>CM073774.1:24093296-24199989 GCA_037158775.1 Hetaerina titia
GGTAAAATCCCATTAAATTTGCTCAATAGAGATCAAGTGCAAAAATCGTTACAATTGTTTCTTCTAACAAATGCATGAAAATATGATATTAGTATACAAGAAAATGGAAACAGTACATGCACGCGCAGATCGCGCACAAATGTAACTTTTCGGAATAGAAGTGCGAGTTTTTACGAGGTCTGATGTGAAAGAGTGTGACACTATTTAGCTACGGCTCAGCTCCATTGAAGTGAATGCATGTCTAGACATAGGCTATTTTTTTCTCGTGACTTACACTTACACTCTTGCAAATTGCGACACAAAATAAACCACCACGGTATCAAATGACCCCGGTATCAACGTAGCAATTACATCTGACGCATAGAAAGCACACTCCTCACTCCAGGCATTTTCATGCCTATAAACGTCAATATTGGACTCCAAGGCCTAACACATTGACGTACTTTATTGGCAAGCTTCGCGGAACAATTGCGAAGTCCCTCACAATAAAGTAATAGGATCCATGCCGCGACACACATGATCACGCCCCCGCGGGGTGCACGTCACAATGAATAGATGCTGAGCGTCGTGGGAGTTCGTCCCTCCTCCCTCTCCTCACCGGGACAACGACTGCGGCTCCGAAGAAAAGCTCCCGGCCGCGCCCCGTCAACCCAAAAGGTATTCTCCGGCGTTTAAACGACTCCCCCGCCACGGGTGATTGCAGCAGCGGGCGGGCCCGACTTTCGCCGGTGAATTACTCAGGGAGCCTTAATATTCAGAAAGGCGAGACTTCCTCCCGACCGAGCAATCGTGGATATTGGCCCGAAATATATACAAGGCCTCCGCCACGTCCTCAACGGTGGCAAGAGGCACAGGGCGTCCTTGCGAATGAGAGAGAGAGAGAGAGAAGACTTGGTCGTTCCTCCACGGTGAAAGTCTAACCGTGATTATTAATTATGCAACGCAGCGGTGGTAAAGAATGCGAAATGAGACGGGCCATCCTGTTCTCCACCCCCGTTTTTTATTTCTCCTCTCTCTCTCTCCTCTCCCGACCCCATGGCACACGGTGAAACTCGCGAGACGAGAGACCGGGGAACACGAAGGGGAAAAGGGGCGGGGATCATATCCAGTTTCCGGCGACCCACTGCGGTCAGCCAAGTCTCATAGGCATGCATGCCTACGCGCGACCAGTTTGGGGTTTGGACGGCCGTCGGGTCTGGAGGAATAGCAAGCAAGCATTTAGAGCGGCTCCCGTCGGAGGACGATAAAAATATATCCTTCCGCGATTGAACGATTTTCGCTCGACAGGAGTGGGAGTGGAGAATGGAAGCTCACTGGTCAGCTGATAGTCCATTTTTTCTTCCCTCAATTGATGGCAAACCTTACCAACAGTTTATGGCACGACGTCACGATTTCTCGCATAAATTCTGAACGCGGGCAAAGAAAACCCATGGCGAATAGATTTACAAAATGTGGAATAAAGAGGCGTGGCATATCAAATATTTACTTTTTCGAGGGAGAAATTTGTGATTAAATCAACGGTTTGGTTTGTGTAAGCATAAAATACATTTCTGGGTTGCAAATATTAAGATACGGTAATGAAGACTTAAAGCGCACCGAAACAGCAAAAATAAAATTGAACTAAAACTGAACAAAACAAGGCAGGTATGATGAAATAAAAATTTACCGGAAATATCCTGTCTAAAGGCCAAATATATTATAAAATATGAGTAGAACTGGAGTTTTCGATTTTAATTTCAAATATTTAAGACAAAGAAATTTTTTTGCGTTTGAATGACTAAGCTTCCATTCAAGCGATCTCAGGAGGATAATAAAGGATCATCATATACCCACTGAAAATGGATAAATTTGGATTAACGTCATGCATAGAGCAAATTAACGTCGCATATATTGTCGCGAGCACAGAGTATGAGAATAATAATTGAATTTTAGAAGTAAATTTGGCAGTTTCTCCAAATGGAGCTTGTTTGACTGGAGGACGTAATTTGCTTTCTCGTTACGCCATTCTAACGTCATCATGGCTGCCTCTCACATCGCCCTAGTTTTCGTTCGATAACAGAGCGAGAGAACTTAAAACAAGTGCTGTCAAACGATTCGGTATGACAAGAAGGAAAGGGCCGGATGAAATCAACCAGCCTCAGGGCAATTGAAGAGACGTGATGTGTAAGGTGCATTATTCTTATGGAAAGCAGGCAAGAAACGGTGATATTAACGCACTGAAAATGAACGAGGGCTAACACTTATGCATAATCTTCGGCGGGGAAATGCAAGCAGTGTTTGGCGGTGCGGATGTAGTGCGACGGATTAAATGTGGGATTTCCACACGGCTATGCATGTTTTGTAACCGACAGCTTGATATTTAACCGCTGAAATGGGAGGAGTACGTAAGGGGCCTCCGCAATCAATCGCAATGTGACCGGCGCAGGGAAACCAAAACCCAGTTTTCAATTAAACCCCCGCAAGCGGCGAAAGCCAATTGATTCGCGAAAGCCCCGTCCCGGATTGAGTCATTTGATAACACAAGAATGGGAAGGGAATACGTGGGCTGGGACATTCGACGCTAATGCACGCGTATAAATCGCTACGTTAACCCTCATCCTCTTCCTTCAAGACATTCCATTGTAATTTCATGTGACCTCTTTCTCCTTTGCAAATTGAAAGTCCCCGTTTTTTTAACCAATGCTTAAAAAAAATTATCTGACACTCTTCGACACAAAATTTATTCTTCGAACAAAGTTTATTCAGCATGAAAATTAGAAATGATGGCCACCAGTGACCCCTAACAAACTAACGATTTATAGCTAACCTTATGCACCATAAATGTTTACTAAAATATGTTAGACAAGTTTTTAAGAAAATAATCACTTTTTCTTCACGGTTTTGTAAATTTTATCTAACTGCTGGTATAAATATCATGATTATTTGCGTATAGTGAAATAGAATGGAGTTTACGGCTATGTAATTTTGATAAAAATCAGGAGTTCTGATTTTATACAAGATATATTTCTCATCACAACGATACTCAAAATTTGAACTTAATACTGAGTGAACTAGGGGTCAATGGAAAGAAGCTAATTCATATGGAAAAAAAGTAATTAAATTAAGATGAAATAAGTAATGGAACGTGTTATCGCGTTAATAAAAAGGAAACAATGTGAAGTAGGGGGAACATTCACAAACAAAGGTTGCACAACAGTAGTTCATAGTAGTAAAAAAATATTATACTTTCAATAGTAAAAAATCAAGTAGAAGAATATGCAAATATAAACTACGTACGTGAGATTGGTTTGGTTAAAAACTATCGAACTGTATATTTTCATTAAAAAGGATTGAAAATGTACGCTGAATAGAGAAAAAGACAAATGATTGGTCAGAAGGGAGAGAAATTATGTGAGAGAAATTATGTGAGTGAAATTTGAAGTTTACAGAAGAGGAGATGAAGAGACGATATTTAAAGGCATGGAAATATTGACGGATATTATAAAACAAAGAAAGTCAGCCAGGGGGAGGGGGAGAGCAGAGTATAATTTTTTTTGGAGATTTTTAAACATTTTGGACTGGATGTCAAGGCCAGCAGAAATTCTGGGTACTGAAAAGAAGATAAAGGTGCAAGGGGGGCAGAAATCAAAGAGAAAAATCAGGCGGAATATGGATTCTCCAATACTTGAAGAAATTTATTCAACTCATTTACGGACCGGATAATATATAAAAGCACCAGAATAAAGTATATTCACTGCTTAGAGGCAAACATATTCACACGAGGCAATCGGTTCCGAAAATATATGATGCACGTCATTGATACTTTGGTAGAAAATTGCCTTTTTTTGAAATGTCATTCAGAGATTTTTCACTGAGTCGTCAGCCACCAATTACAAAATATGATATTTTTTTAACCTCAATAATCCATTAGTAACAGCATATATGAAAAAACATCCTCAAGGGCATTGGTGTGCCGAGTGATTAATTCATGGGGAGTTAATTTCGGGACGTGTTGCAACAACAGGAGGCGACCAACATAACAAACACACACATTTCACCCGCGAGAAGAGAATGGAGTTGCCGTCGAAACATAGTGGGGGGGGGGGGGAAGTGGCGCACGATCGCCTCGAATCCGAACGAAAAAAAAATATACACGCTTCGGCCAAAACCATACCCGTCTGCCGAACGAATCCAATTACTGAAAACGTGAAACACTAAATAATGTGTACGGCAGAACTGAGTCGAGTGTGGTGGGGTAGGATTGGGGAGCGAGGAGTTTTTGGGTGCGACTTTGGTTCTGTAATGACCAGATTGGAGTTGGGGGGGAACAGTGGGAAGCGTTGGGGGAGGACAAAGCGTTGCGGGGGCGCAGAAGGGGGCGAGTGGAGAGACGTAAAAGGGGGGAGAAAGGGTTATGTTTAGGGGCTCTCCCCACAATCCTTTCCTTGCCTTAACTCCCCTCCATCGTACTCTCTCCCTCTCCTGGCCCTTACCGCATCGGTGAGGATGATGGCGGGGGAGAGCAGCAACCGTCGGCCATCTTGATTCGACTATAAATCAGTGCGAGCGGGGAAGAGTGGGAAAGGGGGAAGAGGAGGTGGGGTTTCGCGGAGGGATGCGGTCCGAAGGGACGATGCGCGGCCGAACCAATTGATTCATCCATCATTTGGGCTGAGGAAATGCATTCGGAATGGAATGCATCCTCGGTAGGGGGATTCGCGGAGTGCGACGCACATTGCCGCTCTTTAATGGACACATTCGGGAGAGGTGATGGAAGCGCACGGTATAAACGGCGTCCGCGCGTGGAGAATGCGTAAGGATTTCGACGGAATCGATTTTCCATCCACTAATTAGACTTCACTCAGGGGTCACCCTCCTACTTTATTTCCACCCCGATGAAATGGGGTGGGATAGAAAAAATAATATTAACCGATTTGGGAAAATGACATGACAGGTGCCAGCGGCAAAAATGTACAAATTTCAACTGCGTGGACCCACGGACGATCAAGGGTGGAAATCCCAAACATTAATCCGTCTCACGGCATTTGAATAGAGAGGATATTTACAGTAGCTAAAATTAAAACACTCTCCCCCACACCCCAAATATGCAATGATTTAACATTGGCACTTAGGTAATCAACGATTAACGATCCCGGTTCAACTCTGCCAAAAGTTCTCGATGAAATACATGGATTCTAAATTAAAGTGCACTAATTGAATTTTAGCGTTATGCTTAAGTTTTGCCATTTATATCGCCAATATACGGAAATGTTATTTCAGTAGCGAAAAATATCGTCGATCTATAGATAATAAATCCGAATAGTTATTTATAAACTATCAGATAGTGAATATTATTAAATATTAGTTAGGGTAACCTCGGTTCCTTTTTATATTTTCATTCCTATGTTTTAGTGTATTTGTATTTTAATGTTTTATCACACTTTATGGCAGCATACAATTATAAACGCTGAAATATTTTAGAAATGAGGCACTTTAGCTGTGGCCTAAATTCCCTGAAAAAATTTAAAATGACAAACATTACACGATATTCAAAAGTCAACTGTGCAAACAATAACCAAAATCCGATGAAAAATTGCCAATTAACATTTTTCTTGCTATTTTAATTTCAGAAGAAAATGGAACTCGATATCGCTTCATATTACGTACCTATCAGAAAACACTGATTTTCTATGTTAACTCATCAACGCTTCCTACTTTCCATTGCATATATTAAAAGTACTATCAAAACCAGAAAAAAATTGTCTCTTTTTATCCATATAGTTATGCATTAGTAAAAAATTAGCCCAAAACCAACAAAGGTCAAATTTTAAGAAATAAAAATTAACCGCACAAAATTTGACTCATTTGGTTGATGAGCGTTGAACGTACAGAATTAAATAAACTATGTAATACATTTTCCCTTGAAGGCATTCAATTAAAGCGTATAAAACACTTTAAATAGCATCCGTTAGCAGATACTAGATTTACATAAGATATGCAAGGATACTAAGCACTCATACGAGCGGAAATCCACTCTTGCCATCAAGACTTAAGGCATTACCGGAGAAGAAGGCAACTTGGGCACATACAAAACACCATCACGAGGGAAGAAAATTGATCCCAAGCACGGAAGTTGAAGCTAATGATAACGTGAAGTAACATCACCGAGAGGATTCGGTCCCATTTCCGGGTTCCGCAAAAAAGACGTTAAAAAAATACGTAAAATTGTCAAAGGGACGAGTCCGGGCTCGATCACGAAGAGGAGGAGAAAAAGCGGAGAGCCGAATGCACGGCCGAGCGTGCAAACGACATCGCCAACTACCTGTTATGATATTCCACCGAAATCCTCAATTAACGTGCGAACGCCCGGCGCGGACGGGGACGCCAAGGCGGCCGCAGGTGGCAATCGACCATGAGACGAGGACCTCCTCCCATCACCCCGCCTCGCAAAAACACTCACTTTAATAACTTTAATAACGTATCTGATCCCGATCCTTTCCTCCCCACCGCTACCTTTTGCCGATGCCCCTTTTTTTTCCTCAGCTAGCACTTTCACCAAGGGAACGCCTCCCACCGCCTCGACTACGAACCCGCGACTTATCTAATTTTTTCTATCACGTGCTCGTTCCACCACATGCGTGCGAATCAGCTTGTGTGCGTACGCGGACGTTTTTTTTCTCGTCGAGAAAAATGGAACTGTCTGAAAAACTCACGATCGGAATGTGACCGTTCGTCAATCTGTCAGAGGCTCTCTAAAATGTCCGAATGATGGAGTGACGGTGTGTGCGCGCGTGGACGTGTGTCTATCCTTTTGTATGGCCTCCCTGCATATAAAAAATATATATACACACATACACATATATATATATATTTATATAACTGCCGTGTTCGAGATAACTACCTGCAGGAAGATTTTTTTCCATAAATACTTTAGCATCGGGAAATGCTAATTTCCATACAATTTCAGCGAAATGCGATTTATCAGCAGACTGCGAAATTTTATGGATATGATGCAACTACCAAATGAGAAGTTTACATTCGCAGCGACCCCAAAGGATGGAAAACAAGCACGTATTTTATTCCTTAAAATTAATGCCACAATTCCGAATTAGATGAGCGCGTAACAATGTGGTGCCTTGCTTACAGTAACGAACGCAAACACTTATGATAATAAAGCAAGGGATTCGAATTAACAAACAAACCGAAATTTACCATACTACCTATAACTCAATTTATATTCGCCTATTTTATAGGCACATAAAAGGGAACGAAACATATTTTGTACTCATCCATTCACGTATTTAACGCGTGCATTTTAACCGATAAAAATGTTTTGAATCTCCTGTCAACATTCGACGGACAATATTTAAATATATAAACGTACTTGTTAGTAGTGATTAGGTAGCGGCTCTGCGAGGCAAAAATATACCCAGAAATGAATAGCTCTGTTAGACTTGTAAGGTAATGTGCCACGAGCGAATACATTAAACTCCAACCATCTCCGTAGTCATCTCAAGCACCAACATTTACTTAACAGAAGGAACCGAGTAATAAATATAAATAAATACTGAGAGTTTTGTTTGTCATAAGTTTTTTTGAGGAGTGAGAGAAAGAATGAGAACGGTGGATGGAGTGAATCTAGAGCTGTTTACTCTTACGTTTCTCCTTGGGACCCAGAATAACTCCGGCCGCACTTAGGGTTGGCAAAAAATGATATATCTATATCGAAATCAACATTACGTACTCGTGGATATGTCGGAAGGGAAACTTTGGCAATTATATATTCATGTCTTAATATTAATATAGTTAGTTACATTACGTATGATTAATCTACCGGGTCAAGATAGGTGCTTGATGGATCCGGGCACTAAACACTACTCTTTAGCCTGAAATAACATTTTTTAATATGAGAATAATGAAAATATTTTTGAAACCCATAGCACGTATTTAATAACCTATTCTTTAACTCTTAATATGTACTTTCAACCTCCATTTAATCAATCCAGGTTGCAAATTATTTTCCTTCCTCTACCTTGATTTTCCAACAATTGGCACTCTATTACCGTTTTCAGTAACCCATTGACTTGCAGAATCTCCCGCATGCCTTAATTTTCTGTATTTCTCCCAGTACCTTTCTTTCCTCACCTAACATGCACATTCCTTCTTCGCTTTATTTCCTTTCGGTACATGTTATTGTCTGTATGTCGATTTATTATTTGCTTAGAGTATTAAAAAAATTATAATTACTTCGATAGATGCTCGAATGCTGTTTCAGCGTGTTACTAAGACTTATTTTAATAATTTGAAACACGCTGTTTAACATGGTAGCGTCAAATTACCATTCAAATTGATAAAAATTGAACCGCACCTTGCCAAAAACCTGAGAGTAACTGGTACTATAAACATATAACGATACAAATATGTTTGAAATTATAAATGATATTCAATAACGCATCGATATGTCTCGAGCATCGATACATAGCTGCAATCCTTGGTGAACCTGTACATCAACTCGTGCGACGTTCCACCCCGATGACGCATTCCACAGACGCACTCCTGCCACCCCTTTGTTACCCCTTCGCCCCTCCCCTTATTCCGATTACACGCCCCTTCTTTTTTTATAAGCATTCCTCCGTATCTCTTTCTCCCTCACTCCGGAAACTCCTACCTTTCTCTCATTCTCCCGTCCCACTCCTCCCTCCTCCATTTCCTTCCCCTCATCTTATTTTCTCCCGTTTTACTTATTCACGCCCGTTCTCACCCACCCACCACCACCCCCTCTCCATCCACGCCCCCGTCCATTATTCACAATGCATCCGAGACAAGCGATCCCCTTAACTTCTCCCTAGCCAACCCCCCCCCCACCACCCTCGCCCCCGCCGGCAGGCCTATCTCTCACGAAAGACCCCTGCCTCCCCCCAACATCGGGACACCCCTTTCCCCGCTCCCCACTCGGCTATTCCGCCCCCACACACGGGCACACGTCACCCGCCCTACACCGCGTCCCCTTCGACCCCCTCCACACGTCCTCCTGGTTTCCTCCTCCTCACGCCAATCCACCTACCACGCCGTCTCAACCCCCTCCTCCCCCCGCGGCAGCAATTTTTTTCCTCTCTGACTCCCTCGATATATATCATCGCCCGTCCTCATTTTAATTCATGGATTAGGCAATCAAAATGCGCCTAGGCGATACATAAATCCCTCCGGGGAGGGAAAAAAAGGAATTAATTCCATTTCGCGTATGATTTCACGAGAGGAATTTTATTGGAATCCATTTTTGGGTTCCTTCTCCCCGTTTTTTGCTTTCTCTCTATTTCCACCCCCACTCCCTTCCCGACCTTCCCTTTAATGGAGTCGATTGTTTTTATTTGCTCCCCCGTCCTCCGCGGAGGGATTATGCCCGCCGAAATCAACATCAAAATTTCAATTTCTTTTCCGCCCTCCCCTGGCCATTAAAGCTCACATTACTCTTTCTCATTTGCGTTTTTAGTGGATCGCGTCGAGGATACTCTCGGAGTGCAATCATTTCCCCTATTCGTGCGAGTACTACAACAACTTTTGTTTACCGAACATGTTGCCAAGGTAATCCTTTTGGTGTAATTCTCCTCATACCCATTTCATGAAAATACTCCATTCAGAGAAGATACGGTGGGTGATTTCGATTGGCAACTAAATATCCGAAAAGCATAAGATTGCATAATATTCTGGCATGTAATGTACATGTGGTGTCGCACTGAGATGCACAATTGAGATTTCACATTTCCAGAAGACTATCGTTTTAAATTATATTTAACAGATAGAGATAGAAAAATATATATATATATATATATATATATATAGATATATATGCGGGTCGCGGTGGTCTAGTGGGTAGAGCGTTGGACTACTGACCGGAGGGTCCCGGGTTCGATTCCCGGGCGATTTTGGGCACCTGTAGCTCCTGCTAGTTGATTTTTCGGGTACCAGATCTTCCTGGGAAACCATAGCGGGCACAGGGAAAGGAACTGGCCCCCCTACCCTGATGAGTGAATATTCACACGCCGTCGGGCTTAGTACATGGGTGAGCTCTACCATCACCTACTAAACCGACCTTCGGGTTGATTACTGTGTTTATGATTATATATATATGAATACATATAAAACCAAAAGTTATATATATGTACATATATTTTTATAACTTTTGGACGGCACAATGGAACACAGAATAAAACAGATATCACGTAAATGAACACACATTCTAGATTATTTGAGCTTTCTTAATCGACAATGTGAGTGTGCTTATACGTGTTATTTGTTTTATTCTGTGTTCTATAGTATTGTGCCGCCCAAAAGTTATATTGCTCTCGTGAGTACTTCCGCATCATCTATATATATAAGCAATGTTATAGATTTTTAAACATAGAAACACAAAGAAAAGATACTCACATACATATGTAGTTTTGAAGTCTCGACGGCACGGCCGTCATCATCAAATGTGATGGTTCTGATGATGACGGACGTGCCGCCTAAACGCCAAAATTACACATGTGAGTGCCCTTTCTTTGTGTTTCTATGTTTTAAAACTCTATATCAGTGTTTTTATATACTTGTGCGTTGCCTAAGAGTGTTTTATTTCGAAGATATATAAATGTATGTGTGTGTGTGGTTGTTTGTGTATAAAACTTATAAGTCTCACGGATGTGAATAATAATGTATATGAAGTGAGCACAAGCGAGCAAAGACAAAAATACACAACAAAGAAAGAAACACACGTTTTTGAGTTTTCGGTGGTACAAGCCACCTTTCTTAAGGAAGAGAAGAAAGGAACTGAGAAAGGTGGCTTGTACCACCGAAAATTCGAAAACGTAAGTTTATTTCTTCTATGTGTTTTTCTGTCCTTCTGTTTTTGTTCGCTATTTCCAACTTCACATACATTACTATTCACATCTGGGAGACTTTCAGATAAATTATACACACACATACTATATACATGCATACATACACATACGTACATATCGATGCCGACCACATTATATACGTAGGGATTCGAATCGGAATATCGAATATATGTCAAATTGCCTACCCCTTGGGTAAATAGTCTATGTAATCTTAATACGATCCTGAGATATCTTCCATTTTCACCTCAAATTCGATACATGGACGCATTTTTGATAGTCAATCTTTAACTTGCTTTGATGCTCAGATTTTAATGCCTAACACCTTAGCTGGATTGAAGTCCCCGGATTTTATTCTGGAATTGTGTATGCTTCGATATTTGACACAATCTAGCGAAACAAGAAATGGACTGCCTATTGTAAGAGAATTAAATTCAACTGCTTTCCCCTTTAGCATTCTTCTCAAAATTATCTTTCCGTAGCATGTACCTCAATTTGGAGACACTAAACTCTTTGTGGGATTATATCTTGCCACTTTTTTGAAGATAATTTTCGGATTAATTTTTCCAAGTAATTAAAATGAAACAAATCTATAATTATTTGAATTGAAATTCTCCTCGCTTTGACACATATTTTCTTAAACGTTTTTCAACTAACAGCTATTTAAACATATTCACCCAAAAACTCACGCCCCTGTTATGCTTCCGCGGCTGGTTAAGATTTTAAATCTCTTCCAGTGTTTTTATAAATTGACGTACAACAATAATGGAAGTTGTAACGAAATGATAGTTGTCAGAAACTGCTGAAAACATGAAAAATATTTGAATACACGCACATATATTCTGTTCAGATATTTAAAACTGAACGAATCTATGATTTTTTAATTGGATGCCGGTTCGTAGCTTTTATGCGGTATTTCGAATCATCAATTTAGGTAGATTTCGGGCTGCTCCTTACACATATAGTATTATTTATTAAATGGGCGCCCTTATCTCCCTGTTCATTGAAAAAATTTAAATAAAATATTTTAAATTTTATGGCATACACTACATGTACAGGTACCTGTATATACATAATAGAGGAATTTCCATCTCACTTTAGGTCATCTAGCTTTCTTTTCGCCTTTGTTCCGCGCAAAAAATCTCATCTTCCTTCCTCCCCAGTCACCTGCTGGTCTTCCCAAAAATGGCAAGAGCTTCACAGTGCACACACCATTCGTCTAGACCGGTATTCAAACCCAAATTCCATATCTTATCCTCTTTTACTGTGATTAAATAAGGTCTCTAAAAGCATAAGATACTCGTACTCTGACGAATTATCGCAATATACGGGCTAGAGTTAATGAATTTAAAGCCAGAGTTTTTTTGTTTTACACAGGAATTCAGAATTTGAGAGGACGCTTCGTTAATAATTTAACTGGCTAAAGCAGTCGAGCGAAAATCGACGAATCCTCTTCGAATCTCGGCTTAAGCGAATTATTTTTGCGCTCTGAAACTTCACGGATCCTCCCTTCGGTCGCAGATCAAAGATTTCAACATCCCGCTACCCTTCATTGTCAGTATATGCTCCAACTGCTTCACCTGCTATTTTCGAATTTCACCTCTGAACTTCCTCTCTTCTCCCAACAACACGAAAAACTTTGCCGTTTGCCCACCTCTTCATCCATCATGTTTTCTCCTCCATCGAATCAATTCGTAATAATCCTTCCAAATCCCAATTTACGCCTCATTGCGGCACTCAATTAGAGCTTTCTTTCCTTCCTGCGCCCGGCTGGCCGCATGCCTCCCGTCCTTGGGCCCGAAACTCTTTCAAACCCCGCCAACTCCGAAGTCCCCTTTTCGGCTATCTCGGAGGTATTCTCCGCGGCACCCTCACCTCATCCCCAAGCGCAGTCCCTTCTCCGCGTTCCCGGATCCGACCTCTTCACTTCCCCTGTGATTCCACCAGTCGACCCCACCTTTCTCTCTCCTAACTTCTGCCCAACCGGCGCATCCATCATATTTTTCCTTATTGCCCCTTCAACGGACAAAAAAAGGGGGCCCCTAAAAGTCCTGTTCCAGTCCGCCCTCCACTTATCCCTCGCTTCCTCTCCCATCGCCTCCTTTCTCCCGGATCCCGAAGGTGAAGGGGTACGGAGCCGGGAAGAGAGAAGGGAAGACGTGGGAAAGGGGGGAGGCTGGGATGGTAAGTAGAAGGACGAAAATGACGATCACGAGATTGAATTCCATAAAAATTGGTACACCGTGAGTATTTATGGCAAAGAATGGCAGAGAGGGCCTTTTGGTATCACATAGTCTCCCAGTGCAGATGCTCTTTCCCTTGAATTACGAAAAGTTGCAGTAACACATCCATTTATAACGGTAGTACGCACGATGGAATGTGTTTTATAAGTCAAATGCACGCTAACGAATTTTTCGATCTTTCGACACAGGGCGATCGATAGGAATATCTGGAGGAGAAACACAAGTACTCAAATCAGTAATTAAAATGCAATACATATGCACGAGCTGTTCATAGAAGAAAAAGCAATTGAATAAAATGATGAAGAACAAGATAAAATTAGTAAGTGATAAAATAAGGATACGTAGTTGACTGTGGAAGATTTGGTGAATTTTATCTCCAAAGTGAAAAGGGATTATGTTCAAGTAAAATTTTCCAATATTTTTCCTTTAAACTAGTACGACTCATGTTTCGGAGTTTATGGGTCATCATAAAGTCTCCCGTGTCATATATATATATATATATATATATATATATATATATATATATATATATATATATATACGTATAAAGTGAAAAAATACTATGGTTGGCGATAAATTGATTTTTTCACGTGGAATGGTTGGTTTTCATGGCTTTCATATTGTACTCCGAGCCGCTAGGGCGGGGATCGGTCGAGTTATTTCATTCGATATCCAAACAAACAGGAGTACCAAACTCATGAAAGTAAAAATTTATTTATTTATTAAATAAAATCTTAATACATATTGATGTAAAGATGATTGAAACATGGTCTGATCCAAACTTAAAAGGTCGCTGGCCAAAACTTTCACCCATGGAAAATATGAGTTCCTTCATTTTCACCTCATAATTCACTTCATGAATACTCAAATCAGTGGAAAACCAATATCTGAGGAAACCTGGACATACTCTGGGAGCGCATTCAGCCATACCGCCAAAGTGACAGATATTAAATTCCGAACGTAAATACACCTACAAAGAAACCTTTTTAAAGTCGTAAATAATGAGCAGGGGAAAATGAAATTGTTAATTAACCTTTCCTTAATGTAATAAAATTGATGAGATACTATATTATTCTGAGATTATTTCGGGAAACTAATGTTGTAGACGAGAAACTAATTTATTATAGACGATGGACATAAATGAGACATAAGAAATGACATAAGATAAATGTTTTCAACTTTAGGGCTTGCATTGAACTATTTTTGCTGCTCCATCTAATCTTATCACATCTACTACACTCACATATACGAAAATATTCCGCCTGTCTGATTACTCCAATTACTTCAGTCAAGCAAAGAAAATGAAGCGGATGTTTATTTGTATTCTTTAATTCAATGAGAGCTCAAATATATATCCCTCTCGCAGAGTCAATCAAAACGTATTCCAATCTCAATTTTTAGAGGGTAATTTTAACTCCTATCATGCATAGACAACCCTAAATTTTTAATGCATAGAATCTGTTGACTTTTAACAATATGGAAATATAATACCTCAAAAATATGAAATATCACTTATATAACGTAAGTAATAAGCACGAATTACATAAGCCTTACGCTGGCAACCCACAGTGACCATGAAGAAAACACAGAGAGGCGTGCTTTTCCGTAAGATTTTGAGGTTTCGCTTGAAGGCACAGAAAGCAGCAGGGAAGAGTAAGGGCTTTATGTACGCGGAGCAGTCTAATCAAACTAATTGGCTTTCGCCCCAATCATCCATTTCCAAATTCCGATCCTCCCTCAAAAAAAATATACACCATCTCAAAGCTAATGACCTCGGCTGTGGATGAGTTTTCAAAGGCCTGCATTGCAAGTAATCTTGCTCCCTGTACTCATTCGCATTCAAAAGCCCTATATATAAAGTGAATGTCCGATCTCACGGCTTTCACGTGCAAAACAAAGGGAGAACGAGTTCATAAAAATTAATGCGAGAGCGAAATCGACACGTGCCGAAAATCCTCCTCAAATCTGATGACGTAAATCTATAAAATGAGGACGAAAACGGCGAGGATGAAACCACAGATACGTGACGTCTTTAAGTTGGAAGCGGGCCAGCACAACCTCTTCAAGGAACCCCATTTTGCTTGCCACCATCCCATTGAAATCAGATGCACTTGAAAATTGATACGAGACCTCATCACTAAGGTCACCGGAGGAGAATTCGACGGGGTGATTAGCAAGGAGGGTATATTGCTTACCTGACAGCGCGACGGCCATGAGCTAAATTTAAACCAGCCAGCCGTTTCACACTGACCCGTATATTTTTAAGAAAGCGAAATATTGTGAGAGGTGATACCGCGCGACGGAGGGCTTACAACCAATTTCTCCACCTGCGAGTGAATATGCCGAGCGCATGAAGGTTATTATGGACACACGTGGATAAAATATGGCTATGGTTATGCGACTCTCATGCTGAATAAAGAGCACAGTAGATGGCTATACTCGTAAATGTGTGATTGCACGAATTAAGCAGATTATGGAATAATTATACCATGTTTTATTATTTGTTTTCTTCACGTCCGAATACCATTTTTTCGCTTAAAAGGTTGCCAATAAGCATAGAAACATCTATTAATCTTGTACAAAAGTGAAGTTGATACTTCGTATGTCTTGAATCCGAAGTTCTTTCATCAGTATAGACATCTGAATATATTGCAGTTTCATAACGGTTTCTTCATTTTCTATATACTTATAGGTACTCATTCGAAAATTACCTTATAAACCTATACACCTGAGAAGAATATAACTGCATACTCTTTAATAAGGACTATTTGAGTAACACTCATTTCAGAGACAGACTTATTTACTCCTCGTTAAAAACGAAGGAAAAATGTTTCAATGGACAGACGTTTAGATGCCCATTGCATTTCATGCATAAAAACTGTTATGTAAACAGCCGTTGCCTGGAATTTAAATAGAAAAATATACATCGCGTAAAATTATATTGTTTATTATTTTGCATTCCCTTATGAGAATATTAAACATTTATTTTGCTGTTTATCTGACATGTATTGATGACATTCAAAATTTATCAGGAGTGCATAACCCCTTAAACGAGACTTAAAGAGTTAGATGACGAAAAACTTCGACAGCCGCCAGTCTAGACCCTACCTGCAACTAGGTCAACCATTGCGAGTCCTTTTCAACAAATTACACCCGGGGAACTATTGTCCTAACCTCTTTAACTTTGGAAAATCTGCAGCGCGAGAGATGGTTTGGGGCGGGTGTGTGGAGGGGGAAAGACGAAGAGGTTAGCGAGTGAAAGGCCCATGGGGAAAGGAGAGGCCGGGGGGGGCAGGTAGGAGGAGGGGGGGACGATGGCGAGTGAGGATGAAAGGGGATGGGGACTAAGAGAATGGGAGGGATGGAATCGCGGAGTGATTGAGCTCGTCCGTTTGAGCTATCGAGCAGATGCGTGTCCGTGGACCACAGAGGCGGAGGGGTTGTACCACTCACTCCCACACCCTTCCGCACCCCCCACCACTCACCCACACAAACACCCTCCCCTCCGTATAACCATCTCTATCCCGCAGCCTTCCTCCCCACCTCTTTCTCTCCCCTTCTCCTCAGCCGCGCGAGGGAGAGAGGGGTGAGAGAGAGAGAGAGAGAGAGGGAGAAGGAGCAGGAAGAGGGTGTCCATCCCCATGCGGTGAAATGGAGCGGTATTAATCAAACAGGACATGAGAACGATGGGGGAGGGTACGAGAATAGTACGAAGGGGGGAAGGTGGGAAGTGGGGAGAGGGGAGAAAAATGGAGGCGGAGGTGGTGGGATGGGAGCGAAGGCAGTGTGTGACAGTGAAAGAAAGGGAGAAGAGATGGAGGACATGAGGAAAGGTTCGAGAAAAAATAAATAATGCGGACGGAAAGAGATGGAAAAGGGGGGGGGGAGAAGAGAATTGTTTGCAGTTTGCAATGGGAACGAATTTTTCTTCGGAGGTCCCTTTTCTTTCGTCTTCCAATTCCTGAAGATATGAGTTACACGAAGAAGTAATGCTATGAACATAAGCCATCTCAAATTTTCAACCGGATAGAAGTCGGCTATATGCAAGCTTTTTCCCATCATTTTTCCCTTCGTCACAATATATGATCAACAAAAGAAATGCTATTTAATGGACGACAACTTGTCTTACAGAATGCGTTGTTTTATTCGGGGCGAAATATTTACAAAAAGAAAAAAAAATTGCTCCACAACTATTTCATTTGGAACAACAACCACCACCTTTTATCTCCAATACAAACGTCTACTGGAAAACTACCTTTTTTTCACTCTCCGCAAGAGCCTTTCCATCCTTTCTCGAATATTTGGGCTAAGCATTTGGTTTAGTCTTTTCTCCTTTGAGTATATTCCATTCCATTAATATCATTTTCATATTAAAATTATGAACACACTTTCAAGAGAAGTTCAGAAGACGATGGAAATCGAACCTTGAAAACCTTGAATTTCGAATCAGATTTATATGGTATCTTGCGAGCCATCCCTAGGGAGTGTGGCAGTGGGTGCGGCTCGAAATGTTAAAATTACGTAATTGTACCTCTGTGGACTATGTTGCCACTTTAATCTGGGAAAATCTGCCTATTGAAGCCTTCAAACAGGTATTTCTCATTGAAAAATAATAAGTATAGCTTATTTAAAGATATATTTGCATTGAAATTTCCGCCAAAAGGTTATGCTCACATGTTTGTCCACATCACAGGCGATAATGACACACGCTCGCAGCCTATATTCACATAATATACCCCTTTCATTTTATTTAGTTAAATAAGATAGAGTGAAAGCAAATTTACTGACAGCTAAACTAAATCATAACGGTGAATATGCCAAAAAGCAACACGTGCACCGTATTGCTCTGAACTGCTTAATTTGGAATTGGTATGTCTTTAAACCTAGTTTGATTAATCACACCAGGATTACGAATTACTCCGCTTAAGAGGGAATTTTCACCATGAACCAAATAGGATACACATGTTACTTTGGCCTAAGTTTGATACACTTCCATTCTGGCTTATCAAAGTTTAATAGCCATTCATTATTATGGGACATAAATTATAAATGAATATCTTGATGAAGACGATCAATCCATGAAATCAGTTGATAAACATATATAATAACATGAAATGAAAATGCTTGGAGACTGAAAGGAAATAAAGAAGTGACTGACAAAGCTTCAATAGAATAAGGAGAGGCGACAAAGCAGGAAATTCAAGGAGAGGAAAGTGGGAGTTGGAAGTCAAAGAGAGAGAGAGAGAAGCCAAGGAGTGAGGTCAGTATCGTGTCCGAGAGGAGGAGTTCCTTCACAGTGAAACCAAGCACTGTCAACTTTCCCAATCACGCGAGCGTTTGACAAGAATTGAATTAGGCGGGAGAAAGACACACGTCATGGTAAATTCTATTTTGGATATTTACTTTAGTCCACTTATATCTGAAACTTCTTCAAAGTTGCGAATACGTTCGTGCCTTCTTCGCAATGAGAATTATCAAGTTCCCTCAGGAACTAGCAAAGAGTTGGAGTTACTGAAATCCATCAAACCATCTGCCATGAGTTACGCAACTTCGTTGCAGATGCAACATAATCTCATGCACCATTAGCAGAAAAATTATAATACGAAGGACAAAACAATCAATCATAAAAATGAAGATTAAACCACTGAACCGACTGGGCTCACGGTTTAAATTGAAAATCAAGCTCAATTGTGGAGTAAATTAGAACCGTACAATACCTGAGAGCCTTGATAGATAGCCAAAGTTAATTTCCAATACACTATAGCCCGCCGTATCAAGATGAAAGTTGCGGCAGATATGCAATTTTTTAAACTTTTCGTGAAAATTAAAAGTATATAAATTTTGTAATGGATGATGCTGCGCCAGGGAAGAATAGCAAAACTTCAATTCATCCGTGAAACCCTTTTAATTGTCTCTCATACATTTTGAGCGCCATTTAAAAAAATTAAACGTTAAAAAAATACTTAATTCTATTCTTTCCCGAATTTACAGTTTCGGATCCAGTAAATTCTTAACGATCATAACAATATTTCCACGGAAATTTGTGAATTTGGAAAAGATTCACCCCCAAGCATGCTCCAATGCATATTTTTCTCTCTCTCTTTATCTCCACCATTCCTCGCGTAGATTATGCAGAAAAAATACTCCAGGAAATTATTCAGAATGAAATGAGTATGAAAGCGCAGTCATGAAGGGAAGAGCGACATTACCAAAAGAAGCATCAGCACGGGGGACGGAATTGATGGTTGCGACTCAAAGGATGGGCGTTAGGTAAGATTAATGAAGCCAGGTTTGAGAGTGGCATTTGAAGCTTCAGAAATGTACTTTCACAAAGGGTAAGAGAAACTAAGCTGGACGAAGTGGATCGCCAATAAAAAAGTACCAGATAAGATTCGTCAATAGAGGATGTCGAGAAAAATAAGAAAACACAGACAATGAGAATGGAGGAACATTGACAGGAATGTTGTAAATTGAAATGGAAGAGAGAATTCGGGGTAAAGTGGTCGACAGAATAGACGATTTTTATATAGGTATGAAGGAGGATGGAGGGATTTCTGGCTTAGTGATGTAGACAAAGGATAACGTGTTTGATAAGGCTGGAGAAGAGATTGAGTTGCTTGGTGAAATTTGAAGAGAAGTTGATGGAGACATATATATTGACGGGTCATGTAATGTTGAATGCAGCAATGGAAGGAAAAATGTTAAAGTGGGGAAAGGAGAGATGAAAAACGAAGTTAAATACAGTTGAAGGCAAACTACGAGCAGCTGAAAAGGGAAAGAGTAGAATGCGTCGTATGGAAATGCTTTAGAAGTGCACGAGGATGAAAAATTATTTTCGCGAATATTAGGAACCATCAATAGCCTACACCACTGTGCCTTAGGCTATTTGTAATAAAAATCAATATTTCGTAGGCCGAACAAGGTGACCTTAATGTGGATGTTCACGCCGTTCTGAGGTATCTCCTAGAGCACTACTTTTTCTCTTCCTTTCTCTCTTTGCGTATATTGACTAGGGGTTCCTTGCATGCCAGTCATCTCATTTGGGTCACCTCTCCACGAGGAGAGCAATCACCTTTGGCAAACGGTTAACGTGCTATCGACGAAGCCATTAAGGGCCACCGACATGCGCCTTGGAATCGTCCCGAGAGGCAATTGGGGGGGGGGGGGTTCAGTGGCGTCCATTCAGTGTCTCCGCCACTTTTACGAGCTGGAAAATAATAAAAAATTTCCAAGAATATCACGGTAAAAAACTGTTGAAGATTGCTATTTCGTATCACCATGCAATAGGGACAAAGCGAAGAGCAAAAGTCTCTCCAAATTGTGGGAACGGTGCGAGTGCTTGGGCTTTTTGTAAATGTTAGAGATTTCGGGAAGACACGCTCTGTATGAATCTGTTCCGCCTGATATGACAACCGCAGTCTGAGTTTACGGCATTCAGAACATCCTTCGGATCGAAAACTGAGCGACAAGTACTACTATACGTTTAATAATCAATAATGTGGTTAAGATCTACTTTTAGGGGGTTTTCGTGCAGGCTGAGAACAAAAAATGAACAATAATAGATTAACAAATACCATTATATGAAATTATTCATAAATTTACAACCATATACTCTCATCACTGATCACCTATTACGGAATCATGAACTGTATACTACGTATCAAACGTACGTATTTTTTGTCAGGTGTCGTCGAAGTGATTTTCAACTGTCGCCTCACACGATGGTGAGATGCAACACAGATCTTCTCCAAATTCTGGTCCTGCGATTTCTCTTCAGCTGGCTCTTGCACCGTTTCGATTCAATTAATCGAATGCCTCATTCAACCATTTAAAGCAACCCAGAGGTAAACCCGAACATCAAAGTCAAGTAACTAATCCAAAGTCAAGTATAACATCATTGCCTGTCGTGGGAATTAAACTTGCCACCTCTGAGTTGCTACACCGATTTAACTATCCCTGCCACCCAATAATAAGTATCAATAAACCATTTTTTTTACTGTAAATGGCCAAAAAAAACATGATAACACGGAAGAGATTTTATCGTTTGGTTAATTAAAAATAGTGAAGTTTGGTTGCTATTTCTTCATAAGGCAATAATAAAGCATTCTTTAGAGAGTATGGAATTTCTTTTGCCATTCATGTTTCCCAATCGATATTGATTCTCCGCTCTAGACATATTTCCAGACCCTATCGCCTTCCCTCTTCCTGGCCTATTCTTTTCCCCACGAAGTCCTCCGACTCCATCCTCCCCTTATTCATCCCTCACTCGATCCGACAGAGTTGCCAAATTCATATCGCCACAACAAGGACGCGAAAAGCCAACTTATTCTCTCGAGTCGAGGCACGTAGGCAAGAAGGATATCGAGGATAGAAATATGGGCATTTGGGAAAAAGGAAGAAGGAAACGAAAAGGTGGACAGAGGATGTGCTGCGATATGAGGAAGGAAGGAGGGCGATAAGATGGAGAGAGAATCGGAGGAGGGACAGTTACGTGCGCGGAGGGGAGTGTCAGGAGAAGCCGGAGGAAAAGTGATGCCGAATGGATCGATTTCGATCAGATCCGTTCAATTTCCCTGACCGTGAACCAAAATCCCTGGTGAAACATCGAAGGAGTGAACGACTAAGTCACGAACGGGACAAAGACAGCGGAATCAAGGCCCTGAGTGCACGTTAATCGGAAATGAAAGACGAGAGTCTATTTTGCATCGGTGAGGTCAGAAAGTTCAGCAGTTGAGAAAATATTTGGGACTAGTCGGACACAGTGTTCACTCAGGAATTAGATAAACCTCGTGCATGGACAGATTCGTAAAAAAATGTAACGAAAATAAAGTAAAAGTGCTACACGTTTAAATAAAAAAAAACTAAAACAAGAATATTGTTGGTGGGACAAAGCTTTTTTAGAAAAAAGTGGAATACTGGACTTTAATTTGATAAGGAGGAATATATTTTGTCTTGTTTTACTCTTCTGACTGTTCTACTTGTTCTGACTGTTCGGGTAAAAAAAAAGATTGACTGGTTCAGACAGACTCAAAATCCTACCCCCACACAATTCAGGATCATAACGAGAACAAGTTCGTAATATTACATTCTGTAATATTACGAACTTCATTCACATCTAATTACCAATCACGACACCTTGCACATTTTTATCGCAGCTTGCAAGCAGCCTGTTTTAAAGGAACAAAAATTATTTTGGATAGGTGAGCACTAGAAACACTACCAATGACAGATACGGCTTTCAGTTTTGCTACGCATGGAGTCGCTTGTGACTCCAAATTTCCTTCTCATGTATTGAACGTCTTCGCATTCCGCCGTAACATTAGTAAAATGTATATGCACAGAAAACTCCAAGCAGTAAAACTTAAAAGTCGTCAAGGACACACTGTATAATCCTACTTCGAACAAAATACATTACATGTAAGGAATACATCAACTAAAATGAATTTCGCGAAATAAGACAAAAGGAAATTTGTCCTGATTGAAACGTTGTTGCAAACATTTGCATTTTGTGCAAATACACGTAATTAAATACAATAAGTTGAAAAATGTGACCAAAGCACTTCTGCCAACATAATTATTATCATTAACATCAACTAAAATATGCATAGCCATGGAGAACACTTAAAATAGGCGATACAGAAAACTATATTATTTATGTTGATCATTTCCAATATGCTGCAGATAACTACGGGTGGAGGAGGAAGAATTGTAACTGGGAAAGTATGTTTGCCGGGAAAAGTCCCGGCTGAGACAAGTATCCTCATTAAAATGAGTGCCCATTTATCACACATTTTACTGTCTTCAATGATGGCCGTGTCTCACTTGAAGTGCTATGCCAACAGTTGTCAAGAAGATGCCGGGATTCCGCTATTAACTATTTACATCCGCTGCAATCGAAGCACGAAAGCCGGCATTGGAGGCCACTGCCCTATACATCGTTCCTGACCCTTCCGCAGTGTAAATGTGGATGACCTGAGTGGCACGGCATTATTCTGCTCGGCTTGGAGAACGGAGGGTGAGGCTCCCTATGTAGGTAGGGGGTGGCGGAGAGGATTCAGAACAGGGAGAGGTAGGAATGAAGTAGGAGGGTGGAAAGGAGAGAGCGGTGTGGTGACCGGCGGCTAGGGAACAGGTCTACCTAGCCCCATGGCTGCTCGACAGTAATATTAATAGCACCTCGATTAGATGAATATATTTATCTAACTTTTGATACAATTATTTTTCTTAGATTGATCAAAATCACTGCCAATATGTAATGTTTTAGATGATCCGACTTTCCGATTTTTTATCCGAGATTTGCACAATCTACAGACTTTCAAGTCCTCCTACCTTGTTCGTGACAGAAAACAGAGGGGCGAGTTAATGATTTATGGTGAAACCTCGCATGGTACTCTTTAGTGAGGAATATTAGGATATTAATCCCCATCTTTTAAGTTAAGGGATGTTATTATTGCTTAATAATATATGAAGATTGAAGATATCACAATAAATAAACATTTTCTCAATGTGTACCGCACTAGAGGGCCAACGATTAATTAGAAAGCCAACGCACAAAAAAGTTCTCCTCCATCGGTGTCGATGTGAAGCAACAGTTTAATCCACGGGTTCGGCGGATTAGTAGTTAAGCGTAAAATAAAAACTCGAAATCGAGTTTCTCTGCGATGGCAAGCGGTCACCGAAATCCGATGGAGAAATATTGACCATCGGACAGGCCCTCTCATAGCGTGGACAACGGGACATTCCTGTAGCAGTCGACCGCTGCGAGAGACCGCAAATCACAATGGAATAGGCACACAGCAGTGGCACGCACCGCCGAGTGGCCGAATGTTATTTTTTGGTCCGCCAGGGAAAATAAATACACTTCGAGCGAATGTCAAGCCAAAAAAAATTGGGCGTAAGACGAGGGAAAGAGTTAAGAGAGAACTGACGCTGTGAAGCTGCATGGAATACCTTAGCGGCAAAAGTGGACGCGAATACCTCCGAGTCCTCTTTTTCCTCGCCGCCGACGCTCTAATGGCCCGTACCCACTCAAGCGCAATGAATGAATGAATGCTCATAAATTCGTCAGGATTCGCCCCAAAATGATGCGGCCTGTCAGTACTGGAACTCGCAAAGTGCTTATCCTGTCCGCCTTCGAGATTTCTGCTGACTTACTGACCACCTAAGCGAGAGCCATTTTCATGGGACATATGTAATATCACAAAACAAGGTAAAAGTTTTGTATTGTGGAGAAATAATTTATGACAGGTTTTCTACTCGCCAAATGATGAATTCATACGTAATGCTGAGCGTAACTGCAAGCAAACTTTTTAACTTCGATCAGATGTTGTTTAAAACCCTTGTTTGCTCATAGCAATTATTTTTTCTTGAGAAATTAGAAAAAATGGCTATCACCTCTCTCGGAAAAACCTAGAACGGACTTTATGCTGAGAGGCTTTTATTGACACAGAACAATTTTAATGAAATATTATCCCGAGTCATTGTAGAGAGAGCTCATTTGATGAGCAGTCATATTTAATTGAGAATGTACAATCTTATACGCGAAAGGCAAAGCAAGTCAAAACATGAAACACATTTTCAAGGAAGAAAAATGGTAAATTAATGCCCCAAACATATTTCCAGTATATTTTTCAATGTAAAATCCACAATTAATTCAACTTCCTGGCTTCAATTTCCGAGGGAAAAATTCTACAACGCATTTTAATGAAACCAGTACTTCGTCTACATGAATTTTCAAAAAATTCGGTTCAAACTCACTGAAATGTTGGTAATCCCTCAATCCTTTGACCGTAACTGCACAGTACCAAACCCGCCGCTCGCACGGGGTCAAAAAAATAAAATCGTCACAAAAGGGGGGAAGGAGTAAAAAATCTCTTTTTTAAAGGACACCCCAACGGGGAAAAAGCCACAATGACAAAACGAAAGGATTTTAATTATTAGCAACCGGCGCTGCACGCGTGTTTGTCCGTGTCGGGCCCGAGGTGGCAGGGAAGAGCGGGTGGGGAAAAGGCTATGCGTGCCAGGAACACAGTAGCGGGAGCAGGTTGGCTTTATTTCGGCAGGGTAATCGGGAAGTGAGGGGATGGGGGTTAGGTGAGGGGAGACCGCAAGTCAAAAGGGTTTTCGGGAAAACATGGAGCAGGTTGCTATGACGATAGGGGGAGAGGAGGTGAGGGAGGCGGATACGGGAGTGGGGGGGGATCAAGGGAGGGGAAAAGGAACGGAGGACGGATGGGTGGAAAGGATTCGAGATAGGAAGAGAAATCGGAGGAAGGGATGGGAGAGAGGGGCGGGAGGGGGGTCGGTAATGGGCGGCTGGGGGGACGACGGGGAGATAGAGAAGGGTGAGAGGAGACCTTGAGGGAGTCGTAGGGTAAAGTAGGGTAAGTAAGTAAAGTGAAAGGACACAAGGACAGTTGAAAAATAAAGGAGTTTGGAGAGAGTTGGGATATTGCGAACGGGTGGAGCGAGCGATGTGAACCGAGGAAGAAATTCAAGAGAAAAACTAAGGAAAAGTCAGAAGGTGAGAGCGAATCTGGAATGGTGTCCACCAGTGGTGCTTGTATTTTGTGGATGTCAATAATTTACCTATTGGCAACCCTCTAGCTAATGAACACGTCTGTTAAAAAGTTTGACAGCACCTCATCATCACCCATCACCAACCATTTTCCTTTCATCGAATGTGGAAAACTACTTCGAATGCACCACACAATAATTCATTTCATAATGTTCATTGAACGTAAAATGTGAAGACACAAAAGATTCCTTCTGAGGAATAAGTACTTATTACTATCGTCTTGGATCGACCTCATTTGGTCCAACCAACACGTAATAATATGAATAATGAAATTTTTAGCAAAATATTAAAAACACTGGGTCATCAATTGGCCAAGGACTCAACTAGTTTTAATTATGAAGTACATAGAATAACAAATGAAATTAATGTTTGTACCATACCAACAGCCAGGCGGCTCAACGTGCAAAATAACCTTAGTTTACGTCGGAAATCGGTAAGTATCCCAAAAAATGACCATGACTAGAATAGCAACTGTTTCCCATACATGTATTTATAAAAAATTAAAGTTATATTCTTTGATGAAAAATTGTCAATTACTTCATGAATACTTAGAGGAGTTGGAGGATTGCCCCGATATAAAGGAATAGAGAATTAATGAAAGCAATAACTCTTCAATATATGGCCACTGACTGCCACTCGTCCAAATCTAATGCTGAAGGTGCCCAAAGGCTTAATGTCAGTATATGAGAGAAAATCAAGAAAGTATTTAGAATAAAACACCAAAAACCCATAGGTTATTGCAGAAACATTACATTTTATGGGGGAGTCCAATCAGACATTCATCTCGTTGATGCTAATCCCGCGTTCAGCCATTTGCTATTTACAACGAAGTTTTGAAAATTGATTTTTCGAAAATATATAAAAACATAAGAGAAATGATGAAATCCTAAACAATTTGGTTGCTATGATATGTCTTAAATGCTATTAATTAGCTATTACAGTTATTAATTTAAAATGAAAATAAAAATAGATATTGTTTGCATAAACTTACTAATAAGACAATTTTTTTAATGAAATATAAATTGTGTCATATTAACTACCTTTAAATTGCGATTCCATTGATTCGCATTCAATTTCGAGTTTGTTTCGTCGTCTCCATTTTCTGGCATAAAATGAAATTTAAATGATATTTTCGCAACCTAGCGAATGGCAAACACTGGCAAGGTTTCGAGTAAACAAAATAAGAGTACCATAATTTTAATGCAACTCCGGCAAAAACATTTAAAAATATGCTCAAAAATATCATACGCCCTCGAGAAGAGGACAAAATGACGCAGTTCGTCACGGATTGGATATCACTGCTTTTCGCAAATTAACTTCGTCGAACGATGCAAGTCGCCATGATTCAATTCAACAAAGAGTGACGGCACTTGTAAACAATACGCAATCACGATGAGTGAACATTTTATTGTGAGCAAACATATATTGGAATTGGTAGTAGATTAAACTGGAATGCACGATAGAAATAGTCAGGGCGCAGGAGAATGAACTTTTGATCGGGGAAAAACGATGTTATGCACGATCATTACATTCAATACACACACGAACACAATGGCGATGCAAATGAGTGAAAAGAGCAGGAGGAGGAGTGGAGAAGAGGAAGGTGGGGAGGGAAAGGAAAAAGAACAAGGGAAATGAAGTGGGAAGGGTGGGACGAACAGTGTGCAAAGGGGTATGGGTTCGGAGTCGGGGGTGGGGGAATAAAAGGTATTGGTGGAGGGGAATGCATTCGGCGGGAGAAACGTGGAGTGGGCAGGAGGAGCGAGGTTAAAGCTGAGATAGATGATGCGTGGAAGCCAGATAGTGCTTGATCGATACGGAGGCAGGGTTTTTGGAGTGGCGGGATGGAATGGGAGGTTCGTTCAGTGGGTGGGTTGGGGTTTTAGGGGAGAGTAGCGTAGAAGGAAAAGGGGTGGAGGAGGATTTTGAGGGGCGTTATGACTGCGGTTGGAATTTTGAGAAGGGGTTTTGGATGGCATATGGGTTGGAGGGTTGGTTGACTATGGGTGGGACTGGAGGAGGGAGTAAAAGGTGCAAGGGGGGGTGGGGAGAGGGAGCCAGGGTGAAATGGGCGATGGAGGCTATGCCGCTCGTGAACACCGGTGGGTTGCCGAGAGGTTCGGCGTGGCACGCGAGGGGCGGTAGGGAGTGGCGGAAGGTGGGAAAATAATGCTGGAGGGACGAGTGAGGGGGGGATGGATATTGTGTATGTGGAGAGGGGATGGGAATCAGACTCGGAGCGGTTCCCCCAAAACTGCCTTTCAGTCCCCGGCTCTATGCGAATGGGCACGGCGTTTTGATTTGTCGGCCACAAATATCGCTCAGCCGAGCTTCTCGACGAAATTCTCTCTCTCACATCCACGCACGCACTCTCTATCGTGGGATAAAAAAATGGAAAGGGATACGGCGGGGGGCATTAGCCAAAATATCAATTGGAGAGTGAGGGTGGTCCCTTGGAGGGAAAATAAAAAGCGAGGGGTGAGAGTGGCCATGGATTTCCGCCTCGCGGAGTGAATTGCCCTCCACGGCATCGAACTTTATTTCGAGCACGTCATCACCTCGTAGGAGCGGACATGAGAAGCAAAAAAAAGGGTCTTTAAATTGAACTTGGGCACACATTTGCATCCGCTTTCTCGGTGGAATAAGCTGTGACCAAATGTCTCGTGCGTCGAGAGAATATTCCAATGGGAATAACAATGTACTTGAAGACTCATTCTCCATTGTGACCGCAGAATGAAAGTTGATCTAGGAAATACTTTCTTGAAAAATTGTAGAAACCATTGCAAATCACGAGTCTAAATCTACATAAATACCCTGCAAGCCACCAAAAAAGGTGTGTGGCAGGGGGTGTAACACCAGGAGGAAAGGGTAAGAGATGAGAGGGTTGGGGTTTATTCAAATAGGTAGGAGAAGGGGGGGAACCTGTAAGATACATCATCTATATCGACATATATATATATATCGACATAGATGATTTCTTCAAAGTAACACGGAGGTGTTGAATAAAAAACTTAGACAGCAACACACAGCACGAGAACACATAAAAAGAACACTCACAATAATATCTTGATAATTTCGACGGACTCGAACTCCGTCTTCTTCGGAAGATAAGATAGGACTCCATATTTATATATATATATATATATATATATATATATATATATATATATATATATATATATATATATATATATTGTAATGAACTGACTCCTGGAGGATTTCGACTACAAGCATTCTGGTCTCTTATCGTTCTAGGAAAACAAACGAGTTAAATCTTAATCTGAACTAAACTATTCTGCTAAATTATCAAACGTAGCGAAGTACATAATCGTACTTTAAAGACGATAATAGAAAATATGTGCATGATAAATTGCAGGTCCTACATAACTCGAGCGCAAATGCTTCTGTCATGCTGCAAATTTGTTAAAAAAAATTCATTCCGAGCTGCTATTTCTAAATAAAGCTAAAAAGAGGAAATGTGTGAGGATTTAATATGCCACCAAATATTGGTATCCAGTGGGGTCGTAGAGGAGAAAATATTGGACCAGCAAGGAAAGGGGATGTATGGAATTGACCTAATGGATGGAATGAAGGAAGGCATACATCATGCGGAATTGAAAAAGGGTTCATCGTAGTGTACGGTGTAACTTTGTGCTGTGAGACTTAGAAATGTAGTGGCTGCTAATCGTTGTGACCTAGCAAAACCTACTATAACCGGTTGACAATCTTAATAAACAAAAAATAAAAGTGACTACCGGATTCCACGAATGCCGACAGAAAGTTATGTGGGAAAACATGAAGGAAAAGCATCACTTTCGAAAAGCACACATGTCTTCAAACCATTTAGCAGTCAAATTGTCTTCATGCTTCATGATAGGTGAAAAAAATATATAGGTAAAATGATTTAAAAGGAAATGATAAAATGATGTGCTAATCAAATATAATGGAAATTAATATTCATTAATATTTGAAATACCCTACTCTATTTTTCACTGTAGAGGACTTTGGAAAAGGAACAAATATACTGCCAATAATAGTGTTTCATATCATTTTAGGGATTGTTACACAAATGATAATTTACGACAAATTAACAAATTATTTCATTTTAAATGTATCCATACCCGAAGAACCTTTAATTGCATTTAATAATAAAATGAGCTGCATGGATTTCAATTTCATTTTGGGGTCTCTGAGAAATTTGAAAACTTTTTTTTAACGGTTATTCAAGGGAGAATTGAAACTTTTATGCAGCATCAAATCCCATACTATACGCACTACCTGACATATGCATCCACCAACAAATTAAATTAACGATTTCGATCCGTAGTGAAATCATGTGTTCACACAAATTTGAGCCCTGCAATAACGGTGCAGGATTCTGAAAAAGGTGGACTTGGGGAGCTGTTGACGAAAAAAATCAACAGAAATTAAAAGAATCCCAAACAAATGGATAAACATTAATCATCGAGCCTGTTTCAAATTTAAACACGTATCAACTGAATATTCGACTGTCTACCAACGTGATGAAAGCTTAATGATGGCATAGCAATAACTCCGCGACCGAAAAACTCGTCGAAATATGTAGGGGCCGGTTTTTGATAAAATTAAAACGGCAAACGAATGACGTGAGTGATGAGCACACAAAATATGATGCGTCACAAAATTTAAGCCCATTGGAAACATACAAGTTATTTTGTTTCGAAAAAAAAGCAAAAGCAACTCGCGGGCTACTGAATTCGCCGCATCTTCGCGAAACAATGACTCGTGTATCGTCCCTATTCTCCCCGGGAAATCAGCCAACAGGCACGCGGCAATTTGCTTTCGCGCACGACGAAGCTGATCGATGGGGTGCGATGGCTCCATTAGGGCGAGGAATCCGTGGTTGACGAAGACCGGAATACATTGATTGGGGAGAAGGGCTCTAAGAGCGGGACTATCGAGGGCACTTGGAAGCCACATAAGTAGAGGAAACGAACGGGAGTCGATAAGCTCACTCAACGTTTCCACATTTCTCTTCCGCGGTGGAGGGTCGAGGCGGAGGGAGGTCGAGAAGAGAAAGAGAGAGGGAGGGTGTGGGTTTCCGTATGGAATGGGTGTCGACGGAGTCCGTGAGGGGGGCGGGCTTCACCGCTGGAGGGCGAAAGAAGCATTGGCAAGTTGAGTGAGAGAGGAAAGGGAACGCCGCGCTGAGGGAGCAGATGCATTTCGTTTAATTCGTTTTCGGTGGGGTGATTGGGAATACTTATGGTTCTAGGATAGCTCCGTATAAATTCAGTTTCCGTCTATTTACATGACATGGGAAGACGATCTAACGAAATGCATAATGAACAATGTGCAAAATTATAAAATTGAAAATTTCCGCAGCCATTTATTCTGTACGATGCGTTTCGACGCTCATGTATTATCCTCGGGTGCAATATTGCTAAATTATATCAACTACCACAGCTATTTTACCTAAAGATGATGTTTAAGCATGGAGACGTTTTGCACGAAATAAATACAATTTTATTATTTTTTATGATGATTAATTTTCACAAATCCCATGAGTTTGCCACCAATACATGCATAATAAATAATTTACACGTACATTGAAACTAATTTTTTTGAATTAATTTTTTAAAACTTAAAAAATATTGTACATTAAAACACCCTTTTCCAACTGGAATGCAAGAAGGATAGAATTAAGATGTTGTTTCCAAAATTAATAAAAGATAAAGACAGATGCGACTCAGTTCAACTGCAGAATACATCCTCCTCCGCGACTGGTGGTGACGCGTCCTTGTCCGTCTTAGAGATGAAAGTCTAATGAAGTCAAGCCTGATTTTGTTTTATGAAAAGCGTTGCCTTGATAGTAAGGTAGAAATTTGCTCACCATTTATTAGTTATGACACCTAATGTTGTAGCTCAGTAACTACCCTTCCTGGCAAGGTTCTTTCACCCAAGTAAGAGCAATGAAATATTATCGTTCATTTAAAACAAAGTGAGGGACGAGAAAGAATATATAAAAGAGTATACGAGTAAAGGGCCATTAGGAGAACTCCATGGAAAAGAAGAACTATATAGATAGAACACACCTAGAGGCAAAATGGATTAAATTAGAAACATAATCAAAGGGAAAGGTGAAGGGATTTTCCCGCGGGGAATACCAAGAACGTAGAACAAGTAAGAAGGACGTAAAAGATAAGGGCTATCAGAGGGTGAGGAAATTTACATTGTATAGAAAATAATGAAGGGCTGTAGTAAAACTATAACAGGACGGAAATACTGATGACGATTTAAAACTGAATTACTCTGATAGGAAGAAGCTACTAGTACGTAATACCTGTAAAATGAACGAACGATATTTCGCAAAAAGAGTTGCCAAGAATGTAATTTAAAAGAAGAGATATTTTTCAGCATTTCAAATAAATTCTCATTTGCAATGAAACGAGAGGCCTATTCGACTAATGCATTGCGTAAAGGAACGTCGGACATAAATTAAACAGAACATTTAAAAAATTCCCTTTACCTTTTAGAAGAGGGCCCCTCAAACAGGGCAACCGAAAATAAACAACTGACGGAAACATCTAATTATTCGGAAAGTTCCACTTTGCATGGACACATAAACCGATACCTTTTAAACAGGCTGTCAATATTTGTGATTCATTAATGTGCCCACATCAACAGATCTAAACACATAACTACGGTTATCGAGAACATCAGTTTGCATTGAGCGCATTTATGAAATGCACTGATTCGAGGTTTCAAGGCGCATCGATTGTTCATGAACGAATATTCAAAACTCAAAACCGTACCACCATGAAACAACTTCTAATAATACATATATTATTAATACTTGCAAGGAAAATCACCATTGAATTACTTTGAAAATTTTCTCGTAACAAGTTAAGGAAACATTAACCATCTGATTTATTTCATAGTACTTAAATGTAAAACTCAATACCACCGGCCGTAACACAGTGAAGATCGAAATATCCAAAATGGATTTATGTTAAGGATTTTTTTACAATTGCTTGTCACAGTATGACTCATTCGCTGCTCCAACATTTGCTTGAATATTCCCTGTGAACTTCCACGTAGGAGTATTGTTTATTATGTAATGACACATATAAGCTGTCAGTCATCCTAACTTTACCATCTTTACATTTTTACATGAAAGTAATTATATTTAAATATTGATTCCATAATTTTCACATTTACGACTTGTTGAATCTTTTCCAAACGGCAGATTCGCCAGCATCCCAGTTGGCACCTAAAATTCCCAAGTCACTTTGTTTGTAATGGTGAATCAATATTTCAGATTGTTAAAGATTGTTTTACTTTAAATTCTCGCTTAGTGGTTCTCAATAGTTTCTTTAATTCTATCCATCCTCTTCTTCAATCCAAAGGTGCAATTAAAATAATAAAAATCACACGATAAAGATGTTCCCTTTTTGGCATGAAGGCAGTGAAGAGTATGATTAGCTGACGATGAAAATGTTTTGAGACTGACTTAGGGTCAAGCAATTTCGATTAGTTTTTACGGACAGACTGAAGCACCCTTTTACAACGAGAATATATATGATAGCGATACCTAATTGGCTAGGTAGACGAATACTTGGATGTCCTTATATATTGGAAATTTAAAAAAAATCAATCTTTAGAAAAAACATTTTATTTATCAATTTGCAAACTTCTATCACCATTCTCCAACCTAAAAATATGACATCCCGGGAGGAGAATTTACCGCTGGTTGAGCTCTCTGAGCTAGACCAAATAAAAAATTTGAGTTTTGGTACCGAGTTATTCACTATATTCTGTTTCCTCTCGAATGCCATGTAAATTCATCAATTCTCGTACATTATGATACTCTTGTTGTATCCCTGCATCGCAGAACTTGGTTTAAGTAAATGCCAAAAATACCTATAAAATTGTTTTCCACTCTAGTTTCAATATCGATAGAGATATGCGTGATTGCCTGTTGAGCATATTTAACTTCGAGCAGAATGTAATAATATCTAAGAATGTGTAATAAAGTATGGATGGTCAAATTTTTCATGGCTCCCCATTTTATTGGCTGGTCTCTTTAAAGTAAACAGTTTTTAACACCCCTATTTGTTTGGGAAATATTAAAGGTAATACTATAAGGCAACATACCCAAAACAGAAGACGAATATTCATGAAGGTCCATAAGCAATATTACTAAATACCGTAAAAATCTACGTGTAAAAGAAAGTCAATGGGTATTCAGAACACTACTACGGTTAAATACCGCTGACTTTTTTACCCAACGAAGACATCAGTGGCATATCAGCACTAGTCTGCGGAGCGAGCAGATAATTTCATATGATATTAATAGTTTTATCTGATAAGAATTCACAAAAAAATTCTCCTTTTGAAGCCTTTGGCAGTTAATTACTGAATTTTAAGTTTATCCAATTACTGAATTTTAAGTATACCCAGTGTTTTATACAAGATATTTGCAAAACGCCGGCATAAGAGACCTAACTGATGATATATTTTTGTACGAAATGGAGGGAGGGAGGGGAAACGCCAGAAGGGATCCCAGAAAAAAGGGTCGGGAGGGGATGAGGAGTGGGAAAGAGATGGGGAGGGGAGCTGAGGGACCAAAAAGGAGATAAAGCCTGAGCTAACTTTTGTTCACAGATAAAGGCGCTCCTGGGAAATGTTCATTCTCTTGGGAATTATCTCTCCAGTTTCCCTACAAAGATCAGCAAATAGGAGATTAATAGGTGCTGCTCACTTTTGCAAAGACTTAAGTTTGAAGTGAGCCCCGGCAGCAAATTACTAACCATATCTCAACAAATGATCGCATTTCTTTTAACATCAACGCGCTTAAAAATAGCTTGAGATATGCAGCAAAAAATGACTAATTAAATTCGAGAAAAAAAACAAGTACACGTGAATTTCGAAATGAATCCAACCGACAGACGCAAGAGAAAAAGGTGTTGACTGTGGATAATATTGAATCCGAGATTGTTAACCCGTGCTAAGCAATGAAATGTGAATAGAACGCTAATTAGAATTCATACTCGTTCTTTTTCCACTCTTTTTAAGATATAAAATACGAAGACACCATACGAATAGTGTCCCTTCTAAAAGAATAAACCCATGAATTAATAATGCAGCTGATTAACAACTCGAACAAAAATTGACCTAATGTGGTGAAGACGTATGATAACGAGGATATTTTCGAAAATCGATGTCTTGATTCAGTTAAGTAAGTGGTTATTACTGTCAAAAGAATCCGGAACGGAAAGCGAGGCATCAATCCATTTCCCTCGGAACTTCCTCGATAAAAAAAATTCCAAGAAATGGCCGGAGACGCCGTAACAGTAACTTTTAACGGAGTCATCCGTTAATATGCATTACAAAGCAAACATTTCAGAGAACAAAAATCATTCGCCTTGATCGGGATTCGAACCCGTCAAAATGTCGGAATTTCAGAGGACGCGTAGTCTTAATTGCCTAAAGCACTCGGCCGCAGATCGAGGGATCCAGGTTCGAATCCCGGTCAAGGCGAATGATTTTACACTCTGAAATTGTTGTATTCCCCGTTAAGGCTTGAAGTCGGATTTTACTAAGGAGAATGAGGTTTATGAAGGTGACAGTTCCCGTTTAGAATGGAAGAAAGTTATATTGGCTTGGTTAAAAGACGCTAACAGATGGGCGACAAGGCGCGATATTTCTTCCACTTTATTTTTCCAGCAACATACTCCAATACCCAATTTCCCCTCCCCAGGTTTAATCTTTCCACTTCCCTCCTCCAAAACAAATCCCTTCCTTCCCTAACGCACGAAAAGAACACTCCCATTTTGAACCTCATATCACTCAATCGCAAGAATTCCTTTCCCCTCTTTCGGGTATCGTCCCACATTTTTGTCTAAAATGGTTTCCTGAGCTTGACACCATTTTCGGCTGCAGAGGATTACTCCGACATTATTAGGCATTCACAATCAACGGAAATTTAAGAAATTATTTAAACTCAAGAATTCCGTTTTGAATGCAAACAGCAACGATGGCCTCAATTGACGATTCGCTCAGGTAGTTACCCTGTAAAGCAAATGATGGTATTCACATTCATGGAAACCACGAGCGTCGGATGCATCCAATACGAGTAAAACGCTGAATCCACCCTTGGCCGGATGTTGCTAGAAGAATCCGAGCAAACTATTTCAAACAGGTTAACCAACACTTTGGTACATTGCTACCTCCGTAGGTCAATCAATTAAAGTTTCGTTTGTTCATTTACATACGCTAACAGAAGAATAAGCTTTACCCTCGACAAGGTTGTAATAACTTCACGTGAACCATTAGTATTTAAAACTAATTTATGAATTTGAATTAAAATATTTTTACTATCTTCTGTGGAACAACTTTAATGGGATTAAATTTCTCACTGCAGAGTATATAAGGAATTAAAAAAGGGATAATTGCAGTGTAAAGTGTTGCGTAGTGTCTTGATAAGTGAGGATAGAAATGCATCCGTGATTAATCTGCGTACTCATCAAAAACCCACTTTAACCGACAGAGAGGATATATCAACAACAAATAATGATGCCCCTAGGAATTTTTTGAGGCTGTTTATGTTCATAAAATCATAGCAGCAACAATTATATTTTCGCTATTTGTAGTTGTTCCAAGTGGCATTTGGTTAGGTAGCAATAATTTAGGTAACACCTAAATTGTCGGCTCATTTAAATACACAGCAAAGGTTTTTCAACTGAACCTAAATGAGCGGCATTCAAACAGTTGTTTTATTATTTATTTTGGCGTTGTTAATTATGCTTCTCGAATGTGACTTTGAGGCTAATGAATGCTTACTACAGAAGATAAAGCTATAAAAATATTTCTGAGCATATATGGATAATCCAAATAATCTAATAACGAAATACGAATGGCCTAGTTTCGCACTTTTTATTTCTGCCATGTAACTATGACTATGTACGATTAATTGTTGAAATACTTCATCGCAAAAATTACTTTTTTCATCAGTAGGGCACCACGTTAAATATGAATGGTATTTATTAATTTCCATGTCAAAAAGTCACAGTTACTTCAATGTGGATAACACAGAAAATTTGAATTTGAGCCATTCTTTTAGCAAACAAATGCTGCGGTGTGTATTGGCATAATTCGAATCACACGATTTGTTTTTCGGCCATTTTGGAAGTAAACATTTGAGTAGATATATTAAAATTTTACAATGTTAATTATTCCAAGTCAAATCTAATTTCCAAAAGTTAGCCCCTTTTTTGAATCATGGGACTTGGTATTTAAAAAAAAACTACGAGCGGTTTTGATGACTTTCGAGAAGACCACCGACGAAAACTCCTGCAGTCATAAAAAGAGGACGCCAATTAACATGTTTGAAACGATTCAATTTTGCACGGTAATGGGATTTTGAGAGGGAAACAATTGAAAAGCACTCGGCTGTCTCCTTCTCAGCTCACCACTCGTAATTTTTTCCAATCTCTTCAACGTCTGCCTCTCGTATTCAGCGGGCCGATTGAATGCTTCTTTCACTTCTTTCCCTTCGAGAGTACTTCGGCAGCCATTACTTCCCGTTCGTGCTCTCCCACAAGTGCACACGAAGCGAATTCCGGTTACCCCGCTCTCTCCTAACTAAACACAAATATTTGCCGGAGAAATATTGTCGTGAATGAAAATGGAGAATTCCACCGACATGTGAATGTGAGGAAATGTGCGTATTATTAATATTATCTACAAGAGTAGTCTTTGAAGGTGGCTGTGCCAAAGGTTACGGTAATCAAATTTGCCATTTCAGTCATCCCACGCGGCGCGTATAGCTTTTGTGATGAAAATATCAAATGAGTTTATCTAACGGTACATTTTTCGCGGCATAATTCCTAATCATAAGGATATTCATGCGCGAACAAAATTTATATGTCTGTATGAAAACACTAAACGCGGCCGAAGTGATGATCATTTCACTTTTTGGTATCCTCGTGAAAAAATCTTCTTATAAAAATACTTCGATTTTCGCGGAACGTTGGAAAAGGTATCCTGAAACATCGCTTTAAAATTCAACCATCTATTCATTCTACGTTGAACAATGTGAGACTTCACGGGGTGTGTGGCAGGGGGTGTAAGGTCACCAGTTTTCATCTTGCAAATTCAGGTGAGTATTGTGTGTTCGTAATAGGATTTGTTTTCAATTGAATTATTAGAGCGCCGTTGCTAGCACCCCCAATCTGGCTATTCGCATTGCGACCGGGAGTTGAGCGAGAGACGATAGAAAACGCATCTGAATTTCGCTTCCTTCAATCATCACTTCATTTGATTCAGCTAACTTTTATGTAGAGTTGTATTTGATATTTATATTTCTATTCTATTTCAACTGAACGCCAACCCAGTCAATCCGAAATATTATCTAACAGAGACTATTTTCCAAGCGGGAAGGGAGAGGCATTTCTATGAATCGTCTACGTTAAATCTCCTCGAGAAAATCCGCACTGACACAGCAGACAGAATATTAATAAAAATAAAGGAAAACTCAATTGATACTTCGGCGGAATTGAAACGCACATACAGTCCTCACATTTTTATCTCGGGAAACAAAGGTGAACTGTAAGCCTATTCCTCTCAGTCTCCCGGTTTTTTACAACGGATGATGGATTAAGGTCATGCAAACAGAAGACAGGGCACCGGGGAGGAGCGGAGATGGATAAAAGTAAAATAAAAAATAAGAGAAATGAATGCTTAACTGTGGAGCGTTGAATGCATTTAGGGACGAAAGGGCAAATGGGTGGAAGGATTTCTCATTCGCCCAGCATTATAAAACGGCCGGCTGGGAATGAAATAAAGAATACGGGCGTGAAAAAATGAACCTTATGGGAGACGTTTAGAGACAAGGAGAGAGGTACGTATAGAGAAGTGAGAATTAACGTTGGATATCAGAGAAGAAAACTAGTGTAATAACGGTAGCAAACGTATTCAGGTTTGGGGAAAAGAACAACTTCAGAGAACCCTGCACAGTATTATCCGAAAACGTTTATTTTGGTTACGGTCAATTCGGCAGTGTCACTTATCTATCCAAAGCACGGAATAAAATGTAAATGTGCCCCCTGCCGTCGCACAGATTCACAAAATAAGAAAATGGATCCCCCATTTAGATAGAGCGTTTAGGAATGATTCATATCTCACAGAAATGCCCAATCGGCGAAAGCATACAAATATTTTGGGGGTTGGCTTTATATTGAGTCAAACCAAAAAGGTAGACGGGGATTGTCCAAACAGGTATGGCGGAGGGGTGAGAAAAGGGCCATAGAGATTCCTCGTATGAGGTGGCTCGCAGGATATCGTGTAAATGTAGTTTACATGTAATATTTGGCAAAAACCAAGAAAGCGTCTAAAATTGTGCACGATGATGAGAAAATGAATAAATGGAACACGTTGCGGTTTATGATACTACTTCAAATTTAATAATTTTCTGAGAGATGACAGGAATGAATGTCAAGAGAAAACGGCCTTGGTATTTGTTGAACTCTATGACGAAGAAAAAGGTAATAACAAATTTCAAAATAGTAAAAGCTGCATAGCGGGCACACATGTCGACGACTTCTTATAGACGACATACTAGTCAGTAAAGTGGAAGATAGTTACCGCATTTGATATCACGACAAGGACGTGAAGATTTCATTTTTATTATGCTGTGATAATCCGGAATTTATACAAATATGTTTTCTTTTGCTTCCAGTTCATTATTAGGGGACAGCGTACCACTTGGCATCTATCTAAGACTATTGTAGCAAACCGTCGGGTTTTCCAAGGACCAAACCACCATAATTGCACGCAAACTGAATCCAAAGGTGAACTCAAATCCTATTTATTTTTTGTTTGTGTACTGGTCGCAAATTCGAACCAACACCCTTCGAGATAGGAGATGGGAACGTTTTCCGATAAACCATTCAGCATAGCAGATGAACATAATCTTTTACGATGCAACAGGGTTTCATGTATGAAATTCTAAATACAGTTATATCCCTTTGCCACTGCCACAACTTCAACTATATTTATAGGAAATTTGCGCTTACGCATTTTCGTCACATTCAAGCATATTTCTCGGTATTTGAGACATCACGGAATTTCTTGAGGTTAAGAGAAAAACAAATTTGCACTTTTCCACAGATTTATTTGTAATGTACAACGCGTTTCACTTCATCGAACTATCTTCAGGTACAATACAAGATTCAACTTCAACCCCATTATTGATAGGACGGAGGTAGGTGGCTGGTATCCTGATATTAGGAAGGAGGAAAGAATAAAGACGGGTTAAGCGGGAAGGGGGCATGGAAGGGATAGAGTGATGAATATGACGTATCACAACTTGAATCTCATCTTGTACCTGAAGATGGTTCGAAGAACTGAAACGCGTTGTACGTTACAAATAAATTTGTGGAAAAGTGCAAATTTGTTTTTCTCATAATGACAAACTTCCCCTACATCTCGCCGGTATCTGTTGAATAATTTCTTGATACCTTGAATACTGGATGAAATTGAATGTGTAGCAAAACGAAATCCTTAAAATATGATAATATATGTAATTATTAATAAAGATCACAGAAAAGCGATCGTGTACCTTGGTTTACGCGGAAAAAGATATATTTGGAGCATTTAAACCAAATAATACATCCAATAGAAAAAAATGAGCTTTCATTTTATATGTACGCCCTAGGCAACAAAGGAGAATTAAAGGTGATTATTAACGTGGATATATGAGAGGCATTGATCACAACAGAGCACAAACAATGTTAGAAAGGGTAATTACTTGATGGCGTTTAAAAAAATCCAGTATCCTAATTGACGTGCCTCCTTAGAGCTTAAAGAATCCTTTCGTCGCAGGTTTTAAGCATAACGATGTGGAAATCATTTTTTTACTCCCGTAAAAAGCCTGTTCCCTGTCTCCAAGCTCTGCCATGACTTCAAGAGAGGAATGTGGCAATGGACGTAAAGACCCGGAGGAGAAGCTGCGCACACGTCGAAACGCCTTGATTCGCTGCCTGGTATTTTATTTGAGAGTGCTACGGGAAAAAGGTCTTTGATTAGTTCGCTCCTGCATGCAGGAGAGTCTTCCTGGAAGAAACAATGGGCCGTCTCCAGGGACTCCAGGGAAGGATGAATAGGCCTTCTACCTCGATTCAGCGACCTTGTGCCGTCCACAATGTACCTAACCCAGATCTCAATTCTTCAGACACCGTATCCACTCTCACCACTCACGAAGTGCATTTGGGCAGGGAGATTCTCTTCAAAGGGAAGGCATTTTGGGATTAGCACGAAGCTTGGGAATAATGAAGCTTATCCGACTCATTTGGAAAATTGCAATTCTGTTTAAGTACACGGGGATTAATGGTTGCGGATTGGAAAATAAGTTTTTGTCTCGAAACAAAAGGCGAAGCCCAAGGTTGAAACCGGAAATATTAAAGTTACCATTTGTGTCCTATGCCATTTTTATCAATGAAGCAGTATATCCCTTTATTTTGCCGCGATTACATGGAACGACAGTTAAAAGGGGACATAGATTTGGAAACGTAATGGGAAAAGAATGATTCATTGGTACAGGGCTAAGCGATCTATGAACTGTGCCTTGCGGTTCTCATGAAACATCGAGACACAAAATAATGCCATGCATGAAACTGCGATGTAACTTAGGGATATTATTTTATCATCATCTACCTATTTGCAGGGCTGTTTTGGGCAGCCACCAATAAATGTTAAATATTACTTTTCGCGTACACTATCCTCAAGCTAAAACTAATTTTGGCTCTCAACTATTTCCTATTCCAGCTCTACGTACTTTTCACAAGCGTTCATGTCCTCCGAAAAGTCTACTCTTCCTACTTCTCCCCCGCTTGCCAAACATAGTCCATCCCATCACAGCCTTCACCATTAACTATCTTAATAATTCCACAAATCACTATTTTTCCATACCTCGAATTCACCCTACTGCTTCCTTTTGTACTCCGCCGTTTGCAAAACTTCATATTCTTCCTTGTCCTCTATAATAAACCAATTTCGTCTCTTTTATTTCATACTAAAATCTCAAACGGCTCTATCTACGCTCATCAATTTGCCCCTACGCCTAGATTCCGGATCCTTACAACACTAGGCTCCATTTAAATTCTTAAACAATATTTACCTTACGTCATTACTTAACGTACCTGTCATAAATTCCCCCTTCAGACGCCTTTTTAGCTAATGCAATTCTTCTAATCTCACTAACTCTGTAACCATTTTCACTGAAACACTCCCCAAATATGTGAACCGTTCCACCTGCCCTGGTATATTCCCTGCTACTTTAATGTAATGGATATGACATTTTTCGTAATTAGAAACAGACGGCATAAAAACGCCGGGCATAAAAATACCGAGACAAGAAAGAAGAACAAGGGGGCCACTTGAACCGGGGATGGGAAACACGGGAAGGACGAGAGATGGAGAGGAAGGGCGACGGCAGGTGATCCGGGTTTCCGCCGTCGTGGGCTCTAATAAGAGGGATAATAAGCCATAATCCCGAGCAGAACGTGCCTCTGCGTTTTTTCCCCCCGCCGACAATGAGCAAGCGTAAGCAGCGGAGGGATGCAGGATTCTTTTGCTCGCTGGACTACGAATGGAACAGGCGAAAAAAAACATGCCGCATGAACGCGACCCGCATAAAATAACCCCCTGAATAATTTAAGGGGGCCGCGACGGGGGAGAGGGGTGGGGCGGATTGAATTTTTCGGACTGCAAGGGCGGGGGGAGGGGTTGGCAACTTGCGCGACGGATTCGTCTAAATGCACGCGGCGGAGCGGGCAAGAGGAAAAATTAGACGGCTGAGAAGTGAGCGCCATCGATGGCGGAATTGAGGGGAATTAGCGAAACAAAAGGAGGGGGGGGAGGAGGATGTTTCGGCGGACGAGGCCCTCCTGGTTATTTATGCAAGCGCGGCGTGCTGCATCGGTCCGCCGATGAGACTTGAGAGGGAGTACATTTTTTCGACACCCGCGTTTATAATTGCCTCGCATAAATATTAATGAGAGAGAAAGATGCTTACTTTTGGCCTTTAGCGAACCAATTAAGACTTATTACAGGAACAGGACGGCCAGGGTCAGGGAATTATTTTTGGATGTATACCGTGCATAACATGCTCACTATCATGACACGAAATAACTAATACTGGCATAAAATTTGTGCTTGCAATGATATTTTCCGAGTTGATCTGATTATACTTTGAAGTAAAAGAGAGATAGAAAACACGTGAGATACTTTTTTTTATTCCAGCCTCCGGGAAAATTGAATTATTTATGGATGATTATTAATTTTATTCAGGAAAAAACATTAAATCGCTTCCTCTACAAAAATTTAAGAGAAGAATGAGCAGTGGAATTTCCAATAGGAGACGAATACTTGTAATATTTCTGAATAAAAATACGGAGAACGATTATTTCAGAACTAGGTCCCGATAACGCTCACGGAATGTCGGGGGAATTCAAAATAATAGTCGAGGAAGCCCATGAAAATTATGGCACGATTTGTAAGCATCAACAGGCAATGCATACTTTCCTCCGGATAAATTCCGGAAGGAAAACTTCTGGGCTGATTTCCTTTTTACCCCTATGATCCCCAGGGGACTTAAATCTAAAGCGTTGTTGGACGAAGACAAATTAATGTTTCTTCTCATATCCATTGCAAACTCCTTCCCCATACTTATTTTAATGTACAGGTATGTATGTCAATTTCTTTCATGATGGTCAGTTTAAATGATTAAGTTTAAAATAAATCATTATTCAACGTCTATCTGGCATTTATCTGGTAATATAGGGCGCACTCCCAGTCTCTTTCTCTCTGTCACTGCAGCAAACAGACTTACGGCTCAAATTTTCAACTTGGCTAACGCTTTCAGACTCAGATTTGTGTCTCGACATGACGTAACTTTGATGCGACAAAAAAACAACATCCTTAATAAGCTGCAGCAGTATGAATCAACTTTGAAAAACCCATTACCAAACCATTTTTTTTGGCAACGATACCGGAAAAAGATGAAGCCATTTTTCGCACACGAAAAACATTTTTCGGCATCCCTCCCACAACCCAAACCCGAAATAACCACCACGTCCACCAGTCGAAAGATTGGATCACTCATCAGAAACCCTCAAGTCTTGGCTCGACAAAACCGATATCGGAGAAAAAAAAGAAAGTCCCCAAGAATCGGCACGGAAAACGGTTACGGAAGGATAGGAGTGACAGAGTAGGCGAAATGCGGTGACGGGCACGGGTGGGAGATAGGTCTGATAAAAAAATAATGTAGGCCAAATGTATGAAACGAAATTATGCCGGGGAATATTTTTCAATGCAAGGTACCGAAATTCGATATTATTACGTAGTTTTCTGTTTCTCTTCCACACCACTCCCGTACCATCCTTTCTTCAAACTGTGAATAAATCAAGATTTCGGAAATGCACATATTCTCCCATATTTGCTGTACCATGTCCCCATACTCGTCGTGCATACTCGTACACTTTAATGACCCGTATAGAATATTGCTCCTGGACTGTGCACATTTATTTGAGATGAGTTGCCACTAAAAACTGCAATGCTCCAAGAATAAGATACAGTTTCAATATAAGAGTAGGACTGGGCTCGCATTTCGTCAGATCATACAAAGATAAGTAGCTTAAACTTTTTACAATATCGAATCTCATTGATTTTGCATGAAAAATCGAAAATAGTTAACTGTCCTGCATTTAAGATATCATCCTTGAAAATAACAACGAGTACAACATGAATTCAGCCTATTACTGTTGATCAATTTATTACTAAATGTCTTTACAAAATCATGCTAATTGTGGATCAGACTCCTGTGAAAAATGTGGAAATACATGTAAATGTATTTGAAAAGATGCCTTCAGACACATAAAAGTGAACATTTTCAATAGTTTGAACATGTATGAATAAATATTTATGCTATAATACAGAACACCATTATTTATTTTCACGTCATAAAAAATTGTGTAACTTAAGATGTGTGGGAATTACGGAACGTTATGCAATTACGTAACATGTTTCGAATGGAAAGCGAAACAAGTTGTGGTTATGATATTAATAAGATCAATTTCCATAATGGTGTTATTACCTCCGTGTCTCATAGAGCTCTTTATCCTCGGCCAATAAAACTTCATTCTATGCATTGTAGAAAGAGCAGTCAGGCTTCTCTCTCTGAAATGCATTATTGCTGTTCCAGATCCTAGAGCCTTGGTGACAGTCTAAACCACCACCGATAAGAAATTGGGGTCCCTACAAGCCTTCGAAATTTAACACCCCTAACAAAGACATTCGTTGCTCAATTTTCATGGCACACGTTAAAATAAAAATGTGCTGTCAAATACAAATCGTTTCAAGTATGAAATACTCTCCACTCCACTATGGAGTAAAAGTACCCTCCATATTGAGTGGAATAAATCCACTCAATATGGAGGATACTTTCTCTGCCAATATTAAAATTACGAAACATTGATAAAAACTTTCGAAGTTATGTTGCAGGGTTTTAAGATGTTTAGTATGGTACGGCATATTTTTGGAACATGGCACGATCACAGAAAATATAAGCAAGGGGACACCATCCGTGCCTATCAACTTCCTCCTTAATTATACCCTGGTTGCAATACTCTGAAGGAATTTGTATTTTTCTGTTTTAAAGTTGTCCAATTATGCGTGGCCAGAATAATTGAGTAATCTTTCTTGTATTACTGGAGTAAGTGGTGAAAACGGCGTTAATTGTTTAATAAGACGTCTTGATATTTATCGTTTGTGTTATATACATTCATACGCAGCACTCGAATATATTTACCAAAGGACATGCATTTCATTATTTAGGCAATTACTACATTATGCTTACAGGTATGTATGTGTACAAGTGTTTTTGTTTATCAGCTAATATAGATTCAAATGCATCTATGCATGATGTTTAATATTATTTATGTATTTTTAAATTTCCAATAATTTTGGAAGCATATACGTTAGTATAGTATAGTATTTGAAAGTGCCCTTACTCAGGTACAACCTTAAGAGCTATCTAAAGCTTCCTCAATTGTACTTTTCAAATTTTGTGAGATGACAGTGTTGGAAGTAGAATACATATCCATCTATTAGGCCATTGGTTTCTAATGCGATTCTTAAAAGCTAATAGGGTTCCGTAGGGAGGAGGTACGATAATTATTGGCCGTGCAAAACAAAATGATATCGTACCTTGCCGTCACCTTCTAGGACGGGGCAGTAACGTTTGGACCCCTAGCTGCAGGGTGTGTCTTCGACCAGCCCTTTGGCCGGGGCGTGAATGGCGTGGAGTGCTCCGTGGAACGCAAACTTTTCTCCCTATCGCTCCCTCCACTCCAGTTGGGGGCCCTCGTTTTATTCTCCACGGAACACGACCCGTAGGGGAGAGGGAGAAAGAGATAAGCCTTAATAGGACGGGTAGCGCATAACAGACGGGGGTCGATGGGGTGAAATTAGAGGGATTACAGCGTGGAAAGGGCATCAGGGAGGGGACAAAAGAGCAGAGGGGGTTGGTTGGTTGGTTGTGCGTGTGTGTGTGTGTGTGTGTGCGTGGGTGGGTGGGTGGACTGACTCCTGCGGCACGGGGATGTGGGGTTGGAAGAACAGGAAAGGGCGGAACGGGGTTCAAATTTGAGAGAGGGAAGGAAGGGGTGGGTGGAAAGAACGAGACGCCTTCAATCCCTCGTGTTCCTCGCAAATCGACGACTAGAGCCCTTTTCTCGGGAGATGAAAAATTACGGGTTTCCGGAACGAAATTAGAAAATTTTCAAATTACCCGCTTGAACTCTCAAAGAGCGGTGCACTAACACTTTAATTAAGGTATTGACATGACTTCTTCAATTGCTCGGTGCAATTGCGCTCAAGAACTCCATACCATCGAAAAATTTAGGCCACAAACTTACGCCACTATCTATTCTCTATGTTCTATTTTGCATTATCCTATTTCACTATTTATGTATAAAATTTTTATATATTTATGGCAGAACAGAGATGTGCCTTAGAAAGTATCAGATCAAAATCATATGAAAACCGTACGGGCAATTAAATATGAGAATTTGTATCGTATTCCTTCAAAACGTAATGTAACAGGATTCCTCTCCGAAACTTACACTCCCATTTTAGCTTCGATTTTGAATGCGAACATTATTACAGAGTTAAACTGCCGTAACTTTTAGATCCTTACAAATGAACTAAGACAATGTGAGATTGGAGATGCTTGCATTAGACCCGGAGTCCGTGAATGCCTAAGAATGTCTTTAGCCCTTCTCCAAACATCGCTCTGGATGAAATTCGATCCCAGAGCCCTGGTGAATCCCGTAGAGTGGGAAAAAAATGTTTATTACCCACATTCAAGAGCCCTGCTCGCGAGGGGTCTTGAAAATGCGAAAGAATTGCATATGCGAGGCAGGATAGAACATGAAGGGGTGGCGAGGTTGCGTGGGAGGAGGAAGAGGCAACGGATACGGTTTGAGGTAGTTTCTTATGGAGATGCCTCCCATGCATTTAAGGGAAGCCAGGGGATTGGAGCGGGAGTGAGTGGAGGGTGCGGAAGGGGTACAAAGGGGATACAATGGAGGAAGGCCCCGGGGGGCGATGGGCTCTGAAGACGGGGGCGTCTGTCTCTAAAGGGAACATGACGACTGGGAAATACTTCCGAGACGTGAACTATGACATCTACCCGAGAGCTGAACAAGAGGACGGGAATAGGATCCGCTGACAGAAACCCGCGGGGCCCGATCTCGCCCATTGGGGAACCTCCGCCCTCACCCATGCATCGAGGCCTTAAAAAAAGTCGGCCGGCGATGGGATTTCTGGTATAAGGCAAGGCGCATCACTCAGGTCCACATTTGATTTGAGAGGCAAATTCAAAATTTTGGCGAGGCAGAGTGCTCCCCTTGCGCGTCTTCCACGAATCTTTCAAAGGAACGTTGAGTGCCTGGCGCGAGATCACTTGCGCATGAAAATAAAACCAATCACCTCTGCTAACATTGGAAACCGATCTCTGTAGCAGTGATGCTAAAATGTATTGCTAGCATCATCGCACTACGGTAGGAGAAATAAAGACAATATGATTAGACAGATTACACGTACAACCGACGGATTTAAGATGCCATTTTTCCCACAGACGATAATGGATTAGAATAAGTTCAAGGGAGATGATATATTTTTCTTTTATTTATTCTACCAAGTAACCTAATATGCCGTAATTATTTCATAAAACCTAACTTCATACCCCTTCTTGTTTCTAACAGTTCTTCCCGTATGGGTAGATTATTTCACAAATGGACACTCTAGTACATGTACGTGTGCCTATAGTTATAAATATCTTGCTTAATTGAATTATTTTACATATTCATTCCGACTAACAATCAAGAACTAAATTTTTGAAGTTGAATTACTGGTTTTTAATCACCCTCCCCCCCCCCCATAATCTAGTGATGACTCGCAGAGTAACATATAAATGCACAGGTACACACATTAAAAGAATATTTAGGTCAGTCTTAAATAAAATTAGTTTTCATTAGACGAATTGCTGCAAAATGTAACGAAAAGGAAAGAGAGAGATCTTACTCTGCCATAGTTAAGCCACATTTTCAATACACGGCAATTAATTGGAGCCAATGGAAAAACCGTTAATTAAAGAGCGCGAAAATTTTTAGAGAAAATTCACCAGAGTTGTAAAATATCTATTTGCTGCTACAAGAAGAAAGTAAGCGTGACTGTTAAGCTGGAGAATTTAGGCTGGTAGCCTCTTGACTCACGAAGAGAGGTGGCACGAATTGACTTTAAGGAAGGTAAAGGAATCCGAGTTTTCTTTTGACACCATGGAAATTATTATTTCTCCAAATTATATTGGTATGTTCGACTACCGAGATCAAATAAGAGAGACACCATCACCGATAGATTCAAGTATTCATTCTTCTCTCGCATAAAACAAATAGCAAAGTCGAATCCAAGAAAATGAGTGTATTTACTTAAAAGATAAACATTTTATAATTCAGTCAATTGATGATGTATGTATATGCACGAATATTTATATATTTGAGTTTAAATATATGTTTAAATTCATCTTGGAACTATTAGTTGTGTAAGCACGTTTATGCCCTACCACACGCCATCTCATGCCCTTTTTGCGGCTGGCGGGATTTTGTGTAGATGTAGGGGTACATTTAACATAAATTCTCTTAGATTGTACATTCATTATGAAATCTGGAAGGTTAGGTATTCATGTAATCAAATTTGAAAGATTCTTGTTTCTTTATTACATCTTAACGATGTCAAGACTTGAGTTGAGAATTTTTATGAGTAGACATTAAAAGTAAGCGGTTTGGGGACATTAAAAGCGACGGCATTTTAACGAATATCGTACCGCTGCGACCCAGATATTCTTAACTCTTATTATGAATTGCAATAACAGTTTTATATCACCACATCACTTTACACCATTTACATAACAATGTCGATGAATTGAAACCTTTTGGGTTTTCTCCAAAGTTTTTTACTTTAATTGGCGAAAAAAATGATGCTCGAATAAAAACTTTTGCACATTTCCACATACTGTAACGACTACTAACCCAGTTTTCAACGATTGAAGGCCATTCCCGGGGGATTCTTGAGAAGGCGATCATAACCGTGGCCTATGTTTAATAATTTATGAGAAAAAGTGCAATAACTTTTAGCGATACTCGACGTGTGTTCCACTGCGTTGTTAGAAGCAAAACACCAGACTGTTCTACGACGCGATTCTCTCTAAACTTGGAGAGATGAAGGGGAAGGCAAAAGATTAACGACACCATGGGATAAGACTGAACATCTATCTCGGGGAATAAACAGGCAATCGAAATTTCATCGCCTCAGTAATCGCGGTCGCGTGCTTACATGACGGGCATAGAAATTCCAGCCATGGCTAGATAGTCATCTCTCTCTCTGTCTCTTTTTCTCTATCGCTGTTTCCCACGCAGAGAATCTAAACACCTTCCCACGCGGACTTTTTTGAGTAAAAATCCATTCACGACCACGCCCAACATCCGATGGCCACCCCTTTTACCCCTCGGTCATTCCTTTCGGATCCCCTCCTTCAAAATCGACCCACATCCGAGAGCACACAATTTAACCAGGAATGGCCCACATTTACCAACGAGTGAGGAGTTACGTACTCATAAATAAGTCGCGGTCCAGCAGAATGCACACGTCCGCTTTTTGGACGATTCTATCAGACGAAAATGAAAGATTTTGCCTCCATCCCATCCTTTCATTTTTTTAAGAGAGCATATATTTTCAACTGCCGGATGGGAATAAAGAGTTTTGCTCCGTAAAAATAATGGATTCCGGTGAATATTTCTTTTTTACTTCCTCTCCCAGTCATCTTTCTAAATACTATCTATCACCTAAGACTAAAGTGAAATAATTCACTTCGAGGAAGCACAAAATAAAAACAAATCCACAGTGATTACAGCATAATAATTTCTAGACTTACACCATAAGCCACCCCCAGCACTTAAATATATTGGAGGCCGGTGACACTTCAATGATTTCTTCTAATTTGTTAAAAAAATTAGATTATGCCAATATATCCAAAACCAACGTGGATACGACGCATTTTTTTAAAGCATGGCTTGGTCAAATTACAGCAACAAATAGGATGACTTTTGATTCCAATGAAATGACTTAATGGGGTTGACACTATATTTTATTGATGTAATTAGACGCATAACACTATGGGATGTACATATATGCTATATGCATAGTGCAATTCCATAAGAAATGATTTGGAATTAAATTAATGTTCATGTAGTTGGACGTAAACTCTACAAAAAAGGATCAGTTCTCAAAAGCAGCTTCGCAGCATTTCCAGACGAATGATAATTTGTACACGAAACACTATACGATTCTTCTATAAGCAAGAAGATTTCCGATAAAATTTAATAAGTTCTGGGAGCAAAATCCTATGTTTTGTCACCAGTTACTCCCAAAGAGAAAATCTGAGCGTCAATGATGACGGCAGAAAACGTCACCGTCGGGACTTTTGCTACGGTGGACCTCATCGAAAGTAATTTCGTAATCCTCCGTACCTCGGCGTCTTTGCATCCAGAATACAATGTACCTACTCCGACTCATAAATTATCATCAAGGTGGAAAGTGCACCGAGACCGAGGGACTCCCCTGCTTTCCAATTCTTTCCAAGGGTGGAGTACAGGGACTCGACACCCCGACTGCAAAAAAAAGCAATCAGGAGAATGGTCGGCAGTAAGCCGAGGACGAAAGGGCAGAAAAAGAGCAAGAGAATGGAACGGCAGAGACTGCGACGAAATCACGCCAATGGCACACAAATCTTCGGAAGGAAGCCAGTCTAGCAGTCGAAGAATTAGATAAAGAAGTGATTCGGCAAATTGAGTGGGACGAGGTGGCAGAAGAGGGAGAGATAGCGAGATCAGAACTGACAAGGGTTCTTCTAACGTGGTCTCAGGGGTTTGTGCTCTCGCAGGGATTGAAAGTGCACCCGTATGATTTCTCCGATCAACACCACAGTCGTACTTCAAATACTTCTCTGTAACCTGAAAATGGACCACTTGCCCATATGCGCAATGCTGAGGATTTAATGCCTTATTTGATGTAATGACCTGATTTTGACACCGCCGAAGTGTGAGCAAGGAGCCGATATCCCTAAAACTTCGAATTCTTTGAAGAGAGAATTGAGAGTCAAGTTTTAAAGGAATTTTCACCGAAAAGATCATTTTACGTTGATAACATTAAGTTAAATCGACTGGTGAATTACACTTTAACAATAAATACAGATATTTCTGTTTAATTATCAGCTACAAATTCCTTCTAGAAAAAATACAACATTTTGAAGGAGGTAGTCCTCTCCTGAGAATAATGCATACCTCAGAATACCTATCTACACTATGGTTAGAATTTTTCAATTTAAACCAACTATTAACTGCACAGTTAGAACATTTTCTTCCCCTCAGACATTAAGGGTCACTTTTTATACATAATGGATTAGTATTCACCAAAATTATAGTTTATAACTTATGAGGTTACAGATAAAATCAATTATTTAACAAGCCCTTCCATTGAAGACAATTTTTTCATCTGTGTTGTCAATGCATACCAGATATCCTAAAGATATTCTGAGTAGGTGAGTGATCTTAGTGGTGAGCAAGTAAAAATATGCTTCCTGCAGAAAATATTTTCACATTTCGAATCCAAATACCTGAGGATATGGAACACTTTTTCTGATTTAATACTTGCGCCTCATGTTTTCTGGTTTGCAACTGATGTAGCCGAGGTTGAAGCTTTAGAAAAACAAATCTGACTTCTGAAATCCTCAAAATTGATGCTCAATAATTTTTTGGTGAAGGAAGTTCACCCTCAATAGTTACAGCAGCTTTAATAACCCGAGCTCGAGTCGAATTTTAATCCGGCCAACTTGTTTTGAGGGTGGAAAGAGGGAAATGAATAAGGAATGAGAGCGGGGAGTGCCAAGGAGAGCTCGCTTGAGGGAGGACGGGGCGAGTGTGCTTGGTGTGCATTGGATGGGTCAGAGGCTGGGAATGACGACTGACCAAGTGGAAGGGAAAGGCGGGGAGGGGGGAAGCGTGGCGAAGAGGGGGTAGGAGAGGCCGAGGGGAGTTATGGGAAGCAATCGGAATGGGTGCGGAATCCGAATTACGAGGACCGGAAAGGGGATTCGGAGGAGGAAGAAATGGCGGGTGGGTGGGTGGGAGGACACATAAATCGCCTTTTGTGCCACTACGAAGGAGAACCGAGATTACTGCATTATTTAAAAGTTTTGTTATTATTTTTTTCGCTAGGGACGAGGGCCACTAAATAACGGGCATAACTCCGCGGTGGATTTTCTTTTATTTCCCTACGATCGCCTTCGCATGAAAAACCCCTTTCGTAATACTCCATCGTCCCCAAATAGAAAAAACGGATTTGAAAAACAAGCGTGAAAACTTCCCTCCTCGAATACACTCTCAATAAGAAGGAAATAACACATATTTTCAACGAAAATGTATGACTTTTAAACGAAATCTCGTGTTCAGATCAGCTCGGTCTTGCAGTACTAAAGAGAAAAAAATGAGCATCACTATTTTAAAATAAGATAACCCATGCGATATACCACTACAGCAAAGAGAAATTCTCCAATTTAGTCTATTTTCATGGTTCCAAAGATTTACTGTTGTTATTTATCAACAGCTATTTCTCCTATTTTATTAAAATTAAAACCGATACCTAAATAAACGTATGTAAAAATCTATTAGTTGATTTTTGATGAAAAAAATACGACCAAAAACAAGGCGGGAGCACCAACAAAACTTATCTGACCATTACTTGCATTCAATTCACCACTTCCTTTTGATAGGAACCTTTCTCTAAAACAATTTTTAATATTATTTCCATTTGCAAAGTCACTAAACGAGATAAAAATATGTGCATTTCAGTGTTAACAGTACAAAACAAGGAACTAGCCAGATTAGTTGCATAAAATAGACAGCTGAAGCCAGGCGTCACAAATTAACGACATAAATATTGCGAGACCCAGCAGTGGGAAGAAATACGTGGCACGCCAGGCTGCAATTTAAATCATTTCATTTATCTTGTTTCGCAATAATGCCTTTGGTGGCGAAAAATAATTCTACCACATCCATTTTTTTCTTTAAAAGAAAATTTATAGGCTTCGCCTAGTGAACACCTTGAAAAAAGTACACAGAAGGCGAACATGGCCTTACGAAGTTTTTCTGAACGAGAGGTGCACACCAACACTCGAATTCCTTTTAAACAGGCGACGAAGTTTAAGAGCGAGAATAAGACCCGAGCAATGTGAAACGTAGCCGAGAGACATAGACTCCAAAGAACCAAACCACTGATGCGTACCCCACTTGCGATTTGACACGTGGAGAACTTTGGGAAGACTGCTGCGATCAAAGCAGCATATTCGACGACTAGTCTTCGACGCGACGAGGGGGAAACCTGAAGCGACCCGCGGACGGGGAGGACGATGTGGCCAAGTGAGCTCATTACGTCCATTCATCCGAGGTGCAGGACAGCAGTGCATTTGAGTCGCGCGAGCGGGCGTCGAGAGCAGCGGGTGATGCAGAGAGGGGATCCCGGAGTTAAGAGGCGGGGAGTGGATGGGTTTGGTGCGTGGATGGGATCGAGGGCAGAGCATTTCCCCGCCGACTATGTCGTAGGGAGACCGGGAAAGAGTGGCCCCCCGAGGGGGGAGGGGAGAGGACGTCTATCGTGGGGGAGAGCCGGCAAATCCATGTCCGGAGTCCATGTCGTTGGTGACGTGAGGCAATCGGGTGGAAACGCTGCCTTTTCGGAAGGTGTACAGAACAGGGGCGGCACGGCAAGGGGGATCCCGGGGGTTGCGGTGGCGGGTGATGACGTTTGAAGCGCTCAAACGCGGCATAAGAATGGGGGTGTGGGGATGAGAAGTGAGGGGCCCTGGGTCGTCGCGTGTTGCAAGGACCTTCGACCTTTTTCCGTCCGGCTAGCTAAATTAATGGTCCTCGAGAATTTTAAGTGGTGGGATTAGGGAGTGGTGCGTGCACATGTGTGTGCGCGTGTGACATTTTGGAAAGCACTCGCGATTTTCTGGCAGATGAACTCATTAAGTGAGTGAACTTCGGCGACAGGATGTCACAACTTTTCAACTATATTTCGACGCCATGACGTGACGCCTCTTTTAAGCCCGATTGCGATGAGCCGTAATTTATTCTTCCTGCTGATTAACAGCACATATGTCAAGGCGTTAATTTCCAGGATATAGGTCGATTAAGAATTCTCCAAATTACTACGATATGTATACTGCATGAGAAATTGCTTTTACTAATTACGTGACACATAAAACAGAGATAATAATCTGACATAACATGGATAAAGGGATAATTGAGAGTACTGTGAGGAAAACAGAACCAATTGCCTATATTAAACATTCCATTTCATGTATGTTTAGTAACCAAGGCCAATTACAATGACGCATTTATTCCTAATCAGATTTTAATTTACAATTTACACACATAAGAATATTAAAATAATAAAATACAGAAATTTAGAGATCACTTGACAGGAATTTACGCCAATCGTGGAAAATGAAAAATGCGATATACTTAACAGCATACAATCGTATTCTGATCGATCAGGAATGGTTACTGTAGTATACCCTTTCCATGACGCTATTTGGACATTTAATCTAGAATAGCAATAGACATGGAAGTTAGTGGCAAAACATAGTTGGAGTAAATCATAAATGAAGACTTATCGAAAAATAATCCGAAATCTTGTGATCAACATCCTCTTGAAAAATACGTGTGTAGAACCACAGTAAAATAATTGATAGTAAGAAAAAAAATGAACATATTGTGTGGCATATGAACGTAAAGAACTGATAAGAAGTGAAGAATTAGCAAGAGCCGATATTTTCCTCCTCAGGAAAACTTAATTTGGCAAATTCTGGAACCAGGAAAAGATTAATACATATGGAGAGAGCCTCAGAAAACTTTCTTCACTCAAAATCTGTAGAAGCCGAAAGAAATGTAATGGGTTTCTGTGCTTAACGGCTCCAGATGGTTTTGCTGACCATATTCTGTAATGTACGCTCCGGTCTGATGGACGGGACCGTTATCCTTGAGTTGAGACAGACGTGGAGTTGAAGGCCTGGTCGAGAGAATGGCAAGAGGAAGAGACAAGGGAGAAGTGGTAAGTGAAGGGGGTGGGTGATCGGCGGGGGCCGAGCCAAGGGAAGGGTGCAACACGCAAACGACCAATGAATGCGAATCGAACGATTCACGACCGGCTCGATGGGGGGAAAAGGAAAAAAAAGGATTATATGGAGAACGGCCAAAGGGAAGTGGGGCGCTGGGAGAGATGGGAGACGGGGAGAGGGATGAGGAAACCGTGCGTGGAATTGACGAAGCAGACGGGTTATCGGCAGGTGACGGGGCGAAAAGGGAAGAGGATTGTGTGCACGAAATACGCTTGTCCAGGGTTCATCTAGGAAAAAGTCTGGCGGAAGAGGAGGCATTTTCAGTCCTATCCGGGTGCCAATACGAGAGCACTTGCGGTAAAAGATGGAGACAGAAGTGAAAATATTCCAAGAGTTTCCCTCGAATTGAAGTGAGGCAACCTGTGGTAAAGTACGTGTGTGCAGTGTATATGGAATGGAAGATAAATTAGAAAAGAATCATCTCAAATTAGTACTAATACACTGTGAAGTACATTTCTATGGAGGTCATTTCTGGTTCTGAGTGAAAATGGTATGGCCGATGTTTCAGCATACTCTTACCAGAGTGACATTTCCCCCGAAAAGTATGCCTCCCATCCGAATGTGATGAAATATGCATGCGGCTTGATTCGCTGGATGAGCTGTAAGACGCCGAAGAAAATGTTAAGAGAGTTGATAAAAACCATCTCAACTATATTAAGCCAGTGTTATGGTTTATTTTGAAATTTTATACGGCAGAAGGTTCGAAATCGAAATGAGAAATTCGTAAAACCGATAAAGTGGGAACTAGAGAGCCTATTTGAAAAAGTACTAAAATATGTTGAATTAGAAGCGGCGGTTATCATATGTGAATAGATTACACCAGTATTATTACCTGTCGTGAACAACCGTCGAAAATACGTACAGACAGCAACAAATTTTAAGGCAGGTACAATTAAGAGAAAAATCGAGGTAAAACGATCCTGCAATACGGCAGGCATGAGTGAAAATTATATGACATGCATTTAGTAGATCCATACGTAAAATATAACAATATCAGACTACAAGTAAACATCCACTTCACTGGCTTCACAGAAAACGACTCGGGAAGGAAGAGATATCAAATTGTATAACAAATTAAATTGCATATGCTAGTGAGAGAAAGGAATACATTGCTAGCATTATATCGAATTCCAACGAAGCGTGCGCATCGGCAGCACTGCTCCAAGGAAATGGGAGATGAGGGGGGGGGGGAGAAACTAAGACGAAAATAGGGAATAATGTCTTTCGGATATCGCCCCAGAGATCTCACGAGGAAGATGAAGAAGAACGGGCGGTTGGGGACGCGACCGCTGGGCGAACGGAGGAGCGGAAAGGAAGTGGACGGAATACGCAAGAAGACGCCATTCTTTCCCAGAGAAAATTAAGACCATAGACTAAGCATGAACCGAAGGAAAGACACGAATGTAAAATTGATAGGACGCAACGGGTGGGAAGAGAGGATTTCGACCGAGAAATGTAGTTAAGGAATCGAGGGTTAGTGTTCAGTGATGAGACGGGGGGATTAGAGAAATTAAAATGTTGTCTGATGGGAGATTATCGCCGAATTGTCAACGTAACTACGCTACTTATCGCAAAAAAGATTGATGAGAGAGTGGCATTATCAAGATGCTGTCAATTTCATGAAAAATAATCAAGAGAGCGAAGAAAGGAAGGGGAAGGAAGAGATTATATGAAGGGTCTAGTCACACAGAAAGCATTCGAGTTTTACATGATAAAGAAAAGCCAATAAAATATGTTACTTTATTACTCCGGGGCGTGGAAAGGCCGACAATAAGCCAAAAGTTTACGTTAGTTACTAACAGTCGACCTTATCAGAGACTTTAATGACAGCGGAAATTCTTATCGCTTACATGGATCTCAAACGCAATCCCTCGTAAGAGGCGATTTTCCTTATAACCCTATCATGCTGATCCTCCTAAATAAGCACCGGATAATACGCGGGTAAGTATTACCGGTGGACTGTTGTACAAGTCATTTTCCTTAACTACTTTCCTAAAGCCCTTAATCGAACAAATGGTTATTATAATTTATTTCAATTTGTACCTTTGTAAATACGTTAATAGCATATTGAAAGATAAATTTAAACAACATGCACACTTTTAGAAATACCAAGATATTCGCGACCACTCTAATTATTTTAGTTTTTATAGTGCAAACATCTTGAAATACATGATTGGAACTAAGGAAAACTATGCAGTGGATCCATATACAGAAATTACGAAAAGGCGGAAGTGTACACGAGTTGGGTAATCTTGACGAAATAAAAGCATTTTCTGCCGCGAGAATTCAGTCCTGTTTCAACATAGCACTTTTCTCTCCAGATCACTTCCATCTGTCGGGCAGATAGTGTTTTCATATCTTCACGTATCTTTTTCATAAATGTCACGCTGTCTCGTGAGTGGCGTCCCTAATGCTGAATTTGTTGAACGGAAAAAGTGTGTGACAACTGACAGAACAGACTTAAACGGGCAGCACATAGGATCGGTGACGGGAATAGCAAAACAATGCAAAAAAAGGCTACTCAAGTCGGGTTAAAAAGAGAAACTGGAGACAGAAGAGCATCAAACATCTTTTCACGGCCAAAAGCGCAACAAAATATGACAGGATTTCAAAGGGAAGGAGAAAGACGATCGGACAATAAAACTGAACGTTTGACGGTAAGCGGAAAATAACAAAAGAGGGGCAGGGAAGGGATTCTGAACGAGGGGGGAAATAAATTTTTAAGAAGTAGGAAAGAATAAAGACGAAAGACTTGTGGGAAAAGTACCAAAGGAAAACCTGGACGGGGTAACCCATAGAGGTCGGGAGAGTTTTAGGGTAAGGCGGCATGAGAAGTGAATGTACCCGAAGAGAAAGTGAGAGGGAGGGAGGCAGAAGGGTAGGAGAGAGAGAAATAGGCGAGGAAGGAGATAAATGTGAGCAGAGAGGGAATATGGTCTCGGTGGGGAGGGAGACGTAGGTTGGGCGGAGGGAAAACGGAGGAAAAGGCGGCGGAAAAGGTTAGCGGCGGAGAAGAAAAGCAAGGGGAGGGGAACGAGTGGAGTCGAGTTCGAAAAGGGGAGATAAGCCGAGAACGATCTCGGTGGCGCTACATCAAATGCATGCAAACTGCGAGAAGAAATCCAATTACGGGGCGAATGGTGGAGGAGTATGCGGGGGAGGAAGAGAGCGAATGGGGGGTGTAGGGAGAGGAAGAGAGAGAGAGAGTGGGGAACGAGGGTAAAAGTAAGAGAGGGAGCATTGCAAAGGAGACGTGGGGTGAGGGTAGGCTGGGAAGGTTTTCGTGCGTGAGTTGGAGATATGGTAATGGGCGTAGTAAGGATACCCGTATATAGTAGAGAGGATGGTTTGGGAGGGGGGGCGGCGTTTTGGCTTGTGCCTGGGGTGGGTGGAGGAATATTGTAGCAAGGATAAGAGGGGATGGCTGGAAGGCTCAGCTGCAGGGGAAGGGAGAGAAAAAAAGTAGCTTGTCCGCCTGTCTCGTGTGTGGGGGGAGGCGGGGGGGACGACGGTAGGGGGTGCGTAACGGCGATCGGTGTAAAGCTGTTCCGTATCGAACGGATGAGGGAAGTGTGTGGGGGAGGGGGGGAGAAAGGAGGGGAGACCGGAGAAAATTCGCACAAGGAGGGCGCGATTGGATCGGTCGAGATGAGGGTATATTAAAGATTGGGCCGCGGGGTTGATTAACAGGAGATACCGGGCGGGAGCATATGCGCGTTTACATCCTCGGTCTGATGCAGTTTATGCCCCTCCCCGCCATCCACCCCTGATAGGCGGCGGCGATGCCCGAATGGGAATTTCCGGGGAGCTGTGCGATGCCCGCGCGCGGTTCCAAGCGCCAAGAAACCCTAGCAGGGGCGGGGAAGGGAGAGCGTGCTCGGTGTCCCGTCCCTTCCTCCACCACTCTCTCCGCACCCACGGCTAAACATGATGCACGGGGCCTCGTTCCGCAGTCAAGATTGCCTCGACGGACCCCTGGGGATGAGAGACGAGAGGCCCTCCCTGGCAGGGAGAGATGGAGTCCGGGGAGGAACCTCTCCGGACCCCGCGGGGGCGGATGGGGATGAGGGCGGCACAATGGGAGGCCGTGGGCCGCCGAGTGAACCATGGAGGAGCCACCGCCGGATGAGCGGGAGGAAGGAATGCGATGAAAAAAACGGAAACTCTATTGAGCGAGGGAGAGGTTGCCTGAGCACTGCACGCGGAGACAGAAACTAAATTTAAGAGGAAAAACCCTCGGGATGAAAAAGACCGCGGGGATAATAGTTCCGCCGACTGGGATTTACCGAGGAAATGAGGTTAGTTTGCATCGAAATGAATTCGCGAGGAAATAAATGCACTGCATTTCATAATTCCGATTTAACCGAGTCTTTGGAGACCACCTGAAGGCAGTCGCCACAATTGGAGTAAATATTGTAGATACATCTGCGTGAGCGAAAAACTGGAAATAAATTCTTTGCAAGTATTACATATTTACATCCCTTTTAAAAAATTAAGAACCTTTCTGTCATTGTCAATTTTATCATCAAGCGAGCACAATTAAAACGATGGAAATTCAACATCACGAAATAACTCCAAGATCTTTCCAAGATACTTGGCCTAACCAAAATTGGCTCGATATCTAGTTAATAACATCGTCAGCAACGGTCATCACTCCTGTGCTCGGATGACCGAATTCTCCACTCGACTCTCCAATTCCTTGACCTTTTCACGTCTTCACTTTTATTAAATTTCTTAACGGACATCATCTCTAGCAACTACGTCAAAAAGAATATTCCTCATTATCTCTTTCTATTCGGTCAACAATTGTACTCTGTCAACGGCTATCAGGCTTGAAAATGTGCCTCTTCTCGTGCTCGGTGTATTCCATAAACTTTATTTCTTACCCCTTTCCCCATAGAACTTTTTCTTAGTTTATTTTATCTATCCATCTGACCTCCATCATTCTCTGGAAACATAAAACTTCCATTTCCTAGATGCTTCTTTTCTCCGCTGCTGTCATTTTTTCTTTTCTCCAATCTCCAAACTCTAAAGAAGTACAATCTCTCATATTGCTTTCATGAACTATTTTCTAATTTCGGGGGTTATGTTTTGTGATTTAAACACATTTACTTGCAGAGAGCGTTGATGTGAAAATTCTTCCCACCAGGCTTAAAAAAGAAATAGCTGGCAACCCAAACTCAACTTAGATGGCAAGGAGTAATTTTCAAGGAAATTTCCAAATATGAAAACCATAACAAAAGACCAAATATGGAAACAGTATGAGGGTTGGTTGACATCATTTTCTTTTCGTATAAAACACAATCCTTCATTAGAATTTAGAGTTTTTCTAATTTTGAGGATCAAAGAGCCAGTTGCAAATTATAATACACTATGGTATATTGATTTTTTCGTTTCATTTAAAGACAAGGTGGCGTTCCTTTTGCAGAAATGATATTTCAACTCTACTTTCGATAATAGCCTTTTTCTAGGGTATGCATCACATTTTCCTTATACATTCCTATTCGACGTTGCTCTGCACGATTTTTTTGACCACAGGGTAAAATTTTACAATTTTAAAACAAGTCTATTTTAGAACAAAACATTTGAGAACACTCTTTCAAAATGAGTAGGCAAGAAGAGCCGTTTTTGGCTATAGCTCGTCGGTGAAACAATCAAGATAAAGTTGACTAATACAAAGGAATTAATTCTCAAATTAACGTAACATATTGAACTTATTCGATATAAGAAATACTTAGTGCGAATTCAAGCAAACACAAGGTCTCGAAACGAATGTTTGGTGCGAGACCATGGGATAAACTAAATGTAATTTAATCTTGAGTGGTAATGAATTCGGAATTTGATGACAATGTATGTTTTTGACATATTTCCTTCATTTTGACTAGCATGCTTGCTGATTAAATCTCACAGTAAGTGGCCAGAACAAATTCACAGGCAAATGAACGACTGCAATGAAGCGCGAAAAAAACTTTCTACTATAGTACGAGGCGTGTAGAAGAAACTCTTCGCTATATATATGTTAATTCAACATTCACAGAATCCAAAACTGCTTCATCGAGCATATAGGTGGGATAAGGAGCATTAGAGCGAATCAACTTTGTGGATATGTGACATACTGGAACATTAATCTCTTTATAATATTCCACAATTTATTGTTATTTCCACTCGCAGAAGCTGGTCTATGTATTCAAAATAAAGTAGGGAAAGTTACCAAAGGGTTTTCTTTCTCAATATTAGCCAGGTCGTCTCACGAACGCTAACACTGAAGGCATGAAAGCAGTGAAATATCAAACAAAATCAAAGGTGAATTACTCTTTTTCTAAACCCAATTTTTAACCCTAAATGTAATCGCAAAAATACACTTGGAGAAGGGACTTTCGATAAAAACAACTTCCTTGACCGAGGGGAGAAAGAATGCGTCATGTAGCGACGCACTTTCATTCCGCTTGCGAGACCATTGTACGATAAGGCAACGCCGCACCCGTCTCCGAGATAAATCTATCTTGACTCACGCACGTTCTTACGCTTGGGCGACCACAGTAATACTTCACTCATCATCAAGCAATCAGGTTTTCGTTCCGGTATTGATACATTAGTCTGACACGTGAACATGATGAGTTGAGGGGAGCCCATTGCCACGCATAACGGCACGTATCTTCCGTCTAATCTGCAGTTATGGCTTAAAAAATAATTATGCTTCGATATTAAAAGATATTTAATCCAATCCTGTAATAATACCTTTAATTAATTCCAACTAATAATGATGATATGCGACAATTTTTTCAATTACAACGATCGAAATTACAATATTTTACGAAAATGAATGCGCTGTGTGCACTAGTATTTTGAAGTCTGATATTATAACGTTCCATGCTATGCCATTACCATCCGTCTTGAATGGAAATATTTAAATAAGTGCTCCTTACATATTGATATCAAATAAATATGAAATTGAAATAATAGAAAAGCTAAAATGCAGCATTCAACCAGAATTTTGGCGTGATATATGAGGAGTGATTAACGCATCTCGTGCTATAAATTAAAATTTTATAATTCGGAAAAGAAAACACTACAGTCTAAATTAATCGTACAAAATGTTATAATACAATTAAGTAGCATTAGTTACAAAGGCATTGTGATTCTGTCTCTGTCGAGACTGAATACAATGTCAGACGGTTAAGCGAGACCGGATAAGAGGAAGTAATACTCGACGGGGAGCCCCGAGTTATCATAACGCATGAGCCGGAAGCAATTACTTGCTGTATTTAATATAGTATATCGTGTGGCAACGGGTCCTGTAAAGGGTCCGACTAGCAGCCAAGTGTGGGCACTCCTCAGCAACGCGGTCAACCGTGACCTTTCCCTCGCGGACAATTCCTTCATTCTCAAGGGAAAAAATATTACTTCTTAGTCATCACCCTCTGCGAAAGGGAAGTGTGCGCGAAGGAAAGAGAGAAAGATTCCCTGCAAAAAAGTATGAGTTGGGTCTGGGGTCAGAATGAGAGGGGGTGAAGGAGCTAAGGCCGGGGAGGTCAAGGGTGAGGTAAGTGCCCTTTCGGTTTTCGACTCTGAATACGAAGAAGTACCACGAGAGATGGAGCGTGATAAGGACTGACCGAGGGAGACGGAGGGGAGGGGTTGGTGACGGAACGGGCGGGGGAAAGCGGGGTTGGTGAGAGCAGGGCGAGTGGGCGGGCGTACTTTCTTTGCTTATTGTGCCGTGAGGACATGAGGCAATATAATAGCAACCCATGCGCCCATAGGAAAATGTAAAGGGGGAAAGCGTTGAGGTGTAGCTACAGGAAATTAACCTTAAATGATTTTTAATAAATTATTTCGATGTAACTACTGCAATGGATATTTGTATCTTTTATGGGATCCTAAGATAAGAGGCTTGCTGACTATCAGTCAGGGATAAATACTATGATTGTTTTTGATCCACTGTTTATTTTGTTCCTATGTGGCCATTAACCAAAAAAACTTCTAAGTTTGAGCGCCATTACAGGGTATCCTTTTGCTAATTCTTGTGAAGAGAAAACCTAGATATAAATAAAAGGAATAAAGCAAATACTATTACCATAGGCGATTCACTCTAAATCTGTATTCCTACGGTTTAATCATTTCGATAGTTTTTTGCGATAGTTCGGAATCTGACATTCCACCCTGATGTAAATAATACCGCAAAAATGTACCTATGCTATCAATTCTAACACATCGTGCTAATAAAGCCATAGTGCAGTACAAGGGCCTTATTAATGAACATCCAAATATAATCATTTTTCCAACCGATTTCCTAATATTTATAACTAAATTTTGTCTAAAAACTACATGTATTGCCACAGTTTCTTGGACATCAATTACATACACGTAGGCACTTGAACTAATGAGATTTTGTTGTCTCAGTAGTTCTTAATTCAGCAGAAGTTTTCATTAAATTCAGGACTGATTTACTTGTCCGTCCGAAGCTTCAGAATTCATATGATAGAGCATCTTTACGACTTTACCCTCAGCGTCTCGGAGTTTTGGGGTTTTTCATTCATAGTTACTGCACAGGATTTTATAATCAATGTTTCAATTTCTCTGACTCTTTAAGATCCTCCTAACATATTACACATTTTTATCGTTGTCAATTTGCAAAATCATTGTTTGGGACAAAATAAATAAAAATATATTTACAATTCACTAGGACGTATCAATGTTTAGACCCTCCAGCTATCAAAGTTACGGTTAAAAAGTATATATTACATTTGAATAATCGATAACAATTAGGCGGTTTACAATTCTCAGTCATTCAAATGTGCGTTGAGCGAACTTTCTTCGCGAAATCAAACAGGAATTCAAGTTAAAAGGAACAAACAAAGAATGATCGGCGATGACTGGAAGAGAAAGCGAAGTTGACCTTTAAAAAGGAAGGGAAAGATGGAAATGCAAAATGCTCCCTTCTTTTGTGAAGGCTTCCCCATCCCTGGTCCCTTAATCCAAAAGAATCCCACTCTCTTCTTCGTTATGCATTTGAAGCACACCTCGGCCACCTCCTCCCACGTTGGAAAGGTCACCCACCTACCCTTCTACTCCCCATACCTTTAATTTTGCATAAAAAGTTTAGAATGCTGACGTGTGGCTTCATCTGCTACAAAAGCTTAACTACTCTAATTTGCGTAATTTTCCTGCTGTCTCGCTCTCTTCGGCTTCTGGTTGACCTAAAAAATATTGTTATTCCCTTTAACTTCATTTTTTCTCTTAAAAGTTCACATGCCTTTAAAATTTCACTTAGCGTTTTATAGTTACATACAATATTTATGATTCCATTTCCTTGAAATATTACCATGAGTTACTCGCTAAAGACTTTCCCCCGAATTAGAACCTTTGAAATAACCTTTTACAGTGACGACCTAACCAAAATTGAACGTCAAATGGTAAGGTCAAATTTACGTTAATGTCTTGTATCCCTTGCCAGTTCCTGTCAAGCTCCATCATTACTACTTTTATTATTGGTGTGACATTCCTTACCAACTGAGTGACATATTTCAGCAAAAAAAACTTCTGAAATTTCTTTGACGGAATTACTGCTGACACATTTTCAAAAGAAGGTTGAGTCAGGTGTTCTATAACACTCTAATTGATTTTTAGACCCAACAGACTAACGTCCACGATCCAATTGACTCTCTACTAATCCTTTGCTTTTCATCAAATAGCCAGAAGCCTTGCCGGTAGTGTTTTCGTAGCGGCTTTGCCTTCGGTAGAAACATTCCCCCAAGGCTAGATAGGTTAAAGTACTTCGGATTAAAAGGTATCCACTAGCCAAGAGGAAGTTCAAAGTTGTTTCCAAGTCTCCTATATCACGTTATTTCTGAGAGACCCGACGTAAAAAAAAGCAATTTCTGCTCCTATATTTTTCATTAGGTAAACATAGGGTTAAACTGAATATTGAGTCGTGAATTACTTTACTGGATAAAAAATAACAATGAAGTATCCCTCACGTTTTAATTCATTCTATCCGTCACCGATTCCGAACAGATAATACTACAATACACAACGTAAATGTACACAAGTTTAATAGCGCACCAGCAAAATGCATACAATAGAATAGAAATACATCTACTTCTACATGGTACCGTGCGAGCCACCGCTTTGGTGCGTGGCAGGGGGTGATTCCACACCAGGCAGGAATGATCGAAAATTAGGTTTTCCTCAATTTTGAGTTACAATAAGATTGGAAGAGTAAAACATTTCAAATTATGTAGATCGTGACAATAAAAGGTAAGTGCTTTACAGTATATGAGCAAACACGCCTGTGTGTGGGTATGCATTAGTATTTTTCGTCGTTGATTTTGCATCTAGCTGCAATCTACGCAGTTTTAAACAAACATGAAATAAACTAGCATTTGTTTACACATAACTCACTTATAGAAAAATGAATCATCTCGGTGGATTTTTATTTTAATGAACCCACTTGAGAGTATCAAGCACCGGAACGGGCGAAAAACCACACGGGGAAACAATATAAGATATACACCGCTCCAAAAAAGAGAGTAATTAATTGGAGGAGAGGACCGTTTTTTTCGGGAAGATGCTGGGAGAGAGGAGAGTGTGCGCAGGATGGGGAGTGGTTAGGGGGAGAAGAGGGAGAGGGGTAAGGGGGTGGGGGTCTGACGTCGTTGGGGAAACCAGAAGGACGTCCTGCTTAATTCAAGAGGGCGGGCCCACGCCATGTTTTGCGAGCGACGGAGGGCATCGAGAGGAAAGTTAATTGCGAAAACAATTGTGAAACGGAATAATCGAGCAGAACAGTGAAAACAGGCCCTCGAAGAGAGAGGGAAGTTTCCTCAAAAAATTCCAAAAGAGCATGAATTTTTTAAACGCCGTCTCCACTTGGCCCTTCAGTTTCTAAACTGGAAGTGTAATGATTGCAATTCAGAAAACGACTGCCGGTGTTTCGAGGAATGACTTTGAAATGTTTTCATTGTGAAAGCATGCATGCCTCCCTTTCTTTTGGGGGTGCTCTTTCATGCGGCCACAATACAAGCATAAGGTACTGATTGGCGAAGATTTACAAAACGCCTAATAATGTACCTATTTGGAAAAATCCGATCCTCGTTTCGGGTGAGATTGTGAAAATAAAAAAGTTCTGTAATGAAACCAAATTAACTTCACTTTCCTAATGTTCCGCTTCAAGCAAATTCCTCATTAATTCACTTAGCAAGAAATAATTTTAGACACTACGTCCATTTTATGGAAAAAGAACAAATATGTAATCTCATGTCTCATCCCGGAATCATTGTAATAAATTTCATCTTCGAGTAAGAAAAAGGAGTCTTGTTAATATTTACTTGATCGTCTAATATATTTGGACACAGTTTACATTAAACTTATTAAGACAGCAACACAAAAATTCACCCAGATTACTTAATATACACTCATCCTATTTCTTCATAGACAAGTTTTCGGGATGATATCACGTAATGAATCGGGGTGAATTAACTGGTACAATTTCCTTGCCATTTCACATTGAATTTCGGCCATCAATTCCATCTTCTTTGTATTATATTTTGTTGATGCAATACCTTTCCTACTCACCACCAAACTACACCCATGTTCCTTCAGTTCCAGTACAAGTCCTTAAATGGAAGCGGACCTACCACCATTAACTTATTCGGTACTAAATCCTGTTACTTTAATGTTGAACTAAACGCTCCTTCTCCTTTAAAACCACATAACTTACTGGTATTAACGTGTTTTCTTTATCCAATCCCATTCTAATGTAGTAATGGGCTCAAATAATCTGTAAATCTTTGGGTGAGTACTTGTAACAACAGTTTCATTATTCAAAATCGGAGGGAATCAGTTCACTTTCATTCCTTTTTTCAGCCCCTCCGTTGAAAATTTCACAAATAACCAAAAATCTATCTATACGACATAGACGCCCATGTTTAAGGCCCTAGGTGGGGTTTTGCCCCGGGTTTCCCCCATTCCAGCGGATCTACTGCGGCCAGCCTTTCCCGAGCCAACGCTTAACGATGGTATAAATTAACGATACGATAGACTAAATATATTATTTTTACATTTAGCTAAATAGCCTACACCAACTGCCGGAAGAAGACATGTGGTGCTGCAGCAGGCATCCATCGATATCAGTTATTTTCATCCGAATCTGTCTAACTGTAAAATTATCGATTACAAATAAAAACTCTTGTTGTTGAACTACAAAGGCTAGCGAACAACAACTACAAATATCGTAACAAAAGTTTAAGAAAAACCCACTCACTTTACATACATTACTGAATTTTCCACATCGAACACCATACACGACTGTTTTCAGGACTCCGGAAACTTACCTAAAGGAGAAAAGAAAAGATTCGGTTATTAAATACATAATATGCTGTGAAATGTATACATTTCATAGGTGAAGCAAATAATTTTTATGAAGCGCACATTTTACAGATAAAAATAATTCAAGTTTTTATGAACATCGATATGCTCTATCAAAATTTCCAAGAGAACTACCTGTGATCTGTTACTTTGAGGTTTCCACCAACCAGCGATTCTTCGACTACGCATTTTATTTTCGGCTTTTAAAATTTAAATTCTCATTACATCATCACCAAATATTACTCCACATCGATGTCCACGCCTGGACATGTGAAATAAAAAAGGCAAATAAGGAACCCAGCCAAGGAAAGCACGCGTCTCACGCAAATCGACATGTGTATTAGTTCTCGCCGATGTGCAATGGATAAGTTTTCCTTCCCTAACGGAAGCACCGCGTATTCCGACGGAAAGTTGAGGAATTAACGGAAGCAATCTTATGAAGCACGCAACATTCGCGAAGCAATGGACATTCGATCGATGTGAAGTTCCGTTTCCTTTGTGACCGCTAGAGAAAGGGGGAGATACAGTTTCCGAATGATATCCGTGAAAAGTGAGACGGGAAACATAAACAGAAGACGGATGACCAGAGCGGAAGATACGCATACATAGTGGCTCTCTTGAAAACATGCGAGAGAAAGAATGAATGGCGTGGGGCACGGCCATATGAAAGGAGGGGTAAAGAGCGAGAGACAGAGATGGATGACAGGGGAACGAATGAATACTACAGCTGCCAATACAAAAAATATAAAATAACTTAAACGGATACCGACTTGAACTTTAAAGGGCGTAACTGAATGCCAGTAATTAATAATGATTTATCATAGAAGTATTTGATAATAATGCATGACAGTTAAAAAACTTGAAGGACCCAAAAGTTTTACTGAGATATCCAGAGCGACATACTATACTATTTTCTGATCGAAATGGCTTTTGATCTTAAATATAATTAACGAAAACTATCTTAGGTGGCTTAATATGGCCTGGGTGGGCCAAAATGCATTATTTTTTTTAACTGATAACATAGTTAATATAAAATAAAATACTTTTTCATCGGACCATCCTTTGGAAGGGGGTGGTGCAGGACAAATGGTTACACAACACTGACCCCAGTAAATATACCTGACTTTTACAGTCCCAATATAAATAACAGACTCCGAGTCTTAGGTCCAGATTAATTATCGCATCGCATATGTTAATCGTACCTTTCGAGTACACGCTAGGTGGCAAGTTAGTAAATAATTTTTACAAACTATAAAAAACCTAACAATTGACCGTTTGTACCCAAATGAAAATTATCATGAGTATATTAAGCATAGAGCTTTTATTATAATTATCCAGAAAAGTCATACGGAATTAGAGTTGCAATAAAAAATAAACTTAAGTCAGGGTCAGGAAGAACATAACTGGGATCCGAAGCACAGTGGACCAAAGTCCCCAAAACTTGGCCAAAGTGAGTAAAATTAAATCCCTAGATAGGGTGTTTATTACAATAAAATTGGCAAGAGTAAAGGTTCCTCAACATGAAATCGCCGCAAGTAGGTATGAACTTGCGCACCTGCCGTTCTATTCAAATCGAAAATGACCTCCGCGCAAGTAGCACGTGCATAGCGCGTACATGCAGAAGTGCAACGTTCACCGAAAATCGCTGTCAATTCCTTCCTGAAAGTAGGAAATTTATTTTGAAAAATGGAATCGCCAGAGAACAGTAAGAGTTTTTAAATTCTTAGATTATGTTTTTAAATTTTTACCAATATTTTTATTAAAAGAACAACAAAAAGGATGTTGATTTTGAGCTGAAAAAGACGTTTTACCTCGAAAATAACCAAATATTCCGAAAACTTATGATACATGCATTGTATAAAATTGTTCACCATTGAATTAGATTTAATATGGTAAAAACTAAAACCTATAATTTTTTACAATAAGTTAGTGAGAGCGCTTAATTAGTTGAATATTTCGGCACAAACCGAGTGCGTGCCTGCATGTGGCCTCACAACTTCTTATTACTATAGCCCTATCGACAATTCTACAGTACTATTCTAGGCTTACTAGCCCAGCCATTATGCAATATATTTTTATTATTTGTTGCACTTACTGTCACCTGTGATGGTATTGACGTGTTTGGCATGTCCAGATTGGACATGCCAAAAACGATGATTTCATGATGATGAAGTTTCGAGTCGTCCCATTAAAATTGAAAACTTAATATTTGGTATATCCCCTTTGCTTTCACTAATTAAATTTTATAAATGCTTGTTGCATTTACCATACAAATTACCAACAAAAAAGTGGCAGGTTGGATACACATTAGCTTATTATGAGTTTGTTATTTCTAACAAGCGGTCGATCCAAGTTCGCTTCCAGCCAGAAACGGGTTTGAAAGTCAGCAAACCGAAACCAGCCAGTCCTAGAAACAGCAATGATGGAAACACTGGGCGGTTTTTCGAGAACCCTGCTTAAACATTATCTATCATTGGGATGTAATACGAGGGTTCCGCATGGTGCTAGAGGCGTTGAGTTGTCGGTTACATATAGGCCACGAGAAGCTCCATGAATTTACGATTGAAACCGCGCTGAACTATACGGCTGTTATTATATGTCCACAACAGTACCCAAGGTGCTTATACACGGCATGGACCTTATGGAACATGCAGTCTTGCCCATAGGACATCTGTCGGACGAGGCGCAGGAGCCAACCAACAAGAACGTCCGAAATTTTTGAGAGCATTTTTCTCGAAAAATCTCTCGGGAAAGCAAATAAAGGGAATAGGGTAGAGCAACGTACGAAGAAGAGTAAGAATGCATTTTTTTTTGAAAACTTTCCCTTTATCTCTTACGTCATCCATTATAATATATATTTTTTAATTAAATAAAAAATTTAGATGATTCTATCCAAATCGCAAAAAATTGCGAACAAATTGGTAATGATTTTTGTGTGTAATTTTCACTACGGATTAATGTTCAGCAACCTCAAAAACTATAGTATACTTTTCTTAAACAAAAACAACTTCATATATACTTCACACTTTCAGGATTCACTACGTGGAATTGTTGGACGTCCATATTAAAAGCGTTTGAAAATCTCCAGAGACTGTGGAAAATTACGAACTCTTTTAATATGGACAAAAATAAGTTTGGTAATTCTGTCAAATTTGCAATTAAATGCAAATCAATTGGCTAGGAATTAATGTTTTGCAATGTTCACTACGGATTCGTGGTTAGCGACCTCAAAAAAAATAGCAAACAATTTTTTATGAAAATGGTGAAATTATTTTATAATATGACCAACTTTCAGGCGATATGTGACCACTGTGCGCCGCTGCAAATAAGTTAGCGACCGTATCGATACGAATCAACCTCAAATTCCGACTCCAAAATCATTTTACGGAAAAATAAAAAGTTTTCTTTTCTAAAATAGATGATCCATTTTTGTCTGAGATAAATGTAGTTTACTCAGCTGGTTCAAATTGAACCACTCCAAGCGTGTGAGCTTGGAGTGCTTGAATTTTGAATTGAATTTTAAAGCATTAACTTGCTGCAGGCAGTGGAATTTAAGAAAAAAGGGAGTGATGGGGAGAGAAAATTTGGTGAAAAAATAATGGAATGGGAGGGAAAGAGGTGGAGGGAGGGGAGAGAGGGGGTTGGGAGAAAAGGGAAGGAAGGCCATGTCCCCGCCATTCTCCGCGTGAAAGGTCACGGCGGGACGGGAGAAAGGAAGGTGGCAGGTTCGTCAACTCTAATAACGCCACATATCGATATCTTGGGCAAACACTGGAAGTTATGGCTTCGTATTTGCCCTGACCTTTGCACAACCAACCGCTTATTGGAAAGTGACCTCGTAATAATATGCCAGCCGGTAGAATGGTCGCTTTTTGCGGGCAATGGCAGAGAGGGAGAGATGACAGAACAATTTATGTAATCATTATGAGTCTATAATTGAATCACACCAAATTTTAAACAAAGGAGAACGATTACATATCGTTTTCAACAACGTTTAGGACGATTTCATATCCCTCCACTGAGCGATTGATTTTGATGAAAGCATCTCATGAAAGCTTATGAACGGCGTGATGAAAAGCATGTCAAGAAAATATTTATAAAATTGGTCGGGTCATCACGACAAGGCTAGACTTTTCCTTCTGAAAGCGCACCGAGACACGACTGCAGTCCGGGTCGACTGCAGTATAGGAGCTTTGAATGAAATAATTGAGATTTGAATTGAGAAGTAATACTAGATATACTGTCCTTTGATGAAAAAATAACTACGAATAAATTCATTCGCTGACATGAAACTCTGCCACTAAATAAACAGATCAGCGAGAAAAAGCTCTTATGCTAAATAGTGATGTACAGAGGGGCGAATGTGGAAAATTCAGTCAATTCTCTATTACTATAAGGAAACATTCGGTTAAGAGCAGTTAATGGGTGACAATGATAATTTCAACATAAATGTCTTTTTTTAGAAACATTTATGGATGATAATTGGACATGGCTAAGGACAGAAAAATAGGAGATAGTGCTAAAAAGGGTGGAAATAAACCAGATATTGCACAGCCAACTCTTGAAAGGAAGGTGAGAGGGAATTTACTTCGATCTGAGTTCTAACACATGCCACTCTCTAAGTACCTACTCGCCGCACCAAATCCAAATAAGGGCCCCCACATGAATCAGCGAAAACTTCCCTCAAACCAGTTAATAGAACTCGGGGATTCAGATTGGGTAACCTATGTGCCAACCACGGAATATGTTCACTTCCCTCAATGATTCACCACTGCGAATGGGGGAGAAACTGATGAAGTACGTAGACCACATATGGATATGCACATATATTTGCGTACACAGATGCCCAGTGGGGTTTCGATTTTATTATATAGGTATATAAAATTATTTAAAGAAGTTTTTTAAGCGTCAGTGAAGTTAATATAGCAACCAGATCAAACAAAGAAAGCTATCTTTGAGATGAAATTAATGCTAAGGAGAACGGTTAATGAAAACATACCTGCGGAGTTTAAGTTACCGCCGTTGCGAAACGTTAACGATAAGACGAGTAGCATTGGCAGGGAAAAGACGATTAACATCGACAGAAATTTAGCGGTATTTAAACATAAAAATAAATTGGATTCACTAAAGGAGCATTGAAGAAGTCCTGAGGGTGGGTGACGAGAGTGCTATGTGAAAAGAAATGAAAAGGAGAGTAAGGAGGAACACTAATTGGACACATCTGTAGGCAGAATAACTTACTAAGACCTTTATGTATGAACCATAGACGACGAAAACTACAGAGGAAGGGCAATAAGAAATAAGAAGATTCACCTGAAAGGAAACGACAGAGGAGGCAACCGCGAAAGCAGTAACAGAGCGTAAGGAAAGAAGAGGGTACTGACAGCTAATACAATCCAAGTTAGAGAGACTGTAACCTGTTGTTATGATTGGTTAGATTTACGACAGTAGGTAAATTTCTTAAGCAACACAACGGACACAGGTCAGCACAGGAGATTCATTGGCCGAGGGGATAAGGAAAACAGGAATAGGATGATGCGTATAAGAGAGAATAGGAGAATACAAAGTCGTACTCAGTAGGGAGTGAAGTAAAAGGAGATGTACCTACATGCTTAGATTTTGGCCTGGGGGAGAAAGGAATAGATGAAGGGAGAGCCATTTAGAAGCGAGAGCGAAAAACTTTGAAAGGTGGGTGGGCTGTAGAGAATTGGACTATCGAAAAAAAAACTACAGAACGCGAGGAAAGCGCAAAGGCCGGAATGATGACAAAGCTCGGAAACTAAGAGTATGAAAACTAAATGGCTGTTTCGGGTACAGTCATGTGATAGTAGCCCCAATGGACACTTAAGCGTAAAATGGAAAAAGGAAGAATTCTAGTAGGTACTATTTCTTTCGCTAACATATATCATTGAACTTTCGTGCACCCTTGCATGCACCCCTAGTTTGGCAAAGTACAAAAACCTCATTCATTTTTATTGTTTGCCTAGTTGCCATTGCACATACCAGCACTTCCGCCCACTCAACCGCTCATAGTTTTTTTTCACAATTAGCTGGGAAGGTAAGATTCTGAGTTCTGATCTTTCGTGTCAAAACTCATCAGGGGGAAAGAAGGAGAAAAGGCCTCGAAAAATACGCAAAAAACACATAAGTATTCATCGAGCTACAAGGCTTAATTCCGTCGAAGTAATATGCTTATGTATTAAAAGAAAATAAATTCTGTCCAATGAAATATTAGATTAGATGTTTACACTATCAATCTGAATTTATTTCCCGAATGAATACAGCAACAGTGTATTATTTTGACTTTGGGAACTGTTTGATTTAAGGAGATTAAGAACAAGACTGAACCACGAATATAAAGAAAAAGAGCGATGAGTTGGCCCTAAAAAGATCAAATATGTCCACACAAATTAAACCTTCCCGTCTTCACACTACTCAATATGAGGATTTATGGTCACCTTTAAATTTTAGGGAACGTCAATAAGTCAGGAAGGTTGGAAAATTTAAAAGACACGCCCAACTCCGCATTTTTAATGTGGAAGGGAACGGAGAGAGAAAAAAAAGAAATAAAAACAACACTGAATATACTGGAACGATGGAGGAGGAAAATAGAAATTCAGGAAAAAAACGAAATATCCACAGAATCGATATCAGAATTGAAAAAGGTGGAGGAAAAAGCAATTCCACAAAAAAATAACATCAAGAAGGGACTGCGAAGAAAATGCAAAAAACTACGGAAAAAGAAATTTCCCCTTGGACGGATACATGACGAAAGTAAAATCTCGGAAGAGACGGGACGATGAAAAAAAACTGCCATTGGGAACGCGGCGCGTAGCGATTGACGCGGTCTCGGAACAAGGCATGCAAAGAGAGAAAGAGAGAGAGGTTCCAAGAGAGTTGAATCGAGGGAAAGGGATTGGCGGAGAGATGATGGGAAGGAGGTGGGGTGAGCAAGAAATGGAGAGGGAGCGAGAGTTAACGAGGAATAGGGAAGGCAGAAACGCAGAGGACACATTCATTATATACCACCGGGCCGCGGCGTTTCAGGCACTACACAAATAGAGCAATAGCCAAAGGCCCCATTCCTGTAATGATGCAACGAAATAAAATAAATAGAGACAAAACAACGAGAATTTCGGTGGTAGCGAATTCCGGTTTTACCTTCTCCAACCAGTGGCGTTATATGGCAAAGTTGGGTCCAATCAAATCTGCAATCCTTATTACGCATGCAGCGTCCATACGCGGGGCGGACTCTAACCCAAAACATTTGCGTTTTCAGAATGGCACATTCATTATCAACCCATCTTGCCTAAGCCACGACATAATTTTGTGCAAACCTATTTTCTTGGGTTGATAAGCATAGAGCACCATGGGCTGAAAATTAATAGGTGGTAGAAGTATAATTTTTACGAACAGCGAAAAATTGGCAAAACATTACGGGTGGTTAAAAAACAGTCGTTAAAGATGAAGCAATCCTGACTCATTGTAATGTTAGTTTAAGGACTTAAAAAGACGATCACATTCGCTAATACAGGTTACATATTTCAATGTATAGTCAATTTTGACATTCGTGAAATATTATATTTAAAGTATAAAACGTACCAATAGTCTCCACAAAATTTCTAGTCGGCAGTTACACCAGTTTAGAAACTTTGTTGAATAGCAGTATTCAAAAAAACAACGGATATTTGACCTTGGTGGTTACTTAATGAATTACAATGGATATCAACAAAAGCTTTGGATCAGGAATTGCATTGCTTTCCAAAATGAACGACCGGGTTGTCGGCTGGTCAAACTCGTCTTGGAGTGGAATTAAACATAATGGAGGCTCAAAACACAACAGAATTAAAATTAAAACCGCCTTGGAAGAGAAGAATGGGAAGTAATACGGAAAAGGAAAAAATATTTGAGGAAATTTTTTCAACTCGAGATGGAACTAGATCCGAGACACGAAATGCACTCGGAGATCTTTGAAACGCTTGGGTGCACGCCATTCGCATACTGGTGGACCTTTTAAATTCAATAATAAAAACAATGGTATCGTTTAGGGACCCTAGACGAATACAAATGAGGAAGTTAGTGCATTAAATGAACACATAAAATATGCTTCCAATAAAAAAACCTCCACTGATAAAATGTATTTTTCATTGTTAAGCACAGGTATAATATGCAATAGAGTAATACTTAAAGATACTATTCTATTTAACTTTATAAATACCATTTGGTATTTTCAAAATTAGAGTACCTTAATAAGCCACTCCATTTAGAAAAATAAAATATTTATAAAATTGTTTACATAATATTGCTTTTTCTTACAAACATTTTTATTTTTTACACTTGTGGCCAACGTAAATCAGGACGAAAATATTTGAAAAATGACTCCCTCCGTACAATTGGATACATCTCTCGAAACCATACCCAAATCGTAACCCCACAAGTGATATGAAGAATTTCCAGCCTAGTTTTCAAACTCACACAAAGGGAATGCCATATACAATTGTTAGCGTTCCAATGAATTTAAGTTCGCATACAACATACAAAAGTTAACAAACGCTTGGATACTTGGCTCATTTTGCACAGCCCTCTTTCTAGATCGCACTAAAATTGATCGACCCCTGAGAGCATCATTACACAGGAAGATTAAGTATTTATTTCCCTTCTTAGAAAGACATGACACTTGGGAAACATCTTCTTTTGAAACAATTTTTGATCGAAAGCAGTGGCGCATGCTCAAGTTTTCAAATCCATGGACGGTTTTCTTATTTAGGAAGGCATCGGAGCACCCGAAGGGGCGAGCCTCTGCAGGCACTAGTCGGTATTAGTTGGAAATGCAAATGTGCCGAGGGAGAGAGATAAAGGGGACGACGGATTTATACGGGAAGTTGGATTGGGGATCAGGGGGGCTTGGTAAGGGGAGAAGCGGGAAGAGGGAGAGAGAGAGGAAGAGAAGGAAGGACACAGGTGTTCAGTTTTCTGAAGAGTCGAAAGGATTCCTGAGTCCGAGTGGGAGAGGTTTATGCCCCTGGATTACAACCCGAGCGAGTGACGAGGGGGGAGGCAATGAATGAACGCGGAGTTTGCTGGGATGAGAGAGGGAGAGAGAGGACTCCCGACGGAACGTGAGATCACGTGGACCCTCGTGACTATAAATCACATCAGGAATTAAAATATTCGGCCGCCCGTTAAATGAAATATGAGATTAACGAGATAACATATTTATAGAAGCAATGAAACCTACGAATGGCTTATACACTACGCTCCTAGACCTTAAGGAATCAGTTAAGCATGCGAACATGAATCAATTACACATTAAAATGAATAGGAAGCACAGAGCTACGAAGGAAAACTACGGTCGCCAAAATAAGGATTGAAAAATTAACAGAAATTTACTGAGTAATAATGTTGCAAGTTATTTATAACGTAGCAATTATGTTTGTTAATCAATCAATCATTTCTCTTTTTACGTAAATTAATCCGAGAAATTGGGCCAAGTAGGTGCTGAAAACATAATAAAGTAATAAATTTCCTCGGATTTCCATAGTAACAAAATCAACGAAGTCATCATTGCCCCAAAGCAGACCGAAAATTATTCCATAATTTTTGGATTTTACCTTCTTATATAACTGATCACGAGCAAAAAATCACTAACCTCACCTAGGCACTCTTTAAATTGAAAATTAACTATTACCAGACAAAAGGAATAAGAGTATTAATGCTAATCCTTTAGCATGACATTTTCCCATTCCACCCATCAAAAAACGTACACTTTATCGCTAAAACGCCTACTTTAACCTTCGCGTTATATTGATATTTTTGACCGGTCATTCACTCCTAAATACAATTTTAAAAACAAAAAAACGAAAGAACCATATCTCCCAATATATTTCGCTCAGTCACCGAGAAACTAGATGAGTAACATCCGGCATAAATGGCGGTGTTCCATGTTTGCTTCACAGAAGAATTATGGACGAGAGGCAGGGAATAGAGTTATAACATTCCGTAATATACGACATGCTACTCAGTAATTCGACATTGATATACTTCCAAGCGTTTAACACGAACATCTCATATTTCCCTTCAATAAACGCATACCGCTACTCCAAATATTGGTGCATGCCACATGATAAAGAAGGTAGTACTCCCTCGGATTCTACGATATTGGGGGAGCGCCAAAGCCGTATTGAATTTTAGGCCGATGACATTCGCGTATATCCCATTCCGAATTTCAGTCCATTCCCAAATAATGGCAAGCCCCCTTCCCTCTAAAGCTCGGATTTTTGTGCATGCCTTTCACATGACACTAGTATCAGATACATACAGGGGATAAAAGTTTCTGGATCCCATGGTAGCAGTTACTTACTGGGTTCAAAACCGTAACAAACTCCTTAAAAAAACTTTCAATGCCGTATTTTGTGACGGTAAAATCCAGATCAAAATGACATGGAGCTCCAGGTTCCGAGTTTCCACTCCGACAGTTCCCTTTCCAAACCCGGCCGCAGAGCGACAAAGGGAAAATCATTCCAAAGGAAAGACATTTTTTATCCGGTTGCACCAGCCCCTAGTCACCAGGAAAGAGATCCAACGCTTTTTACAAAGAAATACGGGTCTTGCCAAGACTCCAGACAAACTTAGTCCGCCCTCCACAGACTACGCGCCTTCGTTTCCAAAGAAAGCTCCCAAGAAGGGACTGCGTAATTTACATGGGCCACACCTAGCCAGAGTGAAACAGAAAACAGCCGATCGCACATAGAGCCACAATTTTGTGGGAACGATTTGCCTCCCCGGACACCTATTTAGTCGTTTCCCTACCAAGTACCCCGATTGGATTCCCACCAAGCGAAGGAATTCTTTCACCCAAAAGTTACAATAACTATACTTTTGCCATTGTATTCATTTTGTTGTTTCCGTTATTTCCTAAGCAATCCTAAAGAAAATGTGTGCACATAATTATTGTTTTGGAATTATTGTGACCAAAATAATTCAAATTTAACGATAAAATAGTATTATATCACAGGTAATCTATCGGTTAAGGTAAGTTTTGGATGGACGCAACTAACAAATATTTCTCTCGACTCTCCTAAGAAAACATGCCAAAATGCTGCACTACAACAAGCCCCTATTCATAATAAAAATAAATATAATAATAATGTAAATCTAACAGTCAAATGTAACAATCACAAATGAATAAAAACATTCATAAATAGTTCAGTATAAAACTTTCTTACATTCAGATGGTGTACAATATATCTATATTAAATAAATACCATCAACACATAATTTATTTCATTCAGGAAATCAAGAAGCATTGAGAGAAACTTATAGTCAACGGGATGGGAAAGTTAATTTAACATGACGATGTTGCCTTGCAACGAAGCTAGAAGCTAGTGGAACTTCCCATGTTAGTCTTCCCTCATTTTCCATAGCATAAAAGACGTCCAACAATTAACTCCTGAGACAGTGATTAAAACCTAACATAAACTAAATTTCGTGATTAATTTTTGTTTCAATCTCGGCAGTCTTTTCAGTTCTATTTTTTAATTCTCTTTGGGTAATTTAAAGGGCCAATTATCAAACTCTCTTCCCCAGCTTCCTAATTCTTTCTTAAACATCCGCTACTCGCTCCAAAGCCTGGAATATATTCACGAAAATCGTAGCGGACAACTAATTGAAATAAAAAGAGTACTAACACACTTTATTTTACTTTTCTATTTTTAATCTTCTACCGGGAAGCAGACGAAGTTTACATTTCTGGTGTCCCAATCACAAGGAACGAGTACCGTGCCTACAAAGGGGAAGTTTTCCAAAGCGATCCTTACCTATCTTGTAATTCCTTCGGGCACTATGAGCACCTCACCTCAAAATGGGCGCTTTGTCGTGCTCCTTTCTAGAACATTAAACAAATTACAAAGTCAACCCCGTTTCTTCGGCCTCGGATTCTCAAGTGTAAATTGAAAAAAAAAATCAAGCTATCCTCTTCTTCCACAGTCAACACTTGGCAAACTTTCAGTCAATTTAATAGTTATTTTTCCATTACAAAGTTCATTAAAATAAAGTTAATCCATTTCCTACCGTTTTTCCGTAACCATCTTATAAACAACACACCCAAAATTGGGTCTATGTGAATCACATGTTATGACATTTGACATCAGTTTTATAATTAAATATAAAAAAGAGCCATAAAATTCACCAGAACTGGTGTAATTGGGCAGATAAATTTATGGGGGCATCAGTGAGAATAATTTTTGGCTGAAAACACTTCATCATATGCCACACTCAATTTTATTTACCTTCCGTGTAAAATTCCAATAATCCACATTTCATTTCTCTTTTCTTAATGAACTGTACGAGTAGTCGATGTCTTCAGTTTCACGATCTCCATCTAATTTCAACGCTAAAACTAAGTGTTCCGATGACAAATGCATCTTCATCCTAAATCATTATTTTTGTGCTAACATTGCAAAAGAACTCGCTTTATCTTGAGCAACAAATAAAATCCCATCATAAAATACGGATGCTGATGCTATTAATCTTTCATTCACGTGACACCTCTGAAATGAATTATTGCCATAAAAAAATAATTATAAACATACACTTAAAAGCGGACCTCTCCTGGCTGTCAGCTACTAATTTAAAAACGCACTGACTACATGTCCGTAACAAATTCTCCATAAATTAATTCTGAAAAAAACTTCGATCCATTCGTACGTGGACACCGGCGGTACCTCCTAGAGAGAAATGTAGGCGAGATACCCCACCCTAATTCACAAAAGTACGATGAACGGGTTGTTGAAAAACGTTACTCCGAAAGATTGTCTTCTCATTACGCATCACATTGCGGATGATGTAAATATATTATATTTCATAGAACTCCATACATAAGCTAACTATTAGCCTCCAGGCAGAAGACCTAGCCCGATAACGTACGGTAAATTTACAATTATGATGTAAAATCTGTCTTTAACAACTATGAGGAATACTTGTGAGAATACGTATCCTGGGCGAATTTTTTGGCACAATTTTAGTTATATTATTGTAAGGTAATCTACCGGTTAAGGTAGGTTTATGGATGGACACAACTACCAAATAAATATTTTGCGACTCCTAACAAAATACAATCCAACAACCTACTGTACATCAGGTCCCTCTTCATCTCTGTGTACTTCCTTTCTCCCTTCATCCCGTCCAACATGCCTATCTTGTCCCTGCCTTTCCCTCGTTTGCCTAACATTCTCCCCTCTATTACAGCCTTCAACATCCCACTGCCCATCAATACGCTCTTCATCCATTTTCCCTGCCTCCATCGGACATCTCCCAACAAACCCCTCTCCTCGCCCACCATCCCTGGTACTTCCTCATTATTACTCATATGTAACAGTAATATAGCATACATTTATTGATGAATTCAATTCTATATTAACGAAATGTATGACATGCATTTTTAATATTTATTTATTTTATTAAATTTAGAAGTAAGAGTAACGAGAAAATACTGGATTTGGAATTGTGCGCTCACAAAACCTAAGTCTCTCTTACGACGACACACTAACTAAATAACATTCCAACAAATGGAGATTTCACCATTATAAATAATGTCGCTAGAAAGATGGGGGAATAACTACGAAAGCAAATAGATTATTCCTTTTTATAAAGGACTCTCCAAACTGCCAACTAAGTGGGACCGGTAGGAATAAAGAAGTTGTCGATGCGAACAAAAATCCCCCGTCATCAAATACCGGGCGAAAGAAGACTCGGGGTCATTGAAGAGGAACTATAAAAGCTCCCATTAAACTTGAAAAAAGTTTCGCTCCCTACAGAAGAGACGCCGAAACGCGATTTCTCCGCGGTGCGACTGCTCCCCGTGCCGCGAAGGTGCGGGCAGTAGAAGGGGGATTTGGAAGAGAGGTCCCGCGATCCTCGCACACCCCCACCCTCCCAGATAACCGGATGCCCACCACCCCTTCTCCCCACCCACTCCCGAGTGAAATTTCCCGACCCACGTGTTACAACCCTTCGGGCGGGGGAGGGAAGCGTGCCCGAATGTACGCATCCCCTACCCGTCCACCCCACACCCCGACCTAGTGCGGCCCTTCCCTCGCACGTACACAAACCCCCTCCCCCAAGAAACTCCGACTGAACACCCAACCCCCCGGCGCACCCAAACGACCAGACTTGCGTTCCAAACGGAACCAAAAAAAAATAAGCAGAAAGAAATCCCGACAACTCCATCCCCCTCCTACGCACACGTCCTCAAAAGAAAAAAAGACCAATCCAACCCCTTCCCTACCCGCACACCGAAAAGCATCCTGCACCCTAGTACGCAACCCTTCCCCAACCATCCCCCATCTTCAACCAATCTCCCCACCTCCTCCCCCCATTTCTCTCGCACTCTTTCCATCTCCCTTCTCTTTTCCGGAATGGAAGCAAAGATCAATAACGGTCAACGAAAACCCCGGGCAACTCTCTACTCTGCCAGCGTTGAGGGGTACAAAAGAGGTTAAAGGGGACGAAGAGGGGTTGGAGAGAGGGGAGGAGGACGCGACGGGGAGAAGGGGGACCGGGCGGGGGTGAGGCGGCTAGGATGTTAGGCGCCCACCGAAAATCCTTGGGGTGGAAAGGGTTATCCCGCGGGAGACGGTGGGCGATGGGAGGGGGTAGAATGGGTCGAATTGGGATAGCGGGAGGGACGGGGATTGGCGAGGGACACCCCTGTGTGTCTCCGCGATAGGGGAGGGCGCGTGGAGGAGGTTGGGAGGGAGAGGCCGAGAGTGCAAGAAGGAAAGGGAGATGGGAACACGAGAGATGCCGTGGACGGAGAGGGATTGGGGGTGAATACAGGGGGAGGAGTCCCCGAAGAGCGGTGGCGAAGAGGATAGGGCCGGGGGAGGGGCAACTGCTAGCGAAGGGTAAATTGAGGGCGATTTTCTCTGTTTGGACCTAGGCCCGTGTTTCGGTGTCGTCGTCCTGCGACTGGCGGTATCCCATCTCGCACATCAGGGTCCCTTTAACGTCCCATTCTCCCTCTCTCTAACCCTCTACTTCTTCTTCCACTCTTTATCACTCCCTTTTTTCCCAACCGTGCCCTTACTGGCGAATCTATAGGTAGAGAGAGGGAGAGAGAGCGAGATGGGAAGTCACAAAATTAGCGCGATTCTCCACGAGTTTCGCCCCGGTGTGCTAGGGCGTGTTTGTCGTCGAAGCTACGAAAAACAAAAATGGAACTGGCTTAAATACTACGCCGGAGAGAAAGAAAGTTTGCCGAAGCGCGCCAAACAAAAATACTGCAGGAACATAGGTGGATAACACACACCTTCGCCGAATCTATTCAAATTTACCCTTTTTTCACGATTCCCGCGTTTAGTGCAGTTATGTACCCAAAGTCCACCCTAGATTGATTTCTACGCAAAGGGATCGCATGGAAACCGAAGTAATTTTCCACGATTCAAATTCAAATTGATTATATATCTTAAATTAACGGTCACGGAAATTTATAAAATCATCCTTTTTCAACCAAATCAAATAAGAACATTTTACTTTTTATATCAACAAAAGGATAGAGAGTAAGGCAAATGATTACTTAGGGGATGATCAGTTTCGGTTCAGGAAAGGAAGAGGTACGCGTGATGCCATTGCAGTAATGAGATCACTAGTCGAGAGGAATATAGAATACAATCAGGACGTTTTTGCCTGTTTTGTAGATTTCGAAAAAGCGTTTGATAGAGTGAATTGGGAAAAATTAATGCGTGTATTGCAGAAAATAGGAATGGATTGGAGGGACAGGAGACTGATCCGCAACCTGTACATGTCTCAGACTGTTCAGGTGCGAGTGGGGAACGGAGAGTCCGGATGGGCAGTGTTAGGAAGAGGTGTAAGGCAGGGTTGCCCATTGTCACCGGTACTGTTCAACGTATATGTAGAGGAAATGATTAAAGAGGCATGGGAAGAACTGGAGGTAGGAATGAAAGTCGGAGGGGAATTCCTAAAATCGGTTAGGTTTGCTGATGACCAAGCATTAGTTGCTCAGTCAGCCAAGGGGTTGCAAGCATTGTTGAGTGAATTGGAGGTTCAGTGCGATAAATATGGGATGAGAATAAATATTAATAAAACAAAGGTTATGCGATTTTCCAGAAAGAAAAAGGCTAAGCTAAATATTAAAATAGGAGGGGAAAAAATAGAGCAGGTAGAACAGTTTACATATCTCGGAAGTGTTTTGGACCAACACGGTCAAAGTGGTAGGGACGTAAGGAGAAGAATTGCGCTAGGCAAGGAGGCTTTCTCAAGGAGGAGGGAGTTGATGACGGGGACGTTGAGTAGGGATGTTAAGACAAGACTCGTAAAAACTCTGATATGGAGCGTAGCTATGTACGGCGCGGAAACGTGGTCGCTGAAGCAGGAGGATAGACGTAGATTGGAGGCTTTTGAAATGTGGGTGTGGAGAAGAATGGAGAAGGTGAAATGGACCGAAAGGAAAACAAATGAGGAAGTACTAGAAATGGTGGGGGAGGAGAGGGGTTTGTTGAGAGAAATCCTATGGAGGCAGGAAAAATGGATGAAAGGCGTAATGAGCGGTAGTGGAATGTTGAAGAGGGTAATAGAGGGGAGAATGTTGGGCAAGCGTGGTAAGGGTAGGAACAGGATAGGGATGTTGGACGGGATGAAGGGAGGAAAGAAGTACACCGAGTTGAAGAGGGACCTGATATAGATTAGTTTGGCTAGGTGGGGAGTCACAAAATGTTTATTTGATAGTTGGGTCCATCCAAAAACCTACCTTAACCGGTAGATTACCTAAAAAAAATATTTCTTGAGATAATAAATGAATAATTTACATAAATCGATTGCATACTTTTTGGAATAGGCTTACATATATTCAAATTCGGTACACAATCTATATGGCTACCTACGGCAGATTGAAAATCTATTCTACTAATATTCTAAAAATTGCATGCAAAAAATTTTAACTGCAAAAAATTTTTCGTTTTAGCATTCAGCAAGATGCTGTTGAACATATAGCAATTAAAGTCATTAAAAAAATTAAATGTTCGGATCTGCGGGTCTAAAAGAGATATTTATAGATAACTTGACGATAATAAAAAAGACAGATTTTCTTTTCACGACCTGATAATTTTAACCTTGAATCCTGTCTGAATAGGGATTTTTTCATCTAAAATATAATTATTTACCTAAAAATATTTAAATTTTTTTAAGAAGATCTGGAGTATGTAAATATAGGTATTGAGAGTATTGTACTCCAACAAGGGATGAGATCTATTAAATTATTTCGATTCCACTAATTGGCCGGAGAATAATATCACAGGAAATAATGAAAATCAAAGTATTCTCCACGCAAAAATGAGGCAACCTCTCTTCAAAATACGAGGCCATTAACCTTTATATTTTCTTGAATGAAATTTTTACAAGAGAGGAATTCCAGAAAAAAACGAAATCATTAACTGCTAAATATGATGATACGCAAATAAAATGGGCTAACTTAATAAGACCAAGTTTGGACAAGAACGAAATCCGTTGAACAGCTAAATTCACGAAATTTCACATAATTCTTTGGTGTAATGCTAAATGAAAGAGACGTATTCATTTATTTATTCATAAATATTGATTTTACTTCAATTATTCATGCCGAACAGAACCTTCAACCTTAAAAAGAGATTAGAGTTATTAACCTCTTCTTCGTTTTCTTACTTAGCGTCCTTCCAACGCTCAAAAAATAATAGCGAAATCTAATGAAAATAAATGATTCGTACAAAATGAGCTGTTTTGCCACTAGAGAACTATCAGTAAAATAATCGCCAAATACTAATAGAAACCCTGGCATCTGAGAATGACTGCGCGCGGGAAACATTCAATTCAACTCGCGGCGAAAAAATTTACAATCAGAGGGAATGATTATGCGATCAGAGGAGTTGTAGATATACCTACCTATCCGAGACAGCCGTTAAAAGAGAAAAGGGAATTCGTGTCAGCAAATCCATCGAATTACGATCAATCAATTTAAGCGCACGAGAAGGGACTTTTTGAGAAACAAAGCGGGGCGAATGGGGAGAGAATAAAATCGATAAAGGCAGGATAATGCATTTCTATTTGCCTATTTGGGGAGAGGGACTCTGCTGGGAATTATCGGATCCCAATCAATCAATTTGAGCGAATATATTCCCACAAACGCGGCTTTTCACGATAATGCATCGGGGAAACAGCGCTAATAGAGATATAATCTAACGAAGGATCCGCAAAGGGAGCTTGACAATAACGTTCAAGCGGTATTAAATTGGCACACCTGTAATCAATTTAAGAGTGGTAAAATGAGAAAATAGGAGAATAAACGAGAAGTGTTTAAATAACACTTATATACTTTTACTGTACCGTACAATTATCCAAGGTTCCTGCAACCTTGTCAGCCTGCGGTAGTTTCACGGTCGAAGATAGTACGACAGAAAAACTCATTGTAAGTCACAAATTAAATTGAATAAATAGTTAAACATTTTTCTCCATTAATAGATTACTTAGCTTTAATTTCACCAACAATAACTTACTTATCAAAACGTTACTAAAAATTTATTTACAATTAGCTGAGCATATTTATTGAAAAATGACATTCAAGGTTATATCGGTAATTTTGACTTCCTGTGAAAGGGAAAAGTGGATGCTTCAAGAAACTAACTTTCAAAAATTTGGTCAAATACAATATTATAGGTTGTAAATCAGCATTTTTATTAATAAAGTAATTTGGTTAATATTCAGCAAGCCATTTTTACAAAAAATTTCCTTCTGTATAAATTATTTATTTGTTTTGCATTAGTCCGAAAACAGCACTTCGACCTTTACATCGGACTTCGAACAATACTATAGCAATTTGAAAATTACATACACCCAAATAATTGATACTATTATACAGGTTTCATTCAATATGGTTGATTTATCGTGATACTAATTCATGACAATAAGTCGACCAAAATTCAACGACAAATTGGACCAAGAGAAAAGGCATGTTAAAACTACAAAATATGATTAATTAGAGGTGTAATAAAATGTCAAAGTATAAATGTCAAGACCATATATACGTGGGCGTAGTGATTCTTTAAGGGAGGAATAACATTTTCTGCACATTTACAGCGAGACCAAAATAATATATGTACAGCAATAGAAAATGGCAGTGCAGCAATTGGGTATTACCTATATGCGATACAACTGCTAACGCCTTTTCGAAATTCAACGGTTAGTTTAATCCGGAGTTTTTAGCAAAATACCCATTCCCCGATGTAATTGAGCACTTGACCTTTGTCGCCATGGTTAAGAGCGCTTTCCTATCTCCTGGGCTAATTTGATTAACAAGAAAAATGAATTCTTTCTCTCTATACATATTGTATTCTTCTTGTGTAGTGTTTCTATTTCTTTAGAGCACACCTTTGGAATTACTGAACCATATCCTATCAACGGTCTGAATAATTGAAATAATAGTTGAATCCTTCAAAATTTTCGTTTAACTTACGTAGACGCATCATGTCTAGTATAAGTCTTTCTTTATCCTTCACAATCTTATTCTTCTTAATCCTTCATTATTTCAATTCAACTTCATCCATATGCGTTAGTTTAAAAAGGTCCCTTCTGAGGTAAACTTTTAGCCTTCAATCTTAAGTAAATGCATGCTGAACCTCAGTATTTTTAAAAAATTAAAAAGTGTTCGATCAGAAAATGATTTCTCAAAGGCCACAATATATTTTTCTCATTTTTTTCCCAACGTTTCTCCGCCGCGAAACAACAAAACACAGAAGGGAAGGGACGGGCCTAAACATTTTCTCACGTCTTCGCGTACCATTCATGCGGTAAGAAATAACGTAATAACAGAATGGAGAGGGAGTAGAAGGCAAAAATTTCCCTTCCGGCGATGAGGTGATCGGTGAAAGAGAAGCGAGGGAGAGGGAGCGAAAGAAGGAAATGGAAACACATCCGCAAGATTATTTCCTTTTTGAGAGACGGGCGGAGCAAAGGGAGATCTTAATCCTTCGCACGGGCGTCGACAGATCCCCTCTCGACGGGGTAGCAGAGAGAGAAGGGGGAAATGTAGGGGGAGGGACCGGGGGAAGACAAGGGGAGGAGAAGGAGGGGGGACACCACGGGGGTGAGGTGGGGGGCGGAAGTCGAGTCATTAAAATGATAGCGAAAAGGGAGGGACCCAAAAGATGGTTTGGTATTGAGCGACGGGACACATTGAGTGTTTAGCGGTCGTGGGCGGGTAATCTCCCCGGGACCTGCAAGCCGCACCACGGGCTAGACAAAACGACCCCCCGGGGGGCCGGATCGGCAAGCACTTTCGACGCGCCGCGGGGAAATGTATGGTCGGAATATTATAACTCGGGCGCTTTCGTGGAGCCTGATTGCTGCTCCGTCGTGGGGACACGGCAAATGATCGAGAAAGTGATCCTTCACCCCAAGCTCCCGCAAGAGTGTCAAAGAACGGTCGGAAGCCTCCTGGGGTCACATGAAATGACCCTACCCGTGGTCTACTAATTGCTCTCGCTTCCATAATAGTGACGAGTAATCCCACCGAGGCCACAGAAAACCTATTCAATTTCACCAATTTGTACACGCGTGCGACCATGCAGTATTCATCCCTGATGTATAAAAAGCCCTTTCAAGAATTCGCTCCTTTGATGGCCCCCGGGCTTAATCTTCGTAAAAGGATTCGGGATCTTCGGATGACATCTAATTACCTAGGAAATCCTCGTTTATTCCATTTTAACATTTGATTTACACATTTGTTTGAGGAATATTGGAGAAATTTATCAACAATACCCTCCTTAGTAAATAATCCAAAGGTTGATATCATATTTGGGTTTAGAGAATATCTTTTGTGTCGCGTTTAATTCGTATAAAATGATAGTGGTGCCAGAACTGCCGCTTGACGTTTTCAAAAGGGTTCTAGGTGCCCAGAAGATTACACAGGCCGGATAAAACCAAGCGTATCCAACCGTAGATATCACGCGGCAATGAATGTGATTTTGACCAGTAGTGCCTCAATATTAAATGAGGAACAGTACGGACATCACAACCGTCACAGAAGGGAAAAGGACCTTGATGTACAGTATCGTGCAAAAAGGGAAGGAGAAATTAGTTGTGTTACATCAACACAAGCCAATAATATGCTATCAACGTAGCAAATAGATAATAGCGTGGAGTTGGTAAATATACATTCTTACAGACACATTAACCGTATTAAAAATATACCAAGCACTTAAGATTTTAGTAACATTGAATATATTAATATTTTTAATGGGACATTTTCCTTTAAAGTTTTGGAATGCGCAGAATTAATTTCCATTTGATTAATAATAAGTCATGAAATACGTTTTGATGTCACGATTTATTACGAATTTCTTATTGTACCAAGAGAAGTGATTAGGAAGGATAGGAATTCGAGAAGCCAAATGGCGTGTAGTGTCATTTATATGGTTCAAACGACAGATAAGTGACAAAGGGAAATGGTATGGCGTTCTTAGAGAAACGAAACGGCGCCCTTTGGTGACGAATTCGAGAAAAAAAACATTTATTACCATTTTCCATTCGTATGGCTCTCTTTGGCGTGACTTTTGAGTAAGGAAGGGACATAGGGCGTAGGCTAAACACATTTTAACAGCAATACGACAGTGATAAGGCACCGGTGCGCAAGAGGACACAAAGCTGAGTTCGCCGAGGCAGGAAGTGAACGCCCGGTTTCTGAAAAGAATGACAACCACGTAGTGACAGGTCGATAAGGGATCTTGTATTTCGTGAAGGATACGACACAAAATGTGTCCTATTGGCAGAAACCTCTCGTGGATGAACAATAGCAAAAACGTCAACGATTATAAGAAAAGAATGTACAGCGACGAGGAAAGATCATCTGGTTAAAAATTTAAAAAATACTTATTGCAATGAGAGATACACATGTATTTCGGTTAGTAATTTCTCATTTTCGTATCTTATTCGCTATAAAGATTTCAAATATTACTTGCGAGCGGCTCTGTTATAAAACAGCGAGTAACAATCATAATATATGGAAGGTGTACATTAATAATGTATATCTACAGTCACATGTATTCATTTCAACTAATCAAAATAAAACAAAATATTCCTCCTACACCCTAATGTTCACCTTTCTAATGTAAAATTTCCAAAATATCTTAAACTTTAAAATTTTATTTCATATAAGTGCCCATAGGGTTCTGTAAGAAACGAATGGTTGAATAATGAATGACGCTGACGCAAAATACCTAAATAGCACAAGGTTTTAAGAAAAGTCAATTACCATGTGTATTTAAAGCGCCAACTGGATGTGCATTTGGAAGTCCTAGGGGTAATATCTAGTTAGTTTGCAATTAGCGACAGGCACGGACTATAAGAAATTAAATAAGATGTGCAACTTCAACGATACACAACATACATACTATAAAACCTTCCATACACAATTACGTCACAAACCACATATTCTCATTCGTCCCAACTGATAAGGCTGAAAAAAGTTCTCCCATTAAATCAAGTAACTTAACTTGCTCATTTCCATTTCTACACTAAAAATTGCGTTTTCCTCCCACATTTTCCAATCTTAATCGACCCTTCTTATCCGTTTTTCAGGGATGGCCTGGATAAATAGCAAATATGTCTATATTATGAAGTAAGAGTCCTCGAGAGGAATGAAGGGGAAAGCTATGCATAAAAAGAGTAGAAAGGGGAAGAAAAAGAGGTTGGCCATACCTGGAATCGTCTAGAATCGACAGCGGGAAGAGTTGACGGAATAAAGGAAGAGGAGAGAAGGAATCAGCGGAAGAAAGCGAGCAAGGGAGAGGCGCAAACGCGTCGGAGACGCGGAGATAGTGTTTGCCGATACAAAGTTCCCCTAAAAAAAGTCGAGGACTGGAACTAGGGTGCGGGAATGAGAAGTTAAAATAAAACCGTAAAAATCCAGAGTAAAAAAATCCAAGAGGGAACAGGATAATGCGAAAAGGATTCCACTGCTCTTTCCTTCCTCTGCCTCTCCAGTCTCCTTTTCTCTTTCCGCATTGCCTCCTCATTTCCACCACTCCTCATATACTACACCCCTTTACGCCCATCTCCTCCCCCGCACTCCCTCCGCGTACAGTTTCGCCCAGAAATATCCAGAGTGGCAGAACCGATTTTTGGCAGGGGTGTAGGTGGGGGATGGGGATGAAATTTCTCCGGCCACCTCCAGTCTCCACCGCCGAAGAACGTCGAGAAACCATGGCGGTGGCAAGAACCTTCTCCCTCATCCTCTCCTCCTTCCCCTCGACTCGGCAAAACCTTCCGACGCAAACAGCCCAGCTCCGTCCGAAACACTTGAGTGCTCAGCAGAAGAGGAGGGGGAGGAGAGAGGGAAAAAAATCACAAGCGCGCCACCCCACCCCCGTTCTCCTCCACTCCCGCTTCGCCCAAACCCCACCCTCTCCCCCCTTCCCCCCGGATTCCCTAAAAAAATCCCACCCGCAACTTCGACGCAACCACAGAGGTGATAAAGGAAGAAATCCCTAGAGCAGCACAGATGCACATTTAATGGCGTTTCCCCGTCTATTCCTCCTCCCATATCCCTCCCCCCGCCCCACAACACCCCCCGGACCTCGTTTTCCTCTTCCCCAACACCATACACCTCCACCTCGCAGCAGTGCCTATGCGGCAGAAATTTTCAGGAGAAAAAGAACGAAAGTAACGATTTGATCTCGATTAAATCTGAGCCATGGTGCTCTTTTTTCACATTTAATGCCGTCATATATGAACAAAAACTCCTTTACTATTAGCCATTCAACAATTACATGACGGCCTCGTGAATTCTGGGACAATAAGCATTACCAAATCAAAATGAAATACACTATGTTATCCCACATAAGACTCTTATGTGGGATAACATAGTGTATTTCATTTTGATATGAAGCAATTCCACAAAGTTACTATGGATACAATTAACCAAATCAATAAGCATCAATAAATCCTCCAAGAAAAAGTGAACCTCAAGAACATTATCTCTTTGCGCTACCTTGATAATCTTAGATAGAGCAGGACGCTTCATAATTACGATCAATTCAGTGCTAGCTAACTATCCAATAATAATAACCAACAGATAATGATGAAATTTGAAAATATTAGCAAAATAATCATAAAAAATTAGATTTATGTCAACTACTTAAAGGGGGCACGATTATTTATCTGGAGGCTGATATGTATTTATAATATCGTTTAATTATTATCTATAACAATCATACATAATAAAATATAATAATCATTTATAACATCATTTTTGGAGAGCATGACTACCCCTATTCCCATAATTTCTTTCAATTAAAATTTACGAAATAGTCGTCTGAACTCGTATCAATTCACAACCAGAGCTATCGGATATAACAAGAGGATACACTTTCTAAACAAGAAACCATGTTATTTTGCGGAGGTGACATGGCATTTAAATTATATAACGTCCAATTATAATTATGGGAAGCAGTTAACATTTGACAAACGACTTAATCCCTCACAGAAGGGACCTTAAATATGTATGCCTTCGAAAGTTTTGTTATGCCTTCTCCGGAGATGAAAAGGATAGACATATTGAATTGAATTAAGGGAGATAGAAAGTATGCACAGCTAACGAATGAGTTTTTGTACTCGTAATATGAAGTAAGAAATTCAGAATATTTTACACACGTATAATATAAGTTAGGACTATAGGAAGCACTGTAGTGCAGTGCCCAGCCTAATAGAAAATCTACCCTAATTCGGTAGAATACCGTTAATTATTGTTATCACACCATTTCGGTGGCAAGGAACGTGATTTCAGAGCATTTTTATTGGCAATGGAAAGTATGAAAATGAAGTGGAGGTGAGAGCAGTGAGGGAAAACGAAAATGTAGGGGAAGAAAAAGGATATGCATGTTGGACAGAATGAAGGGAGTCAGACAGTATCTGGAATTGAAGGTTCATTGTCATTCAGGATGTCACGCTTAGTCTGGTTAGGTGAGGATTATAAACGCAGCAAAGGTAGGTATTTCTTCTTAATCAAGAACTGCCTACACTGGTCATCTAGTTAAACCTGGATACCAACAATTATTAATACTACAACACCTAGATTTATAGTATACAAAATAAACGCATAATTCTAAATTTTAGACATTTTACAATAGCACTCCTTCATCTAGAGATATATGTATGCATTATCCTAGTGGAAGATAACGTAAAAATTAGATACTTCTTTTTTCATTATTTCATTCAAGTTGGCATATAAATATACAACTTCTGACCCTCGGAGTATGTTCAGAAAGTTAACATTTTCCGGTAATCTGAAGTACTGTTAAAAAAAGAATAAAGGGTTATTACACCAATGTTAGAAATAATAATCACTCATTGTACCTAAATTAACCTTGAAACAATCGTGAAATTTGGCAAAAAATTGGCACGTGTACAAAGAGAAATAATGTCATGCGAGCACTGAAGCTATCCAGTACTTTTTACGACCATTAAAGAAATTTTAATGCCAGCTTCAAGGGCAGAGACGAGAAAAACCAAACGAATCTCATGGAGTATCATACCACTGACTAAAATACTACACGTACGCCAGACTATTCACTGTAACCAAAAGAAGAGATAATGAAAATGGGCAGCGAAAAATTAGGCTATGAGATTATTTATATCTTGTGCCATATCAAAAGCCCGATATCATCCTTTTCTTTTTTTGGTTGATTTACTATGTTTTTATACCATTCCTATCGATTCCTCTCATTTTCTCCATATAACATCATTAGATATGCAAATTGAGCTAATGGTAGTAGATATTTCCGATTCTTTGAGAAAATCTTGTTTCTCATTTCTATTTCATTTATAAACGTTTTCTAGTGTAAGTGAATTCAATTTTATTCGAAAGAGATTCTAGCAGCAAACTTGTCTTTAATTATGGCAGTTACAGAAAACTATAACAAGTAAATTAAAACATTTCACCCGAATTAATCTTGAAATTCTAATACAGGAATGGAAAATAAAACAATAGAACGCATTACTGGTACAGGGACAGCAAACATCTTACCTTTGGGGACTGTTTTTCCCCAAAAATACGCACGTTAGGCATACTGAGAAACTTTTAAAAACCAGATAGACATGGGACCGTCATTAAAAAAAATAACCAAGTCTTGAGAAGCAGTTGACATTTGGGACCAAGCAGTGAAATAAATGAACGACGAGATGCCTTTCGAATGTAAAATGATCTCCGTGAGAATAATTAACTCGAGAGTGGAGAGGAAGGAGGCGAATGTAAGTCTCGCCCGGAATGTTAAAAAGGGGAGATCGATTCGCAGTGCGGCAATGGGAAATTAGGGGAAGTCGACGAAAGAAACGGCGAAATTCAAGGTCAACCCGACGCACGAAATTGTTGACCTGTTCTCACGGATTATTCCAAAAGCATGTGTCGCATACCCCCCTCTCTCCCACGAGTTTTCGCTCTTCCTCACCATAGCGGTCGGGATGGCTGGACAGAGGCTTAAATGGCATGACCTGAAGATATGAAGGGGTGGAAAATAAAAATAATTGCCAAGAAAGGGGGTGGAGGGGAAGATTTTGAAGAAACGGGGGGCGGGACACCTGGAAGAACGGAGCAAGCGAAGAATGAGTTTGTCTAAGGCTAAATGAGTGAAAAGTTGCAAGTTATTGGGATGGGTTTGATGTGGGCGGATTAGTGGTCGAAAACGTCGAAGGAGAGGCAAAGGCAAGGAAATTTCCACCGTCACTCATATCACTAAACAGCGCATTCGGAGAGTCTAACTTTATTTCCAATGGTTGCCCTAGGATAAAATTTTTCTTGTGGAATATGAAAGAACGTCGCTCCCTCCCATGGAATAATATCATAATTCAAAAACTTTCTTGCATGGCCATGAAAAAAGTTACACGAGTTTTTCAGTTTATTTACGATATGAGTAATACTATCATCATGTTTTCACGTCCATACCGCTCACCAAAATTTTGATTCCATATAAACATCCGACTATCTTTGAGTATTACGCAGGATACTTCGTAAATCACAAGAGTACTTTAATAAAGATACAATTAATACACATTTTTGATTTGAGAAAAATGAAAGTTGGAACGGGACGCTGTCAATATAGCACAAAATAAAAATATTGCTCTACCTAACAAGTGTAATAATTACGCATTTATTTGTTTTGGTACGTAACTAAATACGGGTTTTAATAAACAATCTTGGCATTACTATCGAAGCATTTCTAAAAGGATCCATAAATGTATCCATATGAAAATTAAGTAAGAAAATGAGCTTGCTTTATCCCATATTTTTTCATTATCATACACGATAATATGTATTTTGAGTGAGTTTTTAGTTGATTAATTATACTTTTGCATGGATTTTAGACACTTCGTGCACTTGATAAATGTTATTAGCCAATTAAATGAGTAATACGCCCAATTCGAAGCTGAACTATCCTGTTGGTTAATGAAAAGGAAGTTTTTTTTAGAACAATAACTTAAGACAAGTTTCAAGACTTGAGTGTTGACGGGGAAAAGAGATAAAATTTTAATAAAAATTTAAAAAGGCGTACATCAATGGATACTGAGAATGGAAATAATTATTTTAAATGTCGGCAAAAGCTAAAAAAGAATTCTTTTGCACTTACAGTTAGGCAATGTTTTACGTGACGGTCCCATTCCAAAGATACGTAATCCAATGCTTAACATTAAAATTCCTCCAAATTATTATGTAAAAACTCACAGTAACGGGTTGGAAGAAAAAAATCAATTTATAGTTTTAATTAACGGGGAATGCAAATGGATACAAACATTCGCGTAGTAATGTTAGCATCAAAAACTAAGCCGGAGAAATCTTGAGGGAATCAACTACATTGCAGTAAGCCTTGAGTGATTCATCCGAAGTTACATATTTTTAACTAGAATTAGAGGCATGGATTAAGAACCGAAATCAAAGTCAGAGATGGAAAAACCTTTCCATCTGGGTGTCAAAAACGATATGTGAGATTGACTTCACGTGACCACTGTATTTTGCAAAACGTCATTCGTCCTATTTCATTTGATACAGACAGCTTGCATCGGCTATAAAACCACGAAACGTGTACAGAATTAGAGCCACAACAAATTGCATAATAATAACTGCCACACACCATGAGTTTGGACGATTTAACTCTCGAACCCCCATTCCCGCCAGTATGTTCTATTTGCGACAAATACGTTATTCTAACAGGCAGAGGTAATGTGTGGAAAAGCAGTCAGCAATGAGGAACACCTTTCATTTTTCGGATGAAATACAAATAACCAAATATTATTTAGCTTAAATTACCCCTCTTTAATCTAAATTAGGCCAATTTGTTTTAAAGGATATAATATGATGGCACTCCCGGAATGGCGCGAATCAGTACTAGAATAAAAGCATAATATATTGTGCCATTTTAGATAAAGTGACCATTTTATAAAACAATTCCCTGTGGCTCACATACTTCAGTTATACGTAGAGAGGAGTTAATACTAATTAGAGTACTTCACTGCCTAGTCCATTAGCCATCCTAATCGCACGTAGATGGGCTGCACTTCCGCTACGGTCATTAGTTTTGCCAGCGTCACGCCCACTATCATTTGCTGACGCTTGTTCATACCCGTAAGCACGATAAATATAAAGTCCGCTTTAATTCTCTCACTTTACACACGCACACCATTGTTTACGACCGTATGAGTTTATGCTTCAGTAAGAAGAGATAAAGAAAGAACAAGTGCGACACCGGGGCTGCATAAAACAAACGGAATTTAAGTGCCGCAATAACAGATGGGCTGGATGAGGAGGGACGGAGGGAAGAGCTTAGCGTCTTCTGGGAGGATGTGTGGGGGGAGGGGACGGTCAGACGGGGGAGGCCGGCTAGACCTTGTGTGAGTGGGAAGGAGATGTGCGCTCGTAGGAGAATATCCAGAGCAATGGCGTCTGCGTGCGAGTGTGTGTGTGTGTGTATGGGGCGTCCCCAAAGGAAGGTGAGGGTGGCGGAAGGATGACGCTGAGGGGTATAGCCCGAGGGCGAGGGGGGGGGGGGGGGAAAGGAGGGACGAGGGGATGTGGGGGATTGGACCGGGGCGTGGGGATGAGGAGTCAAGATGAATAAGTGATTGGATGTAGGAGAAGAGCGGTGCAACTTTGATGATTTGGGTGGTGCGAGGGATGCTGCGAGGAGAGAGGGAGAGGTGAACGGGGACGAAAGCGGATGGAGAGAAGTAATGGGAGGAGAAAAGGGAGAGCGAGAATACTTATGAGAGGGGGAGGGTGGAAGGGGAGAGAGGCCAAGTACGAAGGTGGTGGAGATGGACAAGGGTCTCTGCACGGCTTTGGAATTGACGCCAATACTAATCGTTCAATACTTCACAGTTTTCCACTGGTGTCCACACCCTTGAGAGAATGATTGCACTATGGAAATGAACGAACAGTTCAAATGAATAATCAATAATTTAAAAATTGCATCTTAATGTTTCAAGGATAAAAATCGTAGTGAAAAAAAACCACCACACGGTCACAAAAAAATGTTTCGAAATACTTCCGTGGCATCACACTCATAAACACAGTCCGGAAAAACGTGCAAACACATTTAAAACATTTTTTCTCTGCATCACAATTTTGGTCCGGAATTTTTGCCAGTATCCTTCCCTAGATGCATTTAATTTTCTATATTCCTTTTCTTTCCCCCCTCTAAAGTTTCGGAGAATGGCTCTAAGTGCCCCGCGAACATTTCCTCTGCTTTTAGCTGTCTCCTTGGGGGAATAGAGTTCATACTCCAGAGGACTACTTCCTTGAAATGGATTTCACATAGTTAGAGGGATATACAATGCGATAACCCCACTAGCCGTATGGTGACTTGAATTATAGATTAAGGGACAGATTGTTCTTGTACACAAGGCAACAGAAACACTTGTGCAAGTCACATTATTTCTATATACCAGAAAAATGAAAATGCCCACCAGAGTTGGAAACACGGTCAATAATCAAACAAAATCAAAGATAAGACATTTATCAGACACGAACTTGAAAAATCCGATTTAATTTGAAATTTTAACCTTTACCTAATCATTAAAGGTCATTTGCCTAGTCATTTAGCCTTAAAGATTAATTTAAAATGTATGTAGGTATTCCATTTTCGTGAAACATTTAAAAAATAAAATCGGAATTTGGGGAAACACTGAGATTATAATTTTAGATGCAATTGAAGCAAACTAAAAGGCGAGTTCCTTTTGAAACGGAACTACGATATGGATTTGGATGTGTATCATATGGAACCTAACTTGAAATACAGATGGGTTACCTCCAGATTACAGCATAAAATAAATTTTATGAACTGCATTGTGTTTCACTAAAGTACAGTACGGCATCCGTCCAGGAAGATACCAACCTGAAGAATTGCTCAAGAGGAAAAGTCTATGCATGAAAATCCTTGGTAGAGGAAAAGAAAAACCCGAGAGGATGGGAAAGGATAACAGCAGCGTAGGGGATGTATGTACCATATGCACCAACGTGATGAAGGAGGTGGATGTGGGTAGGATTTCGATGTAGGTTTACGGATGAGGACACAAGAGTGAAACACCATTACGTCCAACACATGGGTGGAAAATCTATGACACGCTCACAGCTAGCGACAGTAGAAAGATCACCCAGTGCACGGAATGAAGCACTGAGATGAAAGTAATACTTCCAGGAAATCCATACTACGAGATTTTTGTAGCCCAAAGAAGTTGACGAACTCATCAGATAATGTAACAAAATAAGATAAGGCCTTTCTACTCGGCAACTCAATTATCAATATTTTCTTTAAAAAATAGGCGCAATATTGGCAAAAAAATTAACAATAAAAAACTTCGTGTCATACTCTGGAAGCTAATTGGAAATTTTAAAGAGGTACAACCATAAAATTTTGAAGAAGTATGATCAATAGATAACCACAGTCCAATGAGACACAATTAAAAATGTCTTTAAATTATACTCTTTAAACTCTTCAAACTTTAAACTCCTCTCTCTTCAAGTTCTCCTCCGGGATTCAAAATATTCTCATGTAGTTAGGAAAATAAGCTGTAATGGAGATCTGAAGTAGAGGATTGACATCACCAATGGCAATATTTAGCCCAAGTAAGAAAAGACAATTCGAAGGTCGATTGGAAAAATATTTTCCAGCGATACAATTTTTTAACATTTGTTCGCGCTCTTGGAAGAGAAACACCAATCAAACACCACTAATGAAACAAGTATTTAATTAAAAGATGTGTTTAATATATGGTTCAGGAGTCAACAAGAGGAGGAGATGAGAGGAAAACCGAACAGGAAAAATGTCTGAGAGAAAGATTGTAGGTGCACCCGTAGAATGTTACTCTTTGATTCGAATGAAAAATGTTTTCGATTCGAAACGGTGTCGTACACATGAAATAATGACCAATGGAAATTGACCTTGCAAGCCAACCAAATTGATATACATTAAAATATCTGCGATATGTTACAATAAAACTCGAGGATTTCTGACAATCCTTTTGAAATTTCAAGCCACCACATTTAAATAAAACACAGGGGTTCGGGACATAGAAATCGTGCAATATCATCAGCGTCGATATGAACTATATCTGCACCAATGCCATCTAAATGCAGGTGAGGAACGGGATGCAAATGAGAACATCGTGAATATCGTCACAACTCTCACATGAGAATGTTGAGTTACGATTTGCATACGACGTGAAATGCGATCCTCCACGTAGTTCGCCGCGAGGAAGAATCGAAAGTTGCGAGATCTCCGGACGCGATGCTCTCATGTTTGAGCTAAAGAGAGGACCGCAAAAGGAGGAGGGTTAATGGAAAAGTAGGAGGGGGGAATTCGGGGTGTTGGGGAGTGGGGTGAGTGCGAAGAGTAGGTGGAGGAATGAAGCGGTGGCGTGGGTGGGAGGCAACGTCAGTGGAGGAGAGAAATGGGAGGCAGGCCGGAGAGAAAGGAAGGAAAGGGGGGAGCATATGCACCACCTGAGAGCCGTGCCGGAGGGAGGGCGAGTTGTGCAGGCGAGTGATGCTGCGTAGGAAGAGGCAAGGGGGAGGGAAGGAAGTGGGGGCGAGAGAGGGAGGAGGCCTGGCAGGCAGCGGTGAGGGGATGGATCTTCCCCCATGTAGAGGAAGGAGAGGGCCGTGAGAGTAGTGGTCGGGGTCGGGAGTAGCAGGGGGAAACGTGGGGGGGGAGCGGAAGAGCCGCTAAAAGCGAAGGAACCTAAAAGGGCGGTGGTTTATTTCGACAGCGGGAAATAGAAGGGAGAGACGTCAGGCGACTGGCTGACGAATTAGATTTTGAAGGCAGAGATTAAAGCGCACTTAATCGTATCAAAAATTAAACTCCAAATGAACCCTTAAACTGAGGGGAAAGGATACCTGGGAGGCCTTTTTAGCCGAGCCGTCCCTTTCCGGGGGTCGCGGGGATGAAGGGGCTTCCTTGATGAGTATCGTAGAAAATTATTTGTGCCCCGCCTTCATTAACCCCGTCCCCCACCCCCGCCTTGGAAAGCAAATGCCATCTGATACGCAAATGGCAATAGACGCTTATGAAAGCATGCTCGTGCATATTTGCTTTCACGTAAAGTAGGAATACTCAGGGACTACAAAATGACCGTTTTTCCGCATGGGTTAGCGTTTTGACGCCGGAATTTATGATTAGGTAATGCATATCATATTAAGCACTGAGGTGCTGTCCGATTGTTATCGCAATTGTTTGTGTATGCGGCTGGCATTACCCTAGAATGGAACAGCCTTTCACGAATGATAAAACAAACACAAAAATTTACGACATACTGCAATGCCGGCAACCAGTTTTAGTGATAACACGGGTAGTTAACTTCGGAGAATAGGAAGCGGGACCGCGGAAAATAGAACACGCTTTCAATGCATGGAAAACAACATGCTTACTCACATGCCAATATAGAACCCAAATGAAGAAAAACGTGTGTATACACATACGCTGATGGATTTACAAAGGAAAGTAGCTCTTAACAGCAAAAAGCGTAAACCCTGGTTATTCAACGATAAACAGAAGTGACTCGTCAAAGACTGGAGCTATTATTCATGGAAAATGCACGAAGAGAGCGTTCCATACAGAGAATAATAAAAATCCAGGAGTTGTTCATGAAAAATAACAATACTTTGAAGTTTGACAAAAGGGATTGAGAATGAGCAAAATGAAGTATTCCTCCCGAGAAATAGTCACTTGGCAGCAGAAATGAAAGCAAGTGTTACCTCCGCAGTGAGAGTGCTAAGAACTATTTTCATTTTAAATTACGAGGAATAACGTGAAAAAAAACTCAGAAGTATAAAATGTTGCCAGGAATATACGGTAATAATGCATTTTTTGAAAGGTTGTAGATGATTATATAATTTTAATATGCAAAATAATGTCCCCTCATAAACATAGTTTGAATTTTAAAAAGTAAGAAGAAAATTATCAAAGTAGATTACATAGTAATGGAACTTTTAAAAAGAAACCCTAAACCATTAGAGGAAGAATGCTATAAGAGAAAATTACTTAAGTAATAAAATGTAAAAGATTGAATGCTATGAGCTATTACTTCCACACTTGAACTCCAGTTGACTAATCAACTGCGCAGACTCAAACTTAGTAATATTTAACTCGCTCACGCCATGGATTATGCATAACTGAAATAGCATGGAAGGAAAAGGAAAATAAGATCCAAATGCACCCAGACCGAAGATTAAAACAAGTACCTTGACAAGAATAAATGAATAAGGCCTTTGGTTAAATATCAGACCCATAAAATGATGTATAAAGGAGTATAAAAAGGTCATTAAGGACTTAAGTGATGGAATAAGGCACTAAGTGATGAAATCCGTCAGGGCGGTTCCCTAACGCTTTGGATTAATTCCCACGCTCTCGAAGAACTGATGTTTTGCATAATTTCTTCCACATTCAATCACAAAATCGCACGCATTTAAATGCGATTTGGAAGGGGAAGCGCGCTCAAAATGCTCGAACAATCGCCAATCAGTCACATCGGAGCCCGCATTCCATCAGAGCCGTCTTTAACTGCTCGGCGATGGTATCGCGACCAAACAGTATCCAGAGCATTGAAGATTTGATGGGCTGCGCGAAGTTGTGTTGCCGCAAACGAGAGATCACATCGTGGTCACAACCATCCAAGCGCTCGGATGAAAATGGCTTTAATGTTAGCACAACGAAAGTGTATATCATTTTAAAATGGTCCTCCTTTAAAAGATCCTAGGACACGCTAAACACAAAAATGCCCATCACACTAAAATGACCCTGCTAGAGAATAATACAATTGCTATGGTAGTTGACGGTAGAAGGAGCAGTAGAATTAATATCAGAATAAAAAAAACTGTGCAATTATTTTCACCATCGGCAATAAAACTAATTGCGAGCTATAAAACTTATTCTTTGCAAAACTTTCCGAAACACCCTACGGCCCCTGAATTTTCGAACACCCCCTGACGACTGGAAGGTTCAATTTGAATTATAAAAACGAAATTTTCTCCTCAACTTGGCGTTGCCGAATCGGAAAAAAATAATAACTATAAATGAAAAGGGAAAGCTCTTAAAAACTTTTCGAACAAAGGAGTTAAGACAATTTCCCCCGTCGCTACCAAACGATACTCGGGAAAAAACTTGAAAGACGGAAAGAAATTAAGATCCTTTAAAATAATGGCTACTGGCCAGGAAATGATTCACTCTCTTTAATGACGCGTGTTCTTTTCCTAGGTTTCGAATAATTGACAATTTTTCTTTTTAGCATATTTGATTTTCCTGGAAGAACTACACTCCCTACCAAGAAAAATCGACGTCTAATAAATCATATATTCTGTAAGGATATTTATATTTACAAGCATAGACATATTTCGTACATTAATTTCATATTTCCACGTACTACGATACAATTAATTTGGTTGCTTAATAAAATACCCACATAAGTCAAATATTTGTCTTCCAGAAACGTAGGTCAGCTAATAGTCTAATCCTTTGAATAAAATTAGCAAATAAAACGCCACTTAATTATAATATACACACAAGGTATTATTTGTTGAGAGGATTTCATCCTAGCCGAAGACTTATTTTCATTAAATTTCAATATAGCTGGTACTATAATCGATAAATAAAAAAGGCAATAATAATTTTCTTTTGACAACAAGTCCATTTCAGCTGGAATAAGGATAACAAAAGTTCAAGGCATTAAATGAATTATTTCTCTTATTTATTTCAGACATTTTACATGTCTCTTCAATTGTATCAAGCCTAATGCTAGATACAACATTGCGCCTGTCATCAATGCACCTGGTACCCGATATTGCCAGGTTATAGCAGGCCCACGAGATAGAAAAGATGAACCTTCCAGATGCTTTCCCATCCTCCCGTGGCACAGCCGGTCAGATATATTTCGCCAGAGAACAATGCATTGTTGGGCGAGGCCCGCTTACTCAGTGACAGGGAGACATGTCATTATTGCCAATAGTGACACTTGCCTTGTTCCCAACAGCGGGGTTTCTCGAGGACCTTCAACCACAATGACTGTGCACTCTTTTAAGGAAGCGCTCGAATGATCACCAGTGAGTGATCGCTAGATGACTGGTTGATAAGATATAAATATGAGCTCTTTGCGACTTGCTTAAAAGTATGTCCATTCCATCAATAATTTCAAATAATAATTATATAGTTCATATTCTGTCGTTGAAATAATTTTAAATCTTCATGTTGTTGGGTACTATATTGAACGACGTATTATATTGATTACCATATGTATTTTGCCAAGTAAAGTCCTATCCTATTTAAAGGAAATATTAGAGAAGACTACAGGACAATATTCCAAAAGTCAAGATGTATATTGTCTGGAAAGAAATATCAAATTTAATCCTTGCAATAATTGAGTGAATAGCTTAATAGATTGGAGAATACGCCTGAGCGAGATGTCATGTCGAAAGTAACCATTACTGCTTAAGGAAAACTTTTGACATTGTAGTACTTATCGATAAAACAGTGACAGGAAAATCGAACATTAAAATAGCACCTCTGCTAATTGGGAAATTAGAGTATTTATGGGATCAAGAATAGTGCGTATGTCATCATAAAATGGCAATTCACTCAAATGTAGCCCGATAAAAAGAGATGGAAAAGCTAAGCTATAGACGAATATAGAGCTAAAGTTATTCATATTTCCCAATGCTAAAAATGGAAAAGGGTACTTCCTTTTCACCGTGCTTTTCTGACCATGCAAAATTGAAGAAAACTTACAGAACTCAGCCCTGAACGGTCTTGAATGAGATGCACTTTCGCTGCTTTACGTGCACGGTCACTTTGAGCTGAATTCTTTACCGTGGTATTTCAAAAATACGGCGGTCGACATAATATGTTATCGTCGAAAAATAAAAGGTGCCGGATATGGGCCGACCGACCACTCCCTCAAATATATAAAAAGGCAATATGATGACACCCATTTCGGTGCCCTTAACCGCACTTAGGAAATCGAGAAGTTTGGAGGCCTGATGTAGGGATACGCATTTAGAGGGGAGGACGGCGGGAGGTGGGAATTGAGATGGTAGCGTACAGGAAACGAAGAGAGTGGGAAGGTGTGTCACTCAAGTGGAACGGAAGGAAGGAGGCAAGTCTAGACGGAGGGGAGGTGAGTGACGGGGGAAGAAGAGGGGATTTACGGGAAGGAGGGAGAGAGGTCGTGTGTTCATAATGGACAGAGAAAAACACTTTAAAAACGGATGGCTGGAAACGCGAGGAATATGATTTCTTCAAGGAAAAAAAATAAATATATATGCATATAAAAATTAATACGAAAGCAAATATATCCGGACGGGGAAACTGAGAAATGAAGTTTTCGAAGTGGGCGAATATAAAAACGAAATGGAAAACAAGAAAATAACTTCCGATGGAGCATAAAACAAATAAGAACGACGCTATATTTGCCAAAGGAAGAAAGGGTGAGGGAAAACAGACGGGCTGGGGTGGGTCAGACGGGAAAAGAGCTACGTCCTATGAACGTGAAAGTACGAGGGATTTGTAGGAACAGGAGAAAGAACCAAAAACAGACACAAGACTTCAACTTAAGGTAAAATCTGGGATAAATGTTAAAATTAAATCAGAGGCTAAAACAAAAACAACGAGATCGCGATCTTCGATGGTGGGAGTAAGCATGAATGTTTGACGCCATTCCAAATAAAAGAATAAAGTCATCCCCTATGCACATTATTAGAGAGGCAACAAAATACATGATTTCCCTGATGAACTGTACAATGATTCCTAATGATAAAAAATAACGAAAGAAAAAGGGCGAATACGTGGACGTGTCAAGTTCAAGGAAATAAATGGATTAACGCTGAGAAAAATGGTTTGAAAAATATGTTGACAGAAATAAAGCATATACAACTATATCCTACCTCTTAGTAGTGACACAATCTCGTTGTCATAAAATACAAAATGAAAGGGAGAAAGAATTTAGAATTGAGGGAAAGGTAATTTCATTTTGGGTGTGATCAAGTATTCTGTCAGAAATTTGCAGTCTAAGTGAATAATGCGCGCAGAGAATAATTACACCAATTAAATTTCTCAACACTTTGGGATGGAAGCCCAATCAATAAGAGTGGAGAAATAAGATAGCAGAACGTATATTCTATTGACGCGGGTATTCACTACGGTAAAGAATTCATAAAACCTATGAATACACTTGATGAAGCTCCAAATAAATCCGATAATTATCTTCCCTGGTGCCGTCTAACGTAGCATCATTATTAAGGAATGTCACCCAAGGAACTAGGCAGTTGGTGCTGGGCTAAGAATCTTACGGAAAAATTGGAACAACAGGATATTGAACGTCGAATTTTGAAATCTGGGAAGAGAATTCCGCAGCAATAGTCACCACACTGTAGCAAAGGATGTGATCGAACTAAGAAATGGATTACAAGCAAAGCAACGGGACTGATTTGTACAAATGCCAAAGGAAAATATTATAACTCACATTTGCCAAAATATCATTGGCATCACAGCAGCATAATTACTCTTAATAAAGTGGAGAAGCATAAAAAATATTCCTACGATTCAGGTTCATTAGGAAATTCTTCAGAAGAGATAAAGCGATCGAAAAAGCTGGCACACCTTTAAAGTTTCATTTCCCATTGAAAAAACACCTTTCGTAAAGGACATTTCTTCTGATGCAAAAGTCCAGGTGCTTCTAAAGAAGCAGATTTCGAGATGATTTGGCTAAACAACATTAATTTCATTCATTAATAGAAACGATGGGTATATTTATATGAGATACTGGTTACCAAAAAGAGAGATAATTGTTCCCAGGAGGATATTTCTTAAAATGAGATTCTTTTGCAAAATTATAAAGTATAAAATCGGAGTCTAATGACGTTTTTGGTATTTTAAATGCACTCTGGCACACATTTATAGCGAATCAAAGTCTGAATCAGAAAATGATGTGCGTCACAAAAATCACAGTTAACAACCCGAGGAGGCTAACAGTTAGACTTAACTTTATGGAATTCCTTCATGGTGAGGGTAAAAAAATAAGGAAAACTTTACACTTCCACACACTTTTAATACAATACTAGTCTTATATTCGTGATCCCTTCGACCGTAATACGTTGGGGTTCGTATTATATCCTTGATGTCATCGGAAAAGGGCCCATCTTTAAATATTTTTAATAAGTTTAATCTATATTGTAAACGTCGCTGTGTAAGAGAATCCCAACCTAAATTGTCTAGTAAAGTGAGTACGCTGCTGCGTTGGT
>CM073774.1:24200089-24273243 GCA_037158775.1 Hetaerina titia
CATACTCTATGTGGGGCCTGACCAGGGCAAGGAAACATCGTTCTTTCACTTTATCGCCGCATTTACCTAGCACTCTTTTCACAAATCCCAATTTCTTATTAGCACGACCCCATATTTCCCGTATGTGTTTTCCCCAGAACAGATCGTGAGTAATTGTTACACCAAAGTATTTAAAGGAATCTACCCTCGCGATTTTGGTTTGTTTCACGTTGTAACTATAAGGGAGGGAATTACTCTTTTCCCAAAAATGTATTACTACGCATTTTAAAAGATTTAATTCCAATTGCCCTGTATCGCACCAATTTTGAATTGCATCTAGGTCGTTGGCTAAGATGACTTTGTCTTCGTGACTTCGAATGTCCCCATAAATTACTGCATCATCGGCGAAAAGACGGGAGCTTGCTATCAACTACGGTACTGAGGTCATTTATGATCTCATCAAGTGTGCATCCTAATGATGATACGCAGCATCGAAACTACGGTCGTATTGTATTAAAAGTGTGTGGAAATGTAAAGTTTTCCTTATTTTTTTACCCTCAACAACCCGAGGGTTGGTTCGATAGGTGAGTGGACTCACCTAGTACTAAACCTAACGGTGTATGAAATTCGCATATCATGTTGGGGGGGGGGGTTCTCTTTTATTTGCCGCCTATGGTTTCCCAAGAAGATCGGGTGTTAGAACAATCACACAGTTTGACAGAAGCTGAGGGTGCCTACAGGCTTCTCCAGTCAACGGTCCAACGATCTACCTACTGGACTACCAGGTCCTATACACTCGTATATGATAGATACATACACACATTAATAAACAAACACTGTCTTTTTCTTGTATCGTCCACGACTTCCCAGTAAGATCCAGCACTCCAAAAATTACAATGGTTGGATGAAGCTGAGACGTTGGCAGAATTGAATCCTGGACCTCTAGTTAGTTACCTACGCACCCAGTACGTATGTGTGTACGTAAGTTTATACGAAGGCTCATAGTAATTTTTATTATTAATTATTTGACATTTTTGCTTAACGCACACCGGTACAATCTAGAGTAATCATTCCACTCAGGTCCCAAGAATACACGTAGAATGCTCAATAATGTCACGCTGAAAGGAAAATGTGAGCTTAGGTTAGAATAAAAATGCAATAAATTCAAGTGCTCATCAGAATTTCTTTTAGAGACAACAGAGATAGCTTACTGGAAGTTGGGAAAGAGAGACATTTTTGTTTTAATTTGCGAAACGATGCAGTTGTCTGCGAACACATTTACAGTTCCATTTTCTAAAGAGCTGCTGAGCTGTCGTTATTTTTTCCACATTCTATCAGAATTTCTTCGACTATATTAAATACCGCAGCAAATATTCTCTAAAGATTTTTTTATCTATCCCTCGTTTATTTGTTCATCACAAGTAGATAATAGTATTTGAAATTATTTATCCTTGAATATGAATCCATCCAGTAGACAGATTGACACTGTTAGAAAATTAAAAAAAAAATAAGAAAGAGAATTAAATCCAAAATAAACAGCTCGGGAATACACTCACCATAAGCTGTTACTTAATTATTTCTCACATTTTCCTATTCAAATGAGACATTAGATTCAATACACCCTTAGACTATATACTATATTTTCACTATTCACCAGTTATGATATACTTTTTTTTATATTCACTTTCATAGAATGAACGTCTCGATGTCCATATCTGTACCTGTAAACTATTTAGCCTTCTTCTCATTAAAAACCTGAAACTTTTAAAAACAATGTTTGTAGTTAGTCTTATCTATCCCGATAGAGTTCACCGGGAACAGGTTTCTAACGTGACCGCGGTAATTGGCCGTCAGAAGGACCGGTTTAACGGAAGGAAAAATGAAGCAACGTAAACTACAGCAAAAGCGGGCACCAGTACATCAAAGGTAACTCACGTTGGGACAATTAATAATCGCTAATTCCACATTTCGCCACGATGCTGCTGGCAGGCATTCAAAGTGGGAATATCCTTCACGAGAGAGTAAGTACTAATCTCGACATAACTTGTGGCATTATTTATGCTCTTGTAATCCTAATGAAACCTAATTTTGAAGTAGAGCCGCAAGCTTCCACATTATTTCCTCCTCACATATTATTTACGTTCACACTCGTGATGATAAAATACCACGAACTACTCGACGTTAGATTGCGGTCAGCGGCGGAAGGTAACGATGGGAAGAACAAACGTATCCGAGGACATCAACTAAGGAAGAAATGAAGGATGTGTGGGAGAAAGAGGAAAAACATGATTTGAAGACCGAGCGCAGGACGCACGGCATTTGAGTACACATCATTCTAGGAACAGCAAACAAAGCATGTAAGTTGGTCGAATGAAAAAGAATCGGGCATTATTTATTTTTCACATATAACAAGCATATTATTATTATTAACAACAGCTTACGGATAAAGGTAGGTTTTTGATGGAGCCTGATACTAAGCACATCTACACTTTTAAGCCATTCACGACAGTAAATACACGAAAAACCGCACATTACAGTCAACCAATTTTGATGCCAAACCATATATATACTGGAATCTGGGAAGGCAGAAAATATGTGGAACTGAGGAAGGGCTTGTTGGTAGGTAGGGTTCGACGCTGTGCCATGTGTGGTGGGGATTAGATATGTAGATGTGTTCCGATTGCATCCATATAAATATATCCATGAATAGCAATACCTTAACACCAAGAACAAAAATACCGTTTTAACTACCTTTACTCGGGTCAATACTATAGCTACAATTCGAGAAAATACTTGTAGGCTACAATTGATAGCTAAAAACTACACCAAAGGTCACTGGAAGTATAACCATTTGAGCGTGACATCAAGTCAAATGACTATCGGTATTTCATGTTACCCATGAAAACTTGGCGACGCATCGAATTGGGAATAAATAAGTCATTCATTTCATCAAACATGTTATATTTTAACGATAGTGTGAGTTTGCTTTTCCGTGGAGAAAAAAGTTAAATAACTAAGCAAGATGAAGAAGTGAAACGAAAAAGCATGTCGGGACAAAATTTGCGCTTCTAGATTGCGGTGTTCACTGGATTTCGCCACATATTCAACGACGTGAGGGTTGCTTGGTTTTGAGCCGGGGATGGGAACAAGAGGCAGAAGAGGACTGAGGCAGGAGGAGTTGAAGTGGCCGAAGAGTGGGGAGAGAATACGTACGTTCAAGACGTCGACGCCCTTCGAGGACGGGAGGGAAGGAACGAAGACTAGCTAAATTTGATGTGGAGAGGAGGGAGGTACGCTGGAAAAGGATAAAGCTGGAAGGAGAGAGAGAGAGAGAGGAGCGAGGACGGAGGAGAGATATCTTAGAGAGGAAAAGGGAGGCGGCAGGGGTTTCCGAATTAAGAAGGTCCCCTGAGGCGGATGGAGGTGGTGTCTTGAAGGAAGACGAAAGAGGGGAAGAGGAGAGAGAGAAAGGGGGGAGAAAGTGAGCGAGTGAATGGGGTAGGAGACACGCCACACAAGGGTAGATGGAGGAGTCTTGGATAGATTGAAGGAGTGTGACGGAACCTTGAGTGTGTTTGGGAAGGGGGGCAGGACGAAGGGAGAGGGCGTGAAGGAGACAGGCGAAGGAGACGAGAAAGGCCTGGACCGCGAACAAACGCGAGACAAAAGGAATCGGGTGACGAAGAGAAGGGGCGGAGGCAATGGGGAAACCAGGGGGCGTTGGCATCCAGGGGCGTGCGAAATGAAGCATGGGAAAATTACCCGGCGGGCCGCCCTTAATACAAATGAAAGGAATAAGGGCGAAATAACCAGCTGGCGAACTAAAAGCAAAGCAAGTAATCGTTCATTAAAACTTTCTAATAATACACAGTCAGACACTTGGGTTCGTTCCCTTTCTAATGTGACGATTTAAAACGAAAATTCTTTTTGATTATTAACATTTTATTCAGTCCCCTGTTTTGTTTGCAGACATTGACTTTCAAAATATAAATCATCTCCATACAATCCAGATAACTACCTGAAATTTAAAAAGTTTCCTCTGGTTTTCATTTCTTCAGATTAAGCGTACAATTTCGCACGCTAAGAAGGTGAAATTAGATTGAAACTTAATGGTGAAAGGCGAAGTGGTTAAACAATAGAATGGGTAAAGCATTACGCTTTTCACAAATCGGGAAACTTATATTCGAACACTTTCTGAGGAAAATTATGTATCTTTCATGGAAAGAGATACTAAGAGTTTGTTTCGGAAAATAAACCTCTGCTGGGATCAAACGTAAATATATAATTACGAGGACGGACGTAACATTCTTCTAGCTAATCTGTGCTTCCGAGGAATACTAAACCTTTCCTTCATGATCACGAAATGCTATTAATAGTAGAAACTATCCTAAATAAATTTCCTCGCAGATGGAAGTACAAAACAATTTCGTTGAGAGCGGAAAACTTTCGAGAGTTGTTCGGGGGAATGGCTATGACTTTGAGGAACGGAATCTGAGGTTCAACTATGACTGAGTGCTGGGCCGCCCTCTTCGAAAAGTTGGTGGCAAAGCCAGTCGAGTGTCTAACGAAACTAACCGTTCCTCGAGGGATTGGAGGGCGTGAATCTGTTTTCGAAAAATAAAACTAAACGAATAAATAGAATATACTCCGGGCATAAAAGTAAATAAAAGAAACGAAAGGGAACATACACGCATATTTATTTAACTTACGATTTCTCCTTCGTGCTCAAAAAGGGGCCGCGCGGTGCCCGGGTGAGCGGAGCTTTCAGCGTACAAGAGGCTCCCATGTTCAAAGCCCGGATGAGAGCCCCATCTAAAATTTCATTTATGATGACAGTGAAAATATACTACTATGAAAGTAGAGATCGTGAAAGTATGATTCGGGCGTTCAACAGGCAATCCAACAGATATGAGATTTTTCCCGAGGAAGATAAGGGATAAAAATAAAAGCTAATGACCACGCTAGGAAAAAACAGCAGTAGCGTACCATGTCACTACTTTATCTTTTTATACTTAGATTCCGTAGTTTTTTTCCGCCGTTGTTCAATTTTATAACATACATATTTGTTGCTAAAAAATTATTTTAATTTGAATTGGTTGGAGTGGGGTCACCCTCCGCCACACACCCAAGGGGAGACTTGCAGAGCTGACATCATGTACAGTAGATTCATAAAAACTTGTGGGCTACCTAGTGATGGCTTGGAGAGGAACTGAATAATTGCTATGAACTTAGTAATTGCTTTTTTTACCGTACGAAATGAAGAATGTTTATCAAAAAAACAACAACGCCCTACGACCTGGATGCGTGCGTACAACGTGTCTTCTATATTTATTTCGATAAAAATGACGAATCACACCGCAGGAGTTCGTACCAAAATTTATTGTAAACATTTATTTTTAAAACCCAAAATTAACTAAACCCGTAACGATAATATCTTGGGCAATTTCAAAATATGAAGCTCAAAATCAAACTGCTGTAATAATATGAACACTGTTACTGAGGTAAAACTAATACGAAAGAGCACGTGGCTTATTTTAAAATACAAACTTAAAACGTACCCCTTTAAAGTCAGAATACTAAAATTCATCTCCGAAGGAAGAAAGAAATCCCAGCGCATGTACTTGGGATAGAAAGAAGCTCGGGAGCAAGTCGCTTAGAGCTGCAAGAGGAGATAAGAGCCGGGAGGAAAAAGATTATATTATGGAAGCACTGATGTTCGTAGCTCGAAAAAGAAATAAAAAATATGGTTCGGAATTGGGTGAATCAAGTTCAAAGAACTTCTGCCGAGGGAAGAGATCAAAATAAAGAATGACAAAAGACATCTTCTAAAAATAACGCGAGAGGATCAAATTTGGACTGGCTGAGATAGTGGATTCGCAGAGCTTGTTGCCATAGAATCTTGTCGGCTACGGCTACGCTTCCTTCTGCTCTCTTGCACGAATGCATTTCCTGAGTTACGCGCAGGCACATTATCAAACTGTCTCTCAATATCCCATCGGCGTTTTATCGTGCGCATGTCAAAAAAAATACAGAAAATATTATTAAAAGGTTGAACAGATCCAAACTAATATTCACCTTTTATTGCTCAGAATTGGTGTCACTAATTTTTCATTAGTATTTTACGATATTAAAAATCACATAATCGAATTTACTTCGCAATGCTATTAGTCAGAGTAGAACCACAGATTTCACTCATAGAATTCCGTTCAATGTAGGTATCTGATGGGTCAATTGTTTAAATACTGCTAAATTAATAAGCTCCAATTAACTCGGCACTAAATACTCTTTAACTGGAATTATGATAAAACATTCTTCAGCACCCTATACTACCAGCCTCAAATTTTACCTTTTCTCTCTATCTACTCCAGGACTTGGTTTTTCTTTTCGTCTCTTTAGTATTTCATTTTCCTTCACACTCACATTGCATGCACACATTTGCATATGATATGCATACAGAGAATATCGCTTAAAGGTTAGGAAAAAGAACAAAACTAATACGCCAAGTTTTATATCAAAGCGCATCCCCTAAAAGTTCTTCAGATTAAAAGCAACGCTTTGCGTCTCCACATGCAAACATATTTCATACACGACAATCCTTGATGGTATCTTTATCTCGATTTGAAGACGTTGATTTTTAATGAAACCAGGTAGTGTAATTTTGAGTTAACAAAAGGAAAAATAATAATCACAAATTGTAGTCGGAAACGGTTTCTTTATTTTCCCTTACGTAATTTCACCCGAAGATAAAATAAATCTCCTTCGTAATTTGAAATGAAATGTCTGAAAAAGCAATGCGTAAAAGATGCATAATACAGCTGCGTTGTATCATGAGGGAATATAGTATAATATAAAATAAGCCGTTGCAACTAAGTGACCACTCAAATGAAAGTGGCAAATTACATTATTTTCCTTAAAAAAAATACTTATATAAAATTGAACTAAGTAACAGCTATGATAATTATTTCTTTGAAATTCAGCTAGTTTTCCCCTTTACCGTTATGGTGCTGATAAACATTAATGGGCCAAAAAATACGAACTCAAATTACTTGTTCGGTTCATTTTTTGGCAATCAACAGTTTATTCTGTAATTCTGTGTGGCTCATAAAAGAATTTAAATCCCACAACGTGAGATTAACAACAACAAACAGTTTCCGCGCGTGAAGGACAAGGGAAAAAAATGCTGCCACCTTCCGTCAGCGAAACTATTTTTCGATCAAAGGAAAATATTATGCTTTCCTCGCCACCTTGATCCCCGAAATGAAGAGTCCCTCGCCAATGACAGCTAACTACTTCACGTGGTGGCTATTCAGAGCCCTGTCAAAATACAACCGAAGCGGCAGTTTCCGCGAAAGGCCCCGAAATGTTTATTGACGCCCGAGGATGGGGTGGCTCTCGTGCCGAGCGAGGGCGTTTGCGTGCCCCCGAATAAATCATTTAAAAGGGCGAGATGTAAGTCACGAGATAGAGAGAAGACCAGAGGTTAATAAAACTCCAGATAACGGCCGATTCGCACTCAACACTGGGTCAACAACGCCGCGAGTGATTCCTGGGGTAAATGAAACAGTTTTACAGCCCACGGGCCAACTCAGACATTGTTACCACCAGGTCTGTTGCTGCGAGATATAGGATAAAATACCACGATACTGTTTTTCCTTCAGAGGATTTAATTTACAACCTGGATCGTAAAGAACGGTGTCCTTGGGTGACATGTTTGTGAAATTTTAATTAATGAAACATTCCAATTTGGAACACTAGACTCCCATCTCTCTAGATGAGATTTTCTTTCTATGAGCAACTGGAATATACATGTATGGATTTGATATACATGGGTAGTACACAGAGTAAGTGCATTGAATACGATTTCCAAGTAATTAACTCTAGCAGCCAGGGTAATGCATGTGACATTCTTATTCAATATGACCAAATTTCCCAATAGAACCTTAGTTCCTAACTATAAAATTCCTTCAAATGGCATATGTTGATAAGTGACAAAAATCTATACACGCGTTCTATTTCTGTTACACTCTCTGATAGATTCAAGTCATAAACGTTCTTCCATCAAGTAATATTCCTGATTGTATGTAAGAAATATCCAAAGTGCGTATGCTTTAATTAAATATTTCAAATACGTGAGAATCCTGATCACACACTTTTAGAAATCCTTGAACACGTGTAACTCGTGAATCACCTCAAGGAAAAATAGTAGTCAGCTCTACGCTTGCACCAATACGCTTTGGATTTAAAGCCTTGAAATCTCTAAATCTTCGGAACTTCCTAACCAGTATTTCTAACTAATCCAAAAATCCTAACAAATAAATGCACTCTTTTCATCTCCTGAAAAGCAAATTATGGGAAGAGTTGCGAAATGCTCATCCTTACTGATTCAATGGAAATATACAATAGAGTGGCACCTGCATGTTACATGTTTTTCAATATGTCAGTGCGCGAAATCAACGAGAGCAGCTATGAAAGATTAAGATGCACAGGTTAGGAGACGATCAGTTGACATTTAATAACAAACTTTAAATGGAAATCCTGTGATAATGATGCCAACTATAAAAAGCAGCGTCTTCTTTCTTTCTCACGGGAAATTCTCCCGATGAGAATCGCATCGGACAAATATTATTGGCAAACCAAATTTCCATGAAAACTAATCCCAGTCATTAAAATACTTATTCAAAATGGCTTTAAAGGGAAAAACATTAAGCCCTCTGATTTTGTCGGAATGCTGGCTTATAAATCGCCAAAAATGGGCAAAGATATATACAACAAACATAAACATAAATATAAACAAAAATAAACGAAGTAACCCAAAAATTAAAGGAGATACGACATTCTTCATTAATCAGGAGAGTAGAGGTGTGGAACCTACTTGCGATTTGAGAAGTGTTCGAGTGTATTGGAAATGGTGCTGAATGAAAGGATAGTAATCGACAGGAGTTAAGAAAAGCAAGAGGAAAAATGCATATTCGTTCATGGGTAACAAATATAATCTAGTTGATTATCTCCGTTTATGAATCAAAACAAGCTAGCCAATTTACAAAAGCATAGTCAATTTATTTGTGCATGAATAATAATACGTGCCAAACCCCTAATATTTACGCAATTCTTCTATTTAACCGTAACATTATATAAATTTTGTCATAATTACAAGGTTACGCCAGTTTTTAATGCTTAAAAACAATAAGAATCCTAGTTTGAAAAGGTCTATTATCAATGAGTGCATGCGTCAGTCATATGTAATCAATATATCAAATGATTTTGATCTCATTAACCTCAAAAACACACCCTTGAGTTCGCCTCTCGTATCTCAATCACCGAGAGATTGAAGTGACGAAACAGATTAAATATTAATCCATTACGTACTATCACAACAGCATTACAAAACTATCTTGTTGAAACGTCTAGATTTTAGACGCTTCAGCAGTATCAAGAGGCGATATTTTGTCGCAGAACATCACATAAATGCGGGAAGCATCGATATCATACAGGAATGGGGGGAGGGAGAAGAGGTGCTTTGTTTTTGAGGTGGAGATCATCATCAGTGCATCAGAATGAGGGGATGAAAGTGAGGAGTGGCGTTAGAGACGTAGAGTGGTCAAATTAAGAAAGAAGAGGTCACCCCCTGATGCCATGAGAAGCAACCGCCTATCCATGGGTACATCACTGTAAACAGAAGTTTGGGTGAAAGATCACGACTTGAACTGGGAGGAGCACGAATGTTTTGCAGAGGAACGCGGCAATTGATTTACACTCTGCCGGACGAACGGAGTTTCATCGGCACCGGGCCAAATTTTGCTGGCCGACATGGAATGTGTCGGCAGCTGAGATATGCCCGTAGACACGCCCGTCCAACCGCGGTGAGTGTCAGCAACCCCTCCATAAGAGACGGCAAAAGAATACCGGCATTGACATTGAACCTACCAGAGATGCATTCTCTACTTGAATTATTGTTCAAATTTAAGATACATGATATATTTTTAGTAAACATCTACATTTAATAAATGTGACATCTTGTTTTCACGTTTCCTATTTAATTTCAGCATTCCCGTTTTTTATCATAAACATAATTTGACAAACGTCTTTCATGTAAAAAAATTACACGCAAAACATTGATTATATGGCTGTTAATGCTTGTATGGTAGAGCATTGTTTTTTAACTAAGTGTTCATTTACATATCTCTCTCTATTTACGCATGCAAAGTAGCAAAAGATTTTTTTAGCAAACACCCCACATTGTAATATTAGAAGCATTGGGAACGATATTGCATTCGTACTGAACACCATATCGCTATTTTCTACGTTAGTACAGCGTCAGAATTTTATTGGCGTTAAATTTTCTTTAGAAAAATGTCGAATTCGTTGACTATAATTAGTAAATTTAACACAATTACTACAAGGAGCTCCTCCAATGGAGAAACTACAAAGACAAAAATACAAGATATAATTTTTACAATAAATAAATTATGTCGGCACAATGTGTATAAGGCGAAAGGAAGTACAATGCAACAATTTCAGAGCGTAAAAATAATTCGCTTTGACCAAGTTGGTCCCGGTGAATGGTTTTTACACGCTCTGACATTGTTATATTGAAATGCATATTTGCGGATGACTCCGTCAAAAGTTACTGCCGCGACAACTCCAGCAGTTTCTTGGAGTTCGCGAAAGTAAGTGATTAATAATACATCTGAAGTCTACTAATCGTACACTTTCAGCCTGGAACCAGATGGGAGGGGTTTAAATACTGCATTAGAAAACTGTTATTTCAACCATGCTAAAAAACTGATTAATGCAGAAGAATAATTGAATTCTGCAATAGACTTTCAATTTCTTACAATCCTTGAAGAGGGTGTGATAGCATTGGACATTTGCCAGTTAGTCAGAGGCCTATGCATGAATGGCAGTTTAACTTAGTTGATGGAAGAAAGGGGCTTCATTCGAGTTGAAAATGATAGCAATTGCTGGAAGGGAAACAAGAAACGATCGTTCATTCACCGTAGATTGGGATATGCATGTATATATGTATATGCATGTATGTATGTATGAAATATTTTTTTTCTTACAGGTTCCCCCCACCTTTCCTCACCTATTTGATAACCCCAACCCCCTCATCCCTTACCCTTCCCTCATGGTGCTACACCCCCTGCCACACACCTTTTTTGGTAGCTCTCAGGGTATTTATGTAGATGTAGATGTTAAACGCCATTTACGTAGGAAACGCCATTAAATCCAGGGACATTACGTGCACGCGCTGCTGTAGAATATCGATAGAGATATATGATGTACGCTATAGCGTTGAAACATCAAGGTTTTAGATGCTCCAGCAGTATCGAGAGGCGATATTTTGTTGCAGTACATCGTTCAAATACAAATAGTATCGAAATCATAAGAGGACTGAGGGTTGCGAGGGAGAAGAGGTACTTTGTTTAGCAGGTGTACATGGAACACAGGTGCCTCAGAATGGGGGGATAAAGTTGAGAAGTGGCGGTTGCAGAGTGGCCAAATTAAGAAAGAAGAGGGAAGAAAAGCAAAGCAAAAGAAGTAGTTTTGAGAGGGTTGGGTTGAAGAGATCGGTCCGGTTTAGTGGGAGGGGGGTATAGGAAGGGAACGGGAAACAGATAGAACGAGACAGTAGGGGGAAGAAGACGCCCTAAATGGGCAATTTATTCAGTCGATTAGTAAAGGATTATTTCCTGGTTTCGAATTCAGGATGAGGTAGCTCCCCCCCACACTCGAGATTAACTACGAGCCGCACAGATTAATGAAAAAAGGACACGCGAAGACACAAAAATCAAAAACTTTCGGCCGTGGCAAATATTTATTCAATCGATCGAAGTTTTCCAAGAGATGCTAAATCTTCAATATTGGCAAGGATTTGTTTCAATATTTACATAAATAAAAGTCATGACTGAAAATACGAATATTGCTAGAAAGCAACTATATTTAAATGCAGCGGTAAGATAAGACTTACAACGTACCTTACCTTCACATGGTATTAAAATATCTCCTAATTTTATGAAGTTTCCCATTTTCATACCGACGAAGGATCTAGTCAATCGTCCGAATAATGTCGCCATGAAGTACTCAGAATTGGAACGAAAAATTGGCTTAAAATGCGTAAGCGATTTATCACCGGTTCATACACTCCCTTGCTACAAATAGCACAGTCGTCAGTCGATTAGAAGTTAACCACCCCGTTTCGCGTTTTAAATTCTAAAGCACTAAGAAGCAGGAGGGGAATCAAGAACTGTAACTGAGAGGAAATAAGAAAAGTTCAAAAGTAGTACGTGTAGGAATGATATATGACAAATGCACAAGCCAGCAAAAGCACTGACGGAAATAATTAAAGCACGCTATTATGAACATGCTACTTCATTAAATGTTTTAATAATTAGCAAAAGATTAATATTTAAAAAATAAACTTCTCATCCATAATGGTAAGTTTTGACAGTACAGTCAAGAAAGACGGTCTATTCCAATAATTTTTGACTAACAGTTTTGGCCGTAAACAACTCATTTTCACGCCAGTTAACTTATGAAGCATTTCAATTCTGAGAGAGATATGGTAGTCCATTGGATAGAGGACTGAGCAACTAATCAGCGGGCCTGGGTTCAATTCCGGCTGACGTTTCAGGGAACCCAAGCCGTGATATTTTTTAGGGTACCAGATCTTCCTGGCAAATTATATAGGCGACACATAGAAAGGAACTGGTCCCCCAGCCTGTGGTGTAAATGCCACACGCCGTTGGGCTTAGTACTAGGTGAGCTCTACCCTCACCTATCGAATCAACCTTCGTTCGGGTTGATAACTGTGATATTTTTTATACGTATATCGAGGTAGAAAGTTTTATCCATCGCTATTTCCTCCGTCGACTCCTCACAGTTTATACACCGTGCGAGCATTCAAAGTGGCCATTTTCTTCTTCCCTCACATGAACCGTCTTCGTCCATCAACCTCCCATAAGCTCTTCCAACTAGCTTTTCTGATAACTTCACTGCTATACATTTCCCATTTTGAGAAGTGGTGAACTAGTTCCGTTTAAAAATCATAAAATTATGTTGCACAAAATAAGTCCTCATCAGATAAATGTTGTAGTATGAACTATTATTAATAACTAATTCATCCAATTTTACTACCACATCATTATGTTTAGAGGTAATGCTTTTCTTGGCTTTAACAAAATAATTACAATAATAGGTCCAATTAAATTAACGGTACTGCATGCATATTAAGTTATCTTCTGACTTGGTCAAATCACTAAACAAACTTACGTGAGGCAACTAAACTTTACACCCTAATCACCTAATTTTCACATGCTATTAGTATTTCCCGACTGTCCAAAATATCTTCGCCTATGCAGTAAAATAATCCCATTTTATACTTCAAAATGGCTTACCACCTTCCAGTATCGTCAAAGGGCGGAATAGCATTAGGCATTCGCTATAAGGAGCCAACCTCATTGTGATAGTACATCTCCCTGAATGGAATTTAGAGATCACATGGAAAAGAGAAGGGGTTTTATATGAGTCGGCGGAGGGGAAACACGAAGTTGGTGCCACAAGATGGATTGCACTGTAAATGGAAAAGATCCTTTAGATGGAGAAAGGCCCCGGTGTCTCACAAGAAATAAACTTGGAATAGCCGAGAGGAAATGTTAGGCGTGGAAAGAGGCGAATAGCAGAGAACTGGAGGAAATGATAGTATTTTGGGGCATTAAATTCTTGAATAGGTAAACTCAATCACCCGGAGAGGCATTTTTACGATTTGGCTTGAGGATAGCAAACAATTGAAAACTTGCGAACAACATTCATCGAGCAAATGCAAATACATAGGAAAGTCCCATTACTTCCTGCTCTTCTCTAGTTAAGAATTCTCTTCCTTGGACACAAAGTGTTCAGTAACTTTCTGAACATGGAGCAATTACTACCCATTCGTACGATTCACTCTCAGTTTTTTTATAAAACATGCTGAAAGCGCAGAAATATATTTGTCGCAGAAGTAGGAGATGGTATCGTAAAGAAAAGCAACGTTTGGGTTACCACGCACTTACGGTCACAAACAATTCTCATGAAAAAACAGCCGGATAACATAAAGTAAAATAGGAAACCTAATGAATTAACTGCTCAATTTACTGCATTCCTCAGCTTACGCAGGTGAAGTCCGCTAAACAGTTCCTTTCAATTTTCTGATCTTAACAAAACTCGTGTACACTCCCCTCAGGACACACAATGATACCAAAAAAACCACGAAACCTAAGGTTATTACTTTAGGCTACCAAGGGATGTTGAGCGAGGAGAACCGGGACAAAGAATTGAGTACACGCAAAGGATGAGAAAGGGAGGAGAAATAAAAGGGAGGGTCGAGGATAGGAAGAGGGAAGCGGAGCCCGCGTTCATTAAGGGCGGGCAAGATTGTGCCGACTGGAGCCCGCGTTTCAGTTTTCCAGGTCATTCCGTGGCGAGGAAGGGAAAAAGAAAATGAGGGGAGGGGGGGCAGGAGAGGGATAGTGTTCCAGTGAATGAATCCGAAAAAAAGGGAAGAGTGGATTTTCGGGAGTGCAAGTGGAAGACGGACGGAGGAGGGAAGCCGTTGGAGAACGGAATGATTTGGATGGAAATGAGAGCGAGAGGATGTAGGTACGGGAGAAGAAGGAAGAGAGCGGGGTGGGGGGATCTGGAGAGACGGCGGCCCGGCGGACTGGAGGGAGGACAGTGGTTAAGGTGGGGAGAGGCCCGAGGAGGGGGGGGTTAGGTGGGAGGGAGAGAGAGAGCACGGTTTGGCGAGGTAGAAAAGTGGCGTAGCGGAATAGAATGGCAAATGAGGGAAAGAATGGGAGCGGAGAATGAGAGGAAGACGACGGGAAAGGCCGGGCTTAAGAGGGCGCATACAATTATGCGTGCCCGCGAACATCCCCGAGTCCGAAATTTTTACAGCTTTATTTCCATTTCGCAATTGTGTCATCTCATCTCATAGACTTTCGATTAATTCTAGCGTGCTTGCGTAAGTGGCCTACTTGTTACGAATGAAGCCCGCTGGAATTTTGGCACTAGATGGCCGACGGGGAAATTGCGCAAACAGATTTCCTGCGGCACGAAAATTAAACTATGAAAATATGTAACATCTACCACAGCAGTTGATCTATGAAAATACATATTGGGGAATCGGGTTATTGTTTCTCGGGCATATCATTTCATCATCATTTCCGGGAATCATTTCCGTTTGGGTTGTTCTTGATAGATTCGAAACTATTATATAGATTCGTTGACATCGGAGAATTAATTCAATTCTGTGAAAATTATGATACTCATAAGTTGGTAACACATAATTTTTAAATGAAGCTCACTTGTACTATATTTCAACTATTTTCTTATGTCCTCTTTCCCACTATTTAAAGGAGTTAGAAGAACTTTTCGCTAACTGGAGGGTTTTCATCAACCTTTAAATCATTGACATCGGAAAGATACGTGAGCAGGCGTACGATTTCTTCTCGACTAGCGCATACTATCATATAAATCAGCGAATAACAGTGTTTAAACAGTATTCTTTATTGTTTAGGCAAACATATGAGATGCAAGAGAAACATGCTCAAATAGCCAATCATTATGTAGGGAAATACGATGGAGGCGAATATTTTATAAGTACACTCTTTACGAAACTCGGAACAAAATAAAGAACGTACTTCATAGGGAACTAGAACTTCAGATATGGCTTCAATAATGGGCAAAAGGGCAAAAACACGTTGAACTAGAGCAGTTGAAAACGTAGAGTCAATTTTTGCCAGAGGAAATGTTGACCTCTGCTTCTCATTTTGTCCAACAAAGGGTCCGAATTAAAGCAAAAACTGGTCGACATCGGGAAATTTATTTATTTTGGCGCTAAATTTTAATCTCCTGAGAGCGTATTTTATTTGCTCTGTATTCTACTAATTCATTTTAATGAGCAGTCATTTTTTTATCGCGTTTTTTTTATCGCATGAAAATGGAAAGAGGCCAAAAACCGATATCGTCTTGGCCCAAAGACCGCGCCACCACCGTACCCTTTTTTTTCTCACTACTCTGGGCAGGTACATTAGTTACGAATGTTTTACAGCATTAAATAATATGCGAGAGATACAACTACGTACGAGAACAAAAATTGAAACGCCGTTGAAACACCGGGAAAACGACGTTCTTTTTCGCTCCGATTGCAAGTACTCCGCATGCAGGGGGAGGGAGAGAAAGAGAGAGAGAAAGAAGAGAGATGGAGGAGGGAGGAAAAAAAGAATAAGCGAGGCGAGAGGAGCGAGGAATATTTTCGCCGCGGAAGAGAGCGGAGATTGGCTTTTTTTTCTGCGTTCTCCTGCTCGCGAAACATAACGAGCGTTTCGAGTGGACTACGTCCGGAGTCGGCCTTTTGTCAGAGACTCAAAGTCTCTGGATAATTCGAGCCAAGGCCGTCGCGGCGCAGGGAACAACCTCCCCGTACTGCGACAACCGTTCGTCAACTGTTTTCCGTCCGCTCTTGAACGAGACGAGGACTGCCGGACGTGAGCGTTCACCCCCTCTCCCTTCTCTGTCTTTCTCTCCATAGCTCCCACCCAACCTCTTATCTCCTTTCACTCCTCCTCCCACTCCACCCCTCGCCTCTTTCGCACTCCTCCCAACCACCCCCTTGCACACTTTCCCCCTCCCCCCCCCCCGACCCTTGCCGATTCTCTGTTACACCCATTCATCTTTCAGCGCAACATCGCACGGGCCCTTTATCCGGCAAAAGAGGTGTATTCCGAAAGAACCTTTCCATGCCGATCTCGAGGGCATAGTTGTGTCTCGTGCATTCAGTCATTCCATGTCCCCTCCCGTACTCGAGAAATCAATTTTCCTGCATTTTTTACTGGATTTTGCCTGATTGAATAAGATTAAGGGCTTTTATTTTCAATTCCATAACGTTCCGTGTTACATTTTTCCATCTCGTGCCTGGGGACACCTGGTTGGCACCCCGGAACGGAAAATGTGACCATACGATTCGAACCTCGAATGAGTATAAAAAAAAGACGACTTGTGCGCTCCGTACAATCTTTAAACACCGCTTCGTAGAGGGTTCTTTCTCTTTTCATCTTTTCTCGCATACAACTACACGAGAAAACTGTTGACGTTCAACTGGACTTGGATACATATCTGGATAGTTGAAATATTTAAGAGCCATGGAAAAAAAATCTTCTGAGAAGAATAAAGATTACAAATTCAAATGAAATTGAGTCATAAACATTTGATGTACATCTATTCGGATAAGAACATAATAAGAGTGAACTCTTTACCAGAACTTTTGTGAAGAAAAATAATGTTAATTTTAGCTTAACATATGCAAGCTTATCATATGCTCGTATGTGGGAATGGCAAATGTAATTCTGTCAATCTTTATGAACAAAACAACGATGGGTTTTACGATGAATCAGTCATTTCTCCTGCAATAGGATCTTCAACGAACTCTTTATTTAATGCAATTGGTAACCTTCAATTAAAAAAACTACACTAGAAAAAGGCACATTAACCATCATATTAAGATAGTGGTGTTCGTAGCCTATTAGTATGTATTTACCAAGTTCATATATATTTTTAAAATCAGTGCAAATCTAAGAAAATTAAAGAGCGACATAATGTCACACACGTAGGCAGAGTCAAACCGCCCGTTATCTTCCAGTAAATTAATAACTATCTAATCCTTGTTTAAATGACCTGACATGGGCATTAACTGCATTAGCTTCATGGACTCTTAATGTGTTTCTTCTGATCTGTTCTAATCACCAAGGGAATTGAAATGATTCAACTCTTATTCCATTAAACAATGCATACGTGGCAATGTTACCAATGCTTAGTTTACTGTTTATTTAACGCCTACGAAAATTTTATAATTTCTATCTTTGTCGCTTTTAATAAAAATTCTACTTGTGCTTGCAGGTGATGAATTCAATCGAACCCAAATAAAAGAATATTCAAATAAAAGAACTTTCAACAGTGCGATTGGCTTTAAAAGCTCCTGGCAAACACGTTCCTTATTACCCATTGCAGCAACCTCAACGTGGCTTTCGTGGCCAGTGCCACCTTGCAAAAACAGTACGTGACGCTGAGGTTCCTAGATTTCTCGATGAACAAACAAGTCCGGATGCAGATGGAAGCGCTATGGCGCGCTGCACAACTTGGCGAGGGGATGATGGGTATGGAGGAGGGAGAAACCAGAAGGGAAGCTTTAAAAGAGACGAGGATAAAGGCATTATGGGAAAATAAGGCGGGAAGGGATCATGTGATGTAGATTACGACGCGGGGCGAAGGTACCACAAATTATAGCATTATGAATTGAAGGGTATTAAGTGGATATTAATCGATACATTATTTTAATTAAGTTTCCGCTCTAATTAAATGGAAATCAAAACTTGAGGAATTTGAGATGAAATACCCAACTCAAAGCTTAACAAAAGAAATCCCTTTCCTATGACTAATAATGGCTCTAACTACTACTATGATTTTTAAGTTCGCATTTTATGCGAAGCCCAAAATCCATATGTAACTATTTTTTGTTATACAAACTAACGGACCAAAACAAGAGATAAATGGCATTTTTCCGCGTATGTCCGACTATAATAGGATCATATTGGAATAAATATACGGACGTTTATGTAATGATACAACACGAAGTATACGGGATAGTATTAATTCTAAAATTCTTTGTTTTGCGGAGTATCACAAGGTTAGGAAAATGTATTGATATAATGAATGTTGAACCAGCCAAATTCCGTTTTATCCCTTTACACTTAAAAAGATAAAAGTTATTGTTGGGCTTCATATTTGGGAGAGAATCCGAAGAGAAGTGATCAAAAAAAATATCGGAATAAAAAGAATGAACTCAATGAGATATATCCGACCATTACGGTGAGATAGCGTAACGCCCAATCAAATTAAACTACATATATATACCTGAGTAAGGAGAATAATCAAAAGCAGTGGTGGAAAAAATAAAATACATAAAATCGTACGCAATGGTGTAGGAATCGTAGTCCACAGATACGACCTCGAACATTCATACCACCCACACACGAAGTCTAATTACGCAAATTAAATGGACATTCGTGAATAGTTCGAGAGAAAATGTATTACTGCGCGTTCAATTCAGCGGGACTTTTTAATGGGGATGTAATCCCGCGCGCTTATATAGGAAAATGAAAGGGGAAAAAAAGAGAAAATTCTCTTGAAAAGACTAGATATTTAACTCACTCCTCTATCACCACCGTACCAATTGCAGCATAAAAAAATCCTACCATTGAATAGATCCCAATAAATGGGAAAACACGTGAGAGGAGAACACGCTTTGTCTGCTGGACAAAAGCGCAAAGGTTCCCCAGGCGTAAAGACAAACTGATGGTCTAAATTAGGCTCACAGACAAAAATAAAATAAGCGATACTCTCTTCGCCCTCTCGCTACTTCACTCTCCCATCCCCGAGGCTTACTCTGGAAAAAACACCCCTTATCCCTTTCAACTCCCCGTTTATTAACATTTTTCGGCTTAACTTTTCTCTCTAACCTATCTCATAACCTTTCTCCTTTTTTTCCTTTCTATCCGCTTTCCATTTTTACTCCTTTCGTTACCTCTACCGGAATTCCTTCACGTTGGCGGTTTTCGCTTCAGTGTCCAATCCCTTTCCGTCACAGGCCTTTCATAAAAAAAGGAAAAGAGTTCACTCCTGAGCATCAACGCCGCGATATTTTTTTAAAGAGTTTAATAGCAGTTCTGAACTCATTTTTTTATTGCGACTTTGTTGCTATAATTATGAAGACGGGTTAAAACATAAGAACCGACGTGGTATTTTCAATTCCGCCTCTAACTAAAGCTCGACTCTTGTGCTCCTCATCCTTTTTCTTGTCAGACTCCTCACCTCACCTCACGACTCCACCCTTGAGCTCTTTTTAAGTCTTCTTTTTCCTCCTACTAAATCCTCCACAGCTCCCTTTTAACCTCTCCTGTCTTCCACGAAAGAGAGAAAAACACGGGGTTAATTAAATGTGGGAGAAGAGGTAAAAAAAAAAGGTAGGGATGAAAAAATTAAACTACAAGTTAGGAGCGGGAAGCTAACGAAAGGAGGGCAAAGAGCAAAGATGGGAGAGGAGAACATCGCAATAAAGAAGAAAAATGATGAGAGAAGTGGAGTAATAGATGTGGAGGCGGGAGAAAGAAGTGCAGGGAGCTTCAAAGAGGAGCAGCTGACACTGACAAATGATTCCATTGCAGCATGGAAGACATTAAACGCCTCCCCGCCCCCTGTTTATTCTCCTCCTGCTCTCTTTTTGAGTCGAAGGAGACGAGGGGCGGACGGCCTGGGAGAAAGGGGGATGCGGTGAAAGTTGGCACGGCAGGCAGGGTGCAGGACCGCGGGGAGGGGGATGTTTGCTGCAGAGAGGAGGGGCGAGAGGGTTGATGGGAAGGGGTGAGAGTGAACCAAAGAACGCCGTGAGTCGGGGAGAAATTAAGAAGGGTGAGTCAAAGGGACCCCGTTGTTCATGTTAACGAGGAGCGGATGCAATAACCCCGTGATGATACGAGCGGCGCGCTGCCTAAGTTCCAGGAGTGAATCGTAAAATGAGATGCAATGGGTCGAAAGAAATCGGAGAATTTAGGGCAATGCATTAATAATTAGGACAGACGACGGAGTAGATTCAAACCGATTGATTTATAAATAATAAGATATGATTCATAAATATAAAAAGAAAAAAAAACCACAGAAAATGCAAGGTTTTATAGGGCTTTTGCTAAGAGTGTTTTGACAGAAGCTTACCGAAATTTATAATAAACTACGAAATAAGTCGAAACGAAGTGATCATCAGCAAATCTAAATATTATTTTCAAAATCTTTTTATAAATGATTTAACTTACTCACGATCAGGTTCTTTAACGAACGCAGGAAAGTGTAGCAAATGGCGTCTTATTCCTGCTTTCTTTAATAGTTTATCTGTAACGGGATTTCAGAGATATCTAACAAACTCTCACTCGACATTTCACACGACAACGTACACCACAAATTTCACTGAATCGGCAGCTGACAACCCTATAAAAACAGGAAGCCGAGTCCGATAAGTAGTGCTGACAAAGGAAAGAAATTTTACGTATCTCGCAATTTAATTGGAATGTGTTTGTACTGTCGAGAGAGGGACGCAAATAACTTCAATACTCGCAGACACCAAATTGTGAGCCATAAATCACTATCACAAGACACACCCATTAAATCTGTGCCATGAAATCATACATTCACAGGAACCAATTTCAAGTGTTTTATAGTCCAAATTACACATTGAAAAATACTGCCTAACGATTTATCCACACTGTTCTGCAGTTCTGCAGAAATTCTGTTCAGCATGGCATGTCACGACAATGAAGCAACAAAATCAAAATAAAACATGAAAAAAATGGTAAAAAGGCAATAGCAATGCATGAAATGTGTATTAGAATATAAAATTACGATTTATTTACCGACTAAATGGCCTTCCAAAGATAAATATTAATTATTGTCTCTTTGATAAACCTTTTCTGCTCATTATATATTCTTTTGATATACTATATTTTTGTAATCATCTGATCGTTTTTAAGAATTGTCGAAAAAGTGCTACTATCAGTTCACGTAAATAATTTATTTTAATATGACAGTAATCTTCACAAAAGCAATAATTCAACATAACCAGTCAGGTGAACTTTAAAAAACAACGTAATTGGTAACAAAGACATTAACAATTAAAAAAATATATTTTCTGGAAGTAAACTTGGATGTAATCAGAATTTTTCTTCTCAAGAATTTCGGTGCGACAAGATAGATAGATAGCCGTCGTTCGTTTTGGAGCGAGATTGAGACTGTTGAGTCTCTTGTACCTTCTAACCCCTCTAAAAAGACAGAAAGTTTGAGCCACACTTGGAAAATGTCCAACAAACCATGCACCAACTAAACATACCATTAACTATCGTAGCCTACCTTGTTCATCCAACATCAAATATTACGAGATTGAGCCAAAACAATTAAATATACGTAAGACCTGTAATAAAACATTTAACTTTCATATTGCTCATCGTATTATAATTACAAACAACGTATTAGAGAAACAATCACATCATCCACAGCCGCTTTCCTCATTAAGATTTAAGTAAAAAAAATAGTGCTTAGAACACTAAAAGAAATTACTGACGACAACAGTGAATACGTGATAAATACAGCAGTATATGTTTTAAAACGGCGAAAATCGTTAAAATAAATCTTTAAATATTCCTTATCATAGAAAACGAACGAGATTTTGGTTGATGAAAAAGTTTATAAAAAAACAAATGCTGCGAATATTTGCAAATGAGGAACATGAGCTAGTGGATGAGAATATATTTTTACACATGTCGAGGGCAAAACCACTGCGGCAGGGGATGAGAAATAACAAGTAACCGCATGATAAATTTTTAAGCGGCGTCCGACTATTCCGGGAGATGCAGCTATTAAAATGAACTCCGCAGGAAATCATAGACTGGACAAGGGAATGGGAACCATCCCACCATAAGAGGCACTTGAGTACTTGATTTGTTGTAGAAACCGGTGATCACGCCAGTGGAACGAAAACCGATAGGCCCACCTAGTGAGTTATGGGCAAATCTCACTAGGCCCGCTCTCCAGGGCGATCGCAATCCTACCTCGAAAAAACTGCTCCCTGGAGGATGGAATCTCTTCGACCCGACAATCGAAAAGTGAGGGGCCAAAAACTCCGTCTGCCTCTCGGTCCGAGTCGAGTCCCGACGGAGGGGACGAGGAAGACGAAGCAGAAGTAAAGGGAGAGAAAGGAGAGTCGAAATATCAATGCGTATCATGTGAATGAGGCGGGGAGGAGTGAGGACCCTCTCTAACGCCCGGGCCATCTCACTCCCATTTCTCAATCACGGAGTGGACGGGGTGAATATTTATTTCAAGTGCGTGGTGCTACAAAAAATAGACTTTCATAGTGGAACAACATTTACCAGTAACAGAAGGACATTCTTCACGTGGATACTATCACACCGCAGCAATCTACTCAATTTTCAGATTCCGCGGCTGAGGATAGAGCTTACTCCGAACTAGATCTTCCTTGTGAAAATCACTCTTCGGTTCAGGAGAGCAAGATCCTTTCCCAGCGCCTCCACTTGGTTACCCAAGGTGATATTACAACCAAAGAATTTTACTGCTTGGATTTTAGAAGGAAATGTTCGAAGGTGGTAATCAGGATATGAACCCGGGACCCTTTAGTATGTAATTGAATGCTCTCATCACAAGGCTGACACGCTTCTCGCATCGATAATTTGACCTTAAAATATCAAGAATATTCTTGCGATCTGAAATAGCGACTATGCAAAGTTTTTAGACTACTTTCCAGTGTTTAACTTAAACTCCTTTAAAGTTATGATTCTATTACGTAAAACGTTTTTAAACTCAATTTCCCCAGTAAATGCTCATGATTTTGAAACATTTATCAGTTACTTCTCGACCCTACGTCAATAATTCATGGCAACGAAAGAAGCGTGGAATTGAAAAAAAATCTCAAATTTTCCCAAAAAACAAATAGTGCAGGCAAACTGCCTTTCTTTTATTTTCTCGTCACAAAAGCTTTGTTCATGTATGACTTTTTTTAAACTTTTGCCATAGCTATTCTATCCATTAAAAAAACGCGAGAAGCACCAAGATCGAGCACACCTAGTCGGACCAAGGTAACACAGTGCAGTTTTTCACTAAGAAAGGCAATATATCATTCCGAATTGGAAGTCAGTTTTCGATTACTCCATTACAGCCGCATCATCCCCTCCGGAGAGTACCTCCTCTGCCTCTGCTCGAAGCGACCGCACGCCGGTTCGAAGTCTCAACCCTCGACTTCCCACGTCCCACGGAATGGCGAATGGAAATGAAATCGCGTCATTATACGCATGCTCGAGTCATGAATTCATTCGTCTGCCTGATCTTATCATGCCTTCACGATTTCTCCCTTCAAGCTCTACCTCCCCACTCCTATTACTTATCTATCCTTTAGAATCAAACATGTATTACGCATATTGCGTAGACGAGGGTAGAGAGAGCTTTAATTTTTAAATTAGTTCTATACTGTTTTATACTCCAAGAGTGCAACACAAAAATGATTTCAACTGCACAGTGTATACACACTACAAGAGATATGAATACAGAAATAGATAATAACGATAAAATAATATTTTATTTTATACACGATTGGTTTAATGGTTCACTTGCCAATCAATATTTCAGCACTGTGAAGATAATTTTCAAGAAGGATGACTTTCTTAATAACAGGTCAAGGAAATAAAGGTGTAAATATTTAGTAACACCCAGCACATTAGTCCAATAGGGTTGATTTGAGCCTAAAACAACGCTCCATTCTTCTACAGCGAGGAGATCGCTTTTCACATCTGTGAACAAAATCAAAAACCCACTTTTTACCTATGAGTAAAATTTACAAAAAATAACATTTACTAAGTCCAACCACAACTTTGTCATATTTAGCTTAAATAACACGCTTTATTGTATTTTGCCACGTCAAAGAAATTTTCATTTAGCGGTAATAATAAAAATGTGGCAGAAACAAGAGTTTTATAAGGAGATATTTTTAGTTTTGCAATGAATAAAATAGCGTTTCTACTCTCATAGAAAATGCAAAGTGATTCACCTTTGAGTGAATGTGGCCTGTATGCTTTTCCCTGACGTTTTAGAACTCATTCTACTAAATTCAACTCTTTACTTCAATTTGAAAATCGCAGAGAACACAAAAGTTACGCCAGCTTAAAAAAACAAGTGAAGCCACTAATAAGCAGAATCAAAAATAGCGCAGCAAAATTAAACTTTGTCTAGAACAACCACAAGAAGGTACATCGTTGCTTATGCTTTCATGTTGCACCGCAAATCTTTTAAATAACATTATCATCACAAAAGGAAAGTAGAGATTCGAAAATACACTCGGCTGCTGCCCGCAATATACATGAAGTGCTGCCCACGCAGATTGATGTCTCTTCAACCATAAAGCCTTTGAGATTAGAGAATTTAGATGAGGTAATTCCTCGTTTCACCGCATCCAAATGGCAACATCAGAAGAGGAAAAACAGCCCATGGAGTTTTTTTTCACTGACGATCCCACGGGGCATGTCGACGACCATCTCCTCATCATTCGATGAAGTCATAGCGACTGAAGGAAAAAAAACGAGGGGAAATTGTTTCACAGATGCACGAGAATGCAGTAAGCACTGGAAGATTGGTTTTAAAAAAATCAGGGGGAAAAATATACAGGATACTCGCTGTATCTCGGTCCCCGAATCTTTTTCTAGTAGCAACTGTTCAGTCAATCAAATTTGGCATGGAATTTGCGATTCACAACAGCATCACAGTCGGCCCATCATATTATATATATGGAATCCTTCTACAACTCATGTTATGCAGCATATACAACTGTCTTTTTCGCTTAACTATTGTTTGATATCGTAAAAGTTAAAGTATCTTACCAATTTGAAAAGTATCCTATTTCTGATGTTTGTGAAATCATAGTTTCGCAGCATTTCCACGAGACCAATCTTGTCAAAAACGAAAAAAGGCGATTCATGGTTTTTGGGCTGGCAGGAATTTGTACCGAAAAAGGTATGGTAGTCATTTTGTCATTCTTATCGGCTAAAAAACCTCTAAAAATGTTTAAGAGTCGAAGTAGCAAGCTAAATTCAATTTCATAAAACTCTTTCGCACCGTAACATTAGATGACTCGACTGAGCCAAAAACAAACAAAATTTGCAACCATCAACAAATTTGACGTAATTGAAATTATTCAGAGCGCGTTGCCAACACGAGAGGCAAAATGAATTGTTTCGAGTAAAACGGGAAAACAGGAATCAAACTTTGTTTGACGTGCAATCCCGACTCTTAATTAGGCCGGGGATGAAATGAAGCCTCCACTGAATGCAAACAGCTTTGAAATCACAAAGCGACTGCGCGGAACGTAAAAAAAAAGAGAACAATACTACGTCACTGACGTCCTCGGAGGTCACATCCCATCACAACTTTCCCAGCAGCAGTTATTGCCTGGTCGCCTGAGCTATAAAAATGAAGACGTACATAGGGAGGGAGGATCATAGAGGGAGAGAGTGTCGGCAGACAGACGGAGAGTCGAGCGGATGTGGTGTATGAGAGATGACTTCACCCCGAGGCGACAATACCGTGAGACTTAAGTAACGAACGGCGCGTGATGAAAAATGCATCGAGCCTCAGGGCCGTCGATGGCGGACGACCTCAACGATCGCGCATTCCTCGGTGCAGGCCTCGAAACGCACGCCCGGGAGATGCGGAGGAAGAAGACCGGTGTCTCGCTCCGCGGAGACGGTCGGCATTCTTTAGGGCAGCGGCGGTGGAGCGATAGAGAGGAAGGAGGGTGAGGACATGAATACGGGGAGGAGGGAGAGAGCTCGTTAGTCATTCAACGTGGCGACGACGCAGGAGGGGGGGATGATGGGGAGGGAGGGAACCAATCGGGATGCACGACGGCGGCGGAGGAGGCCTCATCAAACTCGACAAATTACAACGAGGCACACGAGCGAATTCCTCTCTACTCGCCCGACAATTCGCCGGTAACGTAATTACGGAGCTAAGTTGGCCGCCCTAACCCAAGAGATCAATGATTGGCGTCGACATCGAGAGTGTGTACACTCTCCTAATATTCCGAGGCGAATTTCACCGGATGACGTGAAGAGGAAATTGTCCACCTTCGCGGGAAGACTAGTGCTGATCGCTCTCGGCGACGCCGTCTCTCACCCTAACACACAATCTCCCGCGTCCCATGACCTGCCTGCACCCAGCGGTGATATAGGAACGAAAATACACCTTATTGGAAATGAAAGATGACCGAACATGCAGAAGGTAAAACATCGATACTGCCTTTTAATCGTTAGGTCGGGTCTTAGAACAGGTATCCCTACAGGATCGTTTTCCTTTCCAAAGTAAATCGAGAACTGGAAATGCAGGCATGAAAAATGATGCCACAATAAGCATAATAGAGTAAATAGATTATTGGAATTTGGTTGGGTATAAATCATAGGCTGAAGGTTATGTTACAAACAAAATTCCCTGCGCATTTTAAAAGTAGATTAGCGTTTATCACAAACCGTACAGTTACACTGTAGCAGAGAAATATGAAAGTAACAATAAAGACATGGTAAAATCGAAATATTACTTTTCCCGTGTGTGATATGGGATCAGAATTTGTCATATACTGAAGTCATTTGCCATCTAAGATGTTGAGGAAATAAAGTTTATTACTTGTGTCGCCATTATTCTATATATCTTTATTATACCACTCTCACTAGCGAGGATATTGCATACGTAATGTAGCTGTTAAACCTGAGGCATTTTAAGACATTTTAAGCACCTAGTAAGGTTTTTTAACACATTATATTACATAAGTTCTCAGTTAGTTACCCATCTTTCAGTATTTGTAATGTGAAAAATGCACGCTTTGTTTGGGATAACCGCCTTCCACTAACCCTAGCTGCAAATTTGAAGCCCCTAGGTACATATTGATGATGGGTATACTTTTCCGTGCGTTAGAACACCGTATGGACATTTTTTGAACATAATAAATCGACCAAAACCAGGAACCCGGGATTGGTTTGAGAAGTTAGGATAGAGAGAGCTCACTAAGTAAATCCAACGACGTGTGAAATTCATATATCAGGTTAGGGGCGGCAATTCCTTTCTTTGTGCCACTTATAATGTCCCAGAAAGTTCTGGTTCCTCATAAAAAATACAGAGTAGGGGTGAAGCCGAGACTGCCCATAGGTGTCCCCGGGAACCGGGGCCCTCTGGCCAGTAGTCCAACGCCGGAAGTCCCACTGGACTACAAAATTCAGGTTGTGTTTTTTTAAGGAGAATCTGTACCATTGTAGTAAAGGCTACGTCCATTCAAAACCTACCTTAACTGGTAGGGTACCAATTATAATAATAAATCGACATGCACTATTTACACCAGCTAGCATAGTATTTCACTTACAAATCTCGAGCACCCAATGGAACTATCTGCCTGATGTCTACCACCTTATCACTCCAAGATCAAAGGTACATACCTGGAAAGATAACAATGAAATTAGTTATATAACAAATAATCATGATAAAAACCACAAATATGCTAAGCAAAAACGGTTATTTCACAAGAACTCAGAGTAACTTTATGTCTCTACCTAGGTACGCATTTTGAATTATACAGAAAATAGATGTCACATTAAATATTTGGTACATAAAAATACCATCATATTAACACTAGCAAACAAGGCAGTAGAGCACCAGACTTGGACTCCATAAACCATATCCATAAGATGAAATTATTGAAATTCGTTTCGAAAATCATTTGTTTGGAAGGACGAGCCTCTTCCAGTGTGCACCTAATGTCAATGCACTGACACATTCGCCCGATGATCATTGCAAACACACATTTCTCCGTTTACTTTGTCAGGACATAGTAAACACGTCAAGTGACCGAAACACCGTGAATCCTATCGTACATGATTTACAAGCGCGGTTCTTTTAAGCGCGAGCAACGATGCATTGACCTGACTTCGTACCACTCTAATCCGCCTTCACAAAGTCGAGTGATGCATGGAGCTCACAGAAAGCCGACTGTGAAGTGAAGGACAACAAAGCGAAGATAGCTTTAAAGGCAGCGGAGTCAAAATGCGTGCACCAGAGCGCACATGAGAAAGCATCCCTCCACGATGGGCAGTGCAAGTCGATTTCACGGCATTTGAATGTGCGGAGCGCTGCGGCTTTCATCTTCACAAGTCGTTACGTTCCATACTGGGATACTTATTTTGAGTGATTTAATCATAAGCATGGTTAAAAATAACACATAAAATTAATATTCCATAAAACTGGCAATTCCAGTTGATTTCTAAATGTTGTTAAAAAATTAGTAACAATTATTATCATTCGAAGCGATATATTTAATAAAAAGAGACGTTTCAGACGTGATATGGTGGAATATCATGATTAATTAAAATTGGCAATTTTCCACAAAAATCTTTGTGGAAAAGTTCAAAAAAATGTTTTGTGGAAAATTGCCAATTTTAATTAACGATATATTTAAATTAAACATTACGGCTGAGATAACTGTTTTTTATCCTAGCGATTATCATTCGAACGAACCATCAATTTTTTTTGTTTAACTTCTGAACTTAAGTTGTGAGAACTATTTACTCACTATTCTCTCCGAATGAAAAAAATACCGAGGATATTTTCACTTTTTATGCACAGTAACTCTTTCCTTTTTCAGTTTTACGTATTGTATAGCGCAAAGACGAATGAATAGCACGATTCCAATGTGCGAGACCTCGAAACACTTGATAACTTGATGCTCATCTCTTATAATACTTCTTCATCGGTAGGAGTCTGAAGAAGACGACTCTTTAAAAATATGAAAAAATATTTCATCACATCAAACTTATACAAACAATGTAAATGTAATGTTAAACCCCTTGGATAATCAAAAGGATGCGATTGATAATGGCTCTAAGCCGGGAGTTCCTGTTTAACCACAGCAGGCATGCAACCACATCTCCACATTAAAGGGTACTCGGGAAGAAATGAGATTTTTGAGAAAAAGCAAAAGCCACATGGATCAAACCCACAAAGGGATGAAAACCCGCATTTTAATTGTTGAGTAAAATATTCTTCCTCTATATTTTCAACATGGGGAATACACCAGACTCGCACAAAAACCTTTCCGGGCCGTTTTTTGTTGGAAAAACTGGAAAAGACGGAGAACTGGGAATCCATTTCATAAAAACCTCGGTTTGAGGGTTTGTGAACTTATGAAACACGAAACTAATTATCTTTTTAATCATATTTTGCATGAAAAAAAATCCATGCCCGTTTTGGTATTATCATACATAAAAGGAAACAGTGAGGACTATCTACATCTAGTGTTCTGCAACTGTTATCTGAAATATTCCTCTCATTTAATTTTTTTCACGAAACAATGAAAATTAAGTGCCTGAAGCGAATCTGATTTTTGCATATAGGAAATAACAGTCTTCCAGTGTTGGTAAAAACATACTTAATTTAAATATGCAGTCTACAATATAGCAACTTTAAACATGAAGATTGTCTTGCAGCATATATCCACTCAAGTTTTGCGCCGTTTTGAAGCAAGTCGCTGAAGATCACTGACGCAAAGCGCGATAAAGCATTTCCATTAAAAGGTTGGCTGAATGTGCGGTAAAATTTCCGGAATAGTCCGATAAGCCCACAAAGTGTGGCGATGCAAATTTAGTGCCGATAAATTCTCCTCTTTAGAAGTCATCTAAAATGCAAGAAGAGTGTGTAACAAAAGAGCTATAGGTGGAAGGAAGGATATTAAAAGTTTCCTCAAAGCGACGTTCTATCGCTATAAGAAATTTCCTCTCCCTAACGCAGATGAAAGATGACTCTCGTGTCTTTCAGTGTCTTCCTATTCTATACTTTCGCAAACTGATGCCTGATCAAAGTCAATCACAACTGTTTAGGGTGAGAAATCAAGATCACCGAGTTAAGCCCGAAATTGCAGCTACTGAATATTTGCTGGGACAATGTATTTTATGCGACGAGAATATGTATTCATAATTTATAGGTGCCATGTTTTAATCTCTCCGTATCGAAAAACGAACTGAGATCAATCCAAAAATCTCTGACTCTGAAACATTTTTCTTTTAATGGGGGAGCAGCACGCTGAGGCTAACGAGGAGAGTAAGAAACCAAATACTAATTCAGGCATTAAAACTTTGATGCAGCTTAGTTTTTAATGTATTTATAAAACCATTTCGGTTTGAAAGGACACTGGGAATCAAACAATCTAGCACAATACGTGTATTAGTGGTGAACAATGGTCAAGCCACTAATGAGAATGAAATATTTTAGGTCACCGTTCTCAAACTCCTAAACGTATATAAGAAGATGATCCGTAAAACATGGTCTCGCATTCGATGGTTTTTGGCTCAACATTGCGGAAGCTCATGTTAATTATATGAAGAACACACTATTATTCCACTGTTCTTTATTTTGATACGAGTTTTGGTACTAGTAGTTTCATCGCTTAGGCGTCATCGAAATCTTGGGAGCGATATCAACCCGGAACTGATACACCAAACAGACAAAGGAAGGAGGATGGACACGTGGGAAGAGCTGGAAATCAGAAGGACTTTGAAAAAGGATTCTTTGGTCAACGATTTATTGTTTGAATACCTCTTCCCAATCCTGGAAGCATCCCTTTCCTTCACGAAAAGACCTAACTACCCTTTCCCCCACTTGGAACCCCACTAATAATCGCCTTTCCTGACGCTTAACACCCCTCTCTTCATTTCCAACAATCCCTCCTTTTCCCCCCTCTCCTCTCCCACTTCCCATCTCAAACCCATCCCTTCCCCCACAAAAATGGCATATAAATGGACCGCAACTTGAGTAATTTTTACCTGACAATGACGCCTAAGAGTTGAAATTAGTAGTACCAAAATAAAGGACAGTGGAAAAATACATTGTGTTCTTCATTTAATTATGGTCTCGCATAACCATTTTTGCAGCATTTGCTTATGAGAACTACCGGCTCAAAAACACGCTGCACAATCGGAAGATATATAGAAAGAACAATCCTGATGCAGCCTCTTGAATACCTTCAGCTAAATAACAATCGACTGGGAAATTATTGGTATTAGACCAGTAAAATCTAAAAAATGGAGCGGGTACGTACTAAGTGACTGGACCAAATAAATAAGAAATAGGGCGATTCGTTTCAAAATGTGCACCGCAAATTTGTAATTACCAAGTAATCTTTGATCTGACTTCAGTACAATGGCACATAAATATCAATTACTAATTGGTTGTTAATTTCCTGTTTGCAAACATCATAGGTTCTCATATATTTATCTTTCGTGAGCATTAAACCCATGAGGAAAACCTCCACAAAGTAAAGGCATACGTATATGCATATTAAACAACACGCGTGAGTTAAACCAGAGGGTAGGGAGATTTGTAAGGGTAAGAGATGTTTTATAATACTACTTTCAAAATTACTAAGCACAGCAAATAGTTGGAATGCATGGAACGTGTCTAATTAAAGGGTTTTTTTTTCAAGAAAAGGAGTAATAGAATTAAAGAATGCGCTTGCTGCTGGAAAATCTCTTAGCAGCTTATAATGGAATTACTCAAATACCGACTTCTCCTTACACTATGGGTATTCTTTTTCTCATTTTAATTACCATTTAACGCATTCATTCCCTGGATGCTTTCATAAATAAATATACACTCATGCACAAAACGAATCCTTTATCATTCTTACTCCTCGGTCTAAATTGACGATTATAGGCGTCAGTGGAAGTCATACCGACTCTTAAAGGGAAATAATTGCCGACAACGTATGAACTCCTTCCCAGGAAACACTTTCTAGGTCACCGTTTTGAGCTCCGCTGCAGCGGTAATGGTAATGGCTGGATGGAATTTAATTAAGTAGAAATGGCGTTTATCACGGCGTAAGAGTGTTACGCAGTTGGAAATAAACAGTTTCGCGGCAAACCCTTCACGGAGACGCTGCAAAAGCCTTAACGCTTTTTTCTTTCCCATTCTGATTGCGAGAGAAGTTAGGATGCAGCATTATCCGTACGCACAGTTCTCTTGAATTCCTCGATACGACTGCTGCGGGTGAGCGGAGAGCTATCGGAGAGGACGCTGATCTCGAGAAGGTTGGTTTTAAATTGTTCGTAGTACTGGGCATCATAAAGAGAAATATTACACGGTTCAGCAATTCTAAGGTACGGGGTAATATCTTTCCGATTTGTAACATATCTAATAATCTCCGGCAAACAATTTTCAGTGCATCTGAAAAGGAGTTATTCTGGCATTTTTCCACTGAAACAAGAATTACAAGAACGCGGAACATTTCTTTAGCTGCATCTTGCAATCCCTGAATGTCGCAAAAACGTATATAGTAGTGTATTCAATACCATACTTTAAATATCAGCCAATTTGAATGATCAAAGAAGGAAAATTATCAAAACTAAACAACGGACCCGAAGAAATTGACGGAGTGGTTGAAAATGGGATCGCATTTTTTGTGAAAGTTGCAATATGGCCGACATTACCAAAAAATGGAACCCTCTATGCCTGGGCATTCCGCGTCTGAAGTAATAACCAATATGAACGTTTCTAATGCGAGGACTGAAAGAAATTCTATTGCGAGGTGGGGAGATATTATGTGAATTTAATTAAAAATACATCGATTGGACCTGGGGAGCTACTCGTCACTAAGATTCAAATATCCCTCGTAAGTGTAAAAAAGAATCTTGATAAACAGTGATATTTTTCCATTCGCCAAATAGCACTAACAAAAATTTTAATGGAGTATTTTATCTTTATTGAAAATAGTAAAAACAAGACTAATTTTTAACAAACACTTCATTCGAATTTCTCGAGGCATATTTCTTTCGTAAAACAAAATCCACGAAATGCGCAAAATTTAGAAGGTATGTCTTCAAACAATTTATCACTAAAATTTTCCACAGGCTAATATTTTAAATATAGAAAAGCATTCCTTGTGATATTTTGCGATGTGGATAAGAATAGAAACTGTGAAATGGGTCATAAGAAAAACGTATGAAGACGTTCTTTGGTTGATAGGAAAGAGGCTGAAGGGATATACCCAAAGGAGGGAGTGAAAATGGATGCAGTGCATTTGAACAATTAGTGAAAAGCTAACAACTCAGCGGAGAGAATGATGACTAATTGATGTAAAGAGAGAAAAAGATGAACGGAGTAAAGAGAGGTAGAACGTGCTTGTATGTAGATTTGAAGTATGGTTTAATACAACGATTTCAGAATGTAAAAATCATTCGCCTTGACCAGGATTCGAACCCGGATCCCTCGATGACCGAGGTTTAGAGGACGCTTCGGCAGATTAACTGGCTACAGCACTCGGTTGGACATCGAGGGGTCAGGGTTCGAATCCTGGTCGAGGCGAATGATTTGTACACTCCGAAATTGTTGCATTTGAAATACATATTAACGGATGACTCCGTTAAAAGTTACTGCTGTTACTCCCGCAGCTTCTTGAAATTTGTATGGTTTAATGTAATGTACGGAGTTAAAATAAATGGAGACGTGTTAAGAGGATCGTAGAAGTGTAGCAATTTGGCATAAGCATGGGTTAGGAAAAAGGATGAAACAACTAACAATAATCGCGTCGCACTGGGCGGTGGGTGGGGGTAATGGATGAGGTAAGTCGGGAGCGAGAGGATTGGTAGAACGGGGTGAGTAAGAGATAGTCGCCTCCTTGGGGGAGGCGTGAGGGAGGAGAGAGTGGGGGGCACTTGGACAACGCGCGGGATGATGAAGCCTGGATGGAACGTGGCAGTGTTCCACGCAAGCGGGGGTAGAAATAGAACACGGGTGGGGGCGTGCGGGGGTGGAGCGCCGTGGAAAAAGAGTGGACGCGGAAGTGGAGAAGGAGAACTGGGAAGAGAGGGAGGGAGGGGCGAAAGGACTGAGAAGAGGGCGATGCGAGGGGGGGCGCGGAGGGGACCGGTGACGAAAAGAGAGCTGGAAACCAGAAGGCATCGACGGCCACGTGGGAACGGAATTAGAGCGGGCACCACCACGCTGGCCTCCCACGTAGATGATCCTTATTCGATTTCCATGAACGCAAGGACGTCACTTTTACCCAGGAAGACCGCTCTTCCATAAGAATGATCAGAACATTACAGTTCAAGTGCACGGTGGAAAGGTCATTAAAAAAATCTGATCCATAATCTTGTTTTGCAGGAAGGAAATTCAGAGATAGGACTTTGGTCCATCCTCAAAACCTTTCCTTCAATTCACCATTACCAATCCATTCTGAACGCCAATGCATTCCTCATACATTGAAATACGGGTATTAACATGCCCTTGCCAACGTGGACATTTTGCTGCACACGGGTTAATGAAATTCTAGATCTAATACGAAAGTAAATTATTTCCTAACTGTATGTAGATACTTCCTATTTGTGTACCCCTTAAACTACTTAAAAAATAACTCTTAAACAAACTAACTCTTAAAATCACGTTATTCTACGATGGGGTAGTGCATCGAAAAGTAAAATTTCATAGAGGCGTTAAAGCTCGAACGATATTTAAATATGACAATACACATTCTCGTAGCAGTAGACATTCTGGCAGTAAGCGATCAATAAACTGTGGCGGCATACGGTCTCTCCTGGGGAAATAAAATATGGCTGCTGTGCCAGTGCCAAACTCTGTTTATGTACCCAGGTGTTGAAGAATCAATGACTCCTGGCCGATGAATTAACACCGAGTGACGTTGAAACTAATTATAATACATGACATTTCTTTTACAATCTGAATGAAGGAAATCGATTATTTTTATTGGGAACATTTCATTTTCAATGGTAATAAATTAATAATTAACCAATGCGAGAACTATTAAAAACCCACATATAATCCCCCTTCTTTCTTTATAATCCACAGGGTAGATATTTCAACAACCAGGGTATACCTGGCTACAATTGTTAGTTTATCGTCGAGACCAGCCCTTTATAAATGAAAAAATGGTGCTATTATATATTTTAAGAGCATGGATTGTTTTAACTGCCTTGTGAAAGAAATTTTGGAACACTACACCAACAAAGGAGGAAGTCATTCCACTATTTCAATCCGAGCGTAATGGAAAGAGGGTCTTCTTGATACTATTTCGTGTTCAAAATACCAAAAGAATGATTTCCTATCCCCGTCCTTTTTGAAATTTGAACCCTCTCCGATTCTTGATGATTTAATATATGGTTGTAACGTAATTACAGGGAGCCAGGGACGATTGGACTGCAAATTAGTCCGTGGGGTAGAAATGTCCGCCACCGCAGACTGGGCGGAGTGATGAAAGGCGATAGTTCATTCGAGGAAAGCAACCAAAACCACGCCTTTTACAGGTCGAGCAGAGAGGCATAGGAATGACTCTGTGGGGGGATTTCTTGATTTATATCGGGAGTCGGGCAGCAAGCGTATGTACAATGAATGCCACCAATTGTAACTTTCCGAATTTATCATGCAACGGGGCGGATTGGATTCGGTTATGGTTAACTGCATGGTACTGCGTTCTTAAATTTGCGAGAAAAAAAATTCGGTTTTCTCAGTGATATCATTCTTTACTCGATGGCGATATTAACGCTTTCAAAGTGTTATTTTCATCGCACTCGCTAGTTTTTTCCGCATAGACCAAGCAATTTGCACGAAGTTGAACCCGGATTAAAAGTAGACGAAGGTAATGGAAGTAGATGGGGACGAGATGGATCAAATTCAGCTGCCGTGAAAAGGCCTTCGATGCACAACACGATCCACTGAGGGATATTCAACGCCCGCTTGAAAATTCAATGCATATAAAGCGCCAAGCTCGTCTTGGTCACCTGCCGAACTGACTAGCACGGATACCACAAATTTCACTGAATTTCGCCAAAGGGCTTGTACAGCGTGCGGCGGCTTTTTGTCCACACCTTCACCAGTAATTAAACGGCCGCATTCAGTGCACTCATACCATTTACTTAACATTGACCATTAATATTTGAATAAAAAGTCAATTCAATGGCAGCCTTCCACAGAATCTCCTTCTATTGGTAATCCCTTTACCTTCGGATAGATATTTCGAACGACGTCCCTCAGATAATCACATAAGGGATGGGCAGTTTGGATTCATGAAATGGAGACAAACTATCAATGCTATAGGTCACTATGAGGTTACTAGTAGAAAGGATCATAGAGGACAATCAGTACGAGTACTCATATGTATCTATTTGTTGTGTATATTTCGATCAGGCGTTTGATACAGTTTATTGGGTTGAATTTATATACATATATATGCATATAAAACATATATACATTTATTAACCTATTTATCAATTATATATTTGCTATCTAATATATTACATAATATGGAATTCGGTTGGAGAAATTGGCGACCTATTCACAGCTTGTGCAGGACTCAGATGTCGAATGACCCACGAATTGTCGGGAAGGGTAGTGTTACGAAGAGGTAAAAGACATGGTTGTCCACTGTCACCACTACTTTTCAACTTGTTCGCGGAGGAAATGATAAAGACGCATGGGAAGAACTGGGGATGGGAATGAAAGACGGTGAGGAATAAATAAATCAGTTCGGTATGCGGGTGATCAAGCATTATTTTCAAGTGTCGAGAGGGGTTGCAAGCATTGACGAGTGCATTGGTAAGTTAATGCAATAGGTACATAATAAAATAAATGTAAAGAAAACAAAGATTATGCGGTTTTCGAGAAAGATAAGCCAATTTAAACAAATAAGAGATCATGAAATAGGTCAGGTAGGACAGTTCACCTCTCTCGAAAGTGTTCTGGACCAATATGGGCCAAGTAGACGGGGCATAAGAAAAAGAACCACGTTCGGCAAAGAAGCTTTCATGAAGAGGAGGAAATCAATGACAGTTGAGTTGAGATGAGATGAATAAAGATGTTTAGGGAAACAAATATTGAAAACTTTCATTTGGATCGTGTTTTTGTACGATGCGGAAATAAAGTCATTGAAGAAAGATGGTAGGCGCAGATTGGAGGAGTTTGAGATGTGAATGTGGAGGATGGAAAAAGTAAAATTTACAACAAGGAAAACTGACGAATAAGAAGTACTAAGCATGGTGCGTGAGGGGATAGAATTATTGGGAAAAATCCAGAGGAGGCAGGGAAGGTGGATGCTGAGCATTTGAAATGTGGATGTGAACTTGGAAACTGTATAAATATTAATAGGAAAAGCGAATGACGTGTCTGCACACCTAACTATTAAATACAACTGATGCTCCTGTAAACAGTCAACTGCACGATGAAAAACATATTTTCCTCTTTAATAATCACTAATGAAGCGCAAACTATTAGACACCTTTGGTATTGAGACCTAAAAACGTACGTTGATTGGATAAATATATTAAATAGACAAATCAGAGGATACAAATTAAATAAATATAATTTTTTAGAAAACTAAGCTGAACATTATTTATGCGTAGAAGTACATAAAAACCCAAGGATAACAGTTCCTCCTGTTGCAATGAGAATTTCGTTCCAGCGAAACAATTCATACCAATAAAAATTAGCATTCATACAAATTTCAAGTGTCTGTTAACCTAGTATTGAGAGACTTCAGCTATAAAAAAGAGGCGGAGGAAATATTTAACTCTCATTATCAGACAAAGTACGAATTAGAGAAGTTTTTGCAACACACTTTTGCACTTTTACAGACAAAGTAATATTCTGTAGAAATAATGTTTTATAAAAAAAAGTATAATAGTAAATGATTATAAAATAAAATAATGTTTTCAAAGCTCTCAGCACCAACATCAAATCCCCAATATTCAATACGTCTTAAGTACAAAATTCGCAATGTGCACCCTAATCGACTTCTTATTTGCTTATTATATTATATATTTTAAGATATTTGCTTCAACTTTGCAACTATATGAACTAAAGCAAAGGCGGAAGGAATGCATGGGGGGAGACGACGAGCAAGGAGATGAAAATGTAGAAGATGAAAGTACAGAGAGGGCTTGAGGGTGGAGGGGACCCGCGGGACATAGCGAGGTGCCTAGAGGCGCCGTTACCCGCGCGTTTCGGGGGTTTGCCGGAAGAAACTCGTCTCTCAGCCACCAGGCCGCCCTCTCCGGACTTATGAATGCACGATACACCTCCATCTTCCTTCCCGTCACACAACGCAGGCACACGCGAGTACATGAAATACCTCACTGCGAGAACGGCCATCTTAGCACCTGGCACTAAAACCGGGATGGCGAAGAGGGGCGCGAAGGCAAGGAAATGGAACGTATTAAGAAACGGAAACGAAGATACGACTTGCGTCCGTCCGTTTGAGTGTCTCCGTAAAAAAGATGGGAGGACACCTGGAGCCGCTACGGATGTGACACGCATGGCAGGAAAATGCTAGATGCACGCGAAGACCACACGAATCTATTAAATCGCGTGAAAATATTGGCATCTATTGCCACGATGCATTTTCTAAGAAAGCTCATCTTTCTTTCCTGGAAAACGACCAAAATATTTTGATGAAACACGTTTTCGAAGCACCAAAATGATTAATTAATTCAATGAAAGTTTAGGTACGAATATTATAATAAAGAAGTATCTTTCGCTTTCAAAACGACATGATAATTCTCTAAACGAAGCTTATTTTTATTTGAACACGGGCATTCTTGGTGCTCTGTAGGTCAAGTTTGAGACACTGATAATCCTTAAGGTATAAAACAGTAAACTCTACGCCATTCGCTAAGAATGCTCATGTTAAACAGTACAGTGTGCATATCAAATGATACGCTGGGAAATATGAAAAACATATTAACTTATCCCAAAAACGTAACGACACAAATGCATCATGCGGCAGCAAACTTCAGTCTTTACGGAAGCGAACGCATAAAATAATTTTTACTTCGTTAACAAAAAACTGTAGTCCTAATATACTGATCTCTAATGCATCAAGGTATCTGAATATGCACACCTGCCCGAGGTCTGAGGCATTTGAATGATTACGTCACCATCATGCAGAACACCTATTCGGTGATAAACCGGAGCTGTCTCCAGCGAGTCCTCGCCGTGAAATCCTTTCCCATTCCCACTTGCTCCTCGTATTTCATTGGAAAGTGTTTATTTTTGCCAAAAAAAAGAAGGTACGACTTGAATTCCCAGAAATGCCAACTCAAATGTGCTTATCTCCCGATTTTTTCCCCTCGCCAGGGGCTTCGATTCTTCCTCCTAGGGGCCTCGTTTCCACGACAACCGAAGGCCGTTTTGAATATTTACTTTGGCGTTGCCTTCCCCGACCCCACCGTTATGACTCCACAAATACATTACGGCGACACCCTGCGGGATGTTTCCAAAGCTTTAGATTGGTTTTATGTCGTGCGGCTTCAGGAGTGAGAGCGTGGAGGTGGGAGGGCACATTTCTCGTCCCTGTGGCAAAAAAAAGTTCAAGTAATGGCTGCTAGGGTTTCGCAGACGTTTGCAATAACAGGTCTGTAAACCTCGGGGAAGTAGCGACGGTTGGTGGTGAGAACATTCTGTCGATAAAACAGATGAGCATCAATCGCCATGCCAAAAATACTGACTAAATTTCCTTCTCCTTAAAGGAAATACAGCCATTTGCATGAATTGGAGGAATGTGCGCGTTATGCAAGGAGATCCTTTCTCGTATCACCGGTGAAAAATGCGCTCGACCTGAAAATTATCATCTCCGGCAAAATTTAAAATATTTTAGTCCGATATAAACCGATTGTGACAATATATGGGGAACCGAACTATTCTGTTACGTATCATCCATGAAAAAAATAAGAAAATACTACATTAAGCTCTTTAATTTGGACGTATACGCTTCCCAGATCCTGGGAAAATTGACCGAAAAAAAGTCACGGAGAAACAACCTTCTAGTATTAGAATCGCTCCTGACAGTAGGAAATCAACGTCAGACCTCTTCTCCTTTCTTGAAAACTTGAAACAAGGTTAATGTAATGACCTCCGGAAGTTCTGACGTCTCAGAGAAATGGAAAGTTCCCCCGTTAAAATGAGAAATTATAAAATATTAAGACGCGCAAAATCACAAAAACTTAAGATGGGACACTAATGAACTCCCCTCACGCAAGAGCGAGACGGTACGACGCCCGGCAATTTCCAAAGAATGCCATTTGAAATTGGCCGTGACCCATTAAAACGACCGGGCAAACGCTCTGCGCCGCTCGAGTAATTGAACTTACAGAAATAGAAAGCTCTCCCGTGAATAATGCATGCGAACTTAATTTGACGGGGTCATATTGGCATTTTTTCCGCCTCCATCCGCTCAGCAACTTCCGAATCCGTACCCGAGCAAAGGTCTATTTAGGAGTGGAGTAGGGAGACCAAATTAACGGCGGCCTCCGAAGCTGTAGACGCCGCCGCCACCTGATGACGGAGGCGAACGAAAAAGCTACCGCGGCGCGCGACTGCTTACCTACTCCGTTGACGTGATTTAATCCGGCTTTCGACTGCGCTCTCTCGCGCGGCGGAAGAAGAGAGAAAGCAAAGAAAAAAACAGAAACGTTTTTAATTCGTAGTAAAGGGGCGGGATGCGAAGGTGAGGAGCTGGAAAAGTAGAGCCAGTAAGAGAGAGGGACTCGGGGAACACGCGAGTGAATGATATTATCCATTCCACACACGAGCGTCATGGCTTTTGCGTGCACCGCCGGACGCCCCGCGGGACAAAAAACAACAGAGGAACGCGCCCCGCGGAAGGATACTTTCACACCTTCTTTATGTACCGATAGAATCTGGAAATGGGGCTCTCGGGATGGGGAGGACGAAGGGAAAGGGGGATGGGAGGTAAAATGGATGGAGAGGAGGGGAAGGATTCGTGGCGGGGATAAAAGGAGGTGGAAAAGACGCGTGCCTTTCAAGTTGTTAGCTGAGTCACTCCATTCAGACATTCTGTCGCCTCGGGGGCATTCGAATGCCTTCAAATACTACACGCCCGACAAGAAAACCTTCCACTATCCCCTCCTCCCACCCTCGGAATGAAGTAATAATAGCCTTGAAGGCGGATTCCACTCCATCTCTCCTCACCCCTCCACCATTTCAGCCTCCTCATCACTCCTCCCCCACCGCACCAAACCCTCCCCCCGCACCGATATCCCCGAACCGACTCCTCCTTCTTCCTCTCCCTCTCTCTCTTCTGACAGGCAGAGTTATGCAGAGATTGGCGATCCACTCTTTTGTCTCCCATCCCCTCCCCCTTCATCCGCGGCGAGATAAAAAAATATACATCCGTGTGTGTGTGTGTAACTCCCCACTTCCGCCAAACCCTTTTCCTTTCCTCCTCCGACCCCACACCCATATCTTTCGCTGCGTGTATTTCTCCTCCTCCGCCCCTCCCATCACCTCCTCCACGGCGTGCCACTCCGCTCTCTTCCCTTTGTTGTGCGTGCGCTGCTACGGGCGATCCTGCTCCATCCTCCCGCCCTCTCTATGTCTCTCGGATTCCGACACGGGTTCCCTTTGGCAGCTGCTTCTCCCATGCTGAGACGGAATGGAGTGCGAGGGAGAGAAGAGAGGGGGGAACGAAGAGGGATGGGAATGAGAAACGAGGGATGGAAATGAAAAGGCGAAGGGGGTAATGAAGGGGGAGGTGAACACGACTAGCTCGGGCTACCGCGAAACCATCAGATTTCATACCTAAAAGCTTGATGAGGAGAGATTATTGGTAATAAGATGAGTAGTCTACCGGTTTGCGGAAGTTTATTGATGGAACCTGACAATGTAAGCTGATGTACTAAGTAATTACAAACATGGTATAAATGATCCTTAATCCCCAAGATATACATTCAAATAACGCGTTAAAATTATTCTGTACATTTCTACCTACCTTGATTCCATCCAAAATACTGAACGTCTCCTACTCTTACATCGCTCTACCAACATTTTCCTTCCATCACCGTCTTCAGCATCCCATTGTCTCTATGAAAAAAACGCACTTTTCGACAGGTTTATTGGTAATGTACAACGCGTCTCGGTTTACAGAATCATCTTCAGGTACAAGACTCTTTGTACGTGGCACGAAACGCGTTTGTAGGTTACCAATAAAACTGTGGAAATGTGCAAATTTGTTTTTTCTCATAATGACTTCCACTACATCGCACCTAAATCTGTTGAGTGTATTCCATTGCCTCTTAGTCGATAAAAATGTTGACAAGAATATTAATCAAAATTAATTATTAATTTGACGGTTATCAAATGTATGATAAAATATATTTTATAAAATATACGCCACTTATTCCCCTTTCTTAAAATTTCTCCCAACAGCCGTCTCTCAGCCGTTTCCATGCGATTCCAAAAATTTTGTTTGTTTTCCTTCCCGGCCATTTTATCTTTCCCCTGATATGATTAGACTGCACAGGGAAAATCATATTATAAAATCAAATGCATAAGGAAAAAATTTAAAAAATTTCAACGTCCAAACTCCAGCACCATCATCACGAAGGGAAACTTAAAACAAGCACAGTTTTCCTAGAAATCATCTTGCACGAAACCAAATCTTGGGAAACCTTAATATGCATTAGGGATCCAAGAATCTCTCACATGGAGAGATATTTCCTATCTCGGGCAGGATCTTGAATTCCGTAGGAGAGCGCATACTAAATAAGTTTTACACGACGCGATATAATCAGGAGGTGAATCGTGAGTGGAGAGCTCGCACATAGGAACTCGATCGCTAAGTAGGAAATAATGACATGGCAGGAAGGAGAAATGAAAACAATCGAGGTGATTTTACTGAAGGTGGCAAATTATATAAATCAATACAGCTAAACCTGATCTCCTCAAAGTTAGCGTTTATAACTCCGAGAAAGAAAGGCGAGGTTTTTTATGCGAAGCATTAAAAGACGAATATCGTACTCGACTGTGACACTCCCAGACATTCCACCACCATAAAATTTCCTGCATTGTCAAAACATTTGCACATTTATGTATCATAAAATCAATCGAATTCTATGTTACAAATTACTTGATTTAGGAAGTTACTAAAAAACCTTTCGGGAAATAATAAGATTCCAGAGTACGGATGGAACAACGCAAAGATCCTAATGAGATTACAAACTAATACCAAGAGCAATGCATAAATATTTTATAACCGTCATTTTAACAATTAATTTTTATTCTTGCCAACATTTTTATTGTATGTGATTTTTTCAGTGATAAAACCAAAATTTTTAAGTTGATGTACAGTCTTCATACCATATCGAAATTGGCAATAATAAAAGTGGTTAACAAGCTCATTTCGCCAATATTCGCCTTGTGGAAACATAAATTTTGGAAATGCAAATATACGAAGTAGAGGGAACATAGCAAGGAAACGGATTCTGGTTGATAAGATGAAAATAAAGGGAAAGATCGCGTGCTTGACTTCACAAGGTATATTTATTTGATTTAGTGATTCAAGGCGGGTATAGAGCACGGGTTGAGAGAAGCTTGGTATATAGCTTACCCTCAACTCATATATCACTCTCTCAGTTCATCCTATTTGCCACTCCAAACCATCTTTATCGTTCCTCAAACCGCGTTATTGAAATAGCATCTCGGGTGAAGTCATTCATTTTAAAAGGATGTTCGTAAGTGGTCTGGAGAAATATCTGTGACTATTTACCTCAAGTATTGCATGAGGGGATGAATGAAGCGTGATAAATAAACACTCCATTTTTATCACCAAATTACATATATTTCTGTGAAGTGCATTAACCACTTGTGCAGGTACAGTTTGTAACTCTGTCAATATTCCCTGTTCCACTTTAGATGGGCCCGGTTTGGTTACCTGAATAAATAAGAATCCGTCGGTATATTTCCAACTGAAAGTTGATTAAGAAAATGTGGAATAATGCTGACACAGAATTGGATGGAAGAAAGCACAAAGAGATAAATTATAAACCGATGCGGAAAAATAACAGTGCGGAAGGTGCGAGGCTACGGAAGTTTTACAAAGAAAGGTTAAAAATGGGTGCGCTAAATAGGAAGGTGAAGGCACTGCCGGTAAGTAAGAAGTAAAAAGTTTAGATACAGGCTTACTTGGTCCTGAGATAGAAAGGGCATTAAGAGAATTGAAATCAAATAACAGTGGTTATAGACAAAGTTCCCCCAGAACAACTTAAAAGTTAAGGAGAACGTGGAGTTAAAAGTTTTCATGGACTCATTAATAGCAATTATGAGGAAGGAATTTAACCGGATGATTTCATCAGTACAATTACCAAATTCGGTCGGAAAAAATTCGCCGGAGACGCATGGGCAATTCGGGAGTTGGCCATCGATTATGCGCGGTAATGTAGTTTTAGGCATTGGATTTCATTAGACAATTACATTTCAGGGGGTAATTTTGAATAATATCGTGACAAGTTGGACTTCAGTGGAGTGCTGTTGAAAACACTACAAAATAAAATGAGAAAAACACATTCCATAATCCTTCAGGCATAAGTCATCCGAAAAGAAAAATAATAAATACCATGCATAAAAATTGGATGATAAAAGTTATAGAGGAATACCAACAATGGAACGCGTCGAGCAGATCATCAGAGATGTGATTGAATGGAGTTATGTGTAAGGAAGATAGGACCTGAGAATAGGATACAATGTAGACCTTTTGAAAACCAATAAGGATTGATAAACGATGATTGAGAATATGTTGACACGAAATGATCTCAGGAACCGGAGCGAATTCTATATCACTAACACGCATTTAAATAGCTCCAGTCTCCTCCTACTCCTCTCACCAAATTCAACTGACTCTTCAACTGAAGCCCTCTTAAACGTTTCTGACATGATGTGCACATCCACTCCACATGTGTACTCCAATGCCACGACACAATACGATTCCAAAAAGTAAGTGAAAGAAAATCATTAATCAGTACTACCATTTGCGTGGACGAGATTTGAGCGAATGAGAAAGTTTTATAGTAGTAATTCAGATGGAAATTGAGTATTGCTACCTAGCTTTTGACTGCGACCTTCAGCAATAAATGTATCATGCAGCGCCATTATTTTATGATTTCCCCAGCTATAGCCAATTTATATTTAAATTAACCTCTCACTTTCCACAGTGGGTTTTTATTAAGCCCTTTCCGCTTTAAACCTCTAACTTGCAACAGTATATGACGTTATCGCGACTGGAACAACCGAAATTTTATGAAAACTCACTTAGAATACCTCTTTTTTTTAATTAATATTTTTAAATTAATTGCTACTTTTAAATTATTTCGGTCCTTCTTAATCTTACTGCAAATTAAAATCATGCGGTCTATTGTACTCGACGAAGAACCTGCTTTTTCAGATATCCCTATGATGTACAATGCTTAAAATTAATGTTCAATGTTTACCCCTGGGTAAGCAATCAAGGGCTTCCAAGCGAAACAACACAGCGACGCTATTTAAATAGATATGTTGTAATTAGGTAATTATCGGAGGTTCATGATGGAACATCATCGGGTGTTTTTTCCGCTTCATATACGTCAATAGGTTTCATTTTTCTCCGAGTCAGAAAAATGAAATGAGTTCCTACCATTGTCCTACAATAACATGAGGCAAAATGTTTGAATTATACATGCGGATAGCTAACGAGGGTGACAGATAACTTATCGTATCTGCATTTGATATATTTTCTTATTGTTGGAACGTGTTTTTACGACAAATGAGGAAATATCATTGTGAATTTGTGAGAAATACTGAATATTGCCTGACAAATTGAATTATTCCACGATCATGATACCTACCTCAGAGTTGAGCTTGACATCTCGTAGTCAATTCAATTGAATGTGGTATTCGCATGAAAGCAAAATTATCAGCGAGGCAGGAACACACACGATCACTCTAAAAGGTTATGCCTCGCACAGAGAGATTAGACCCGACTTAATACGCTTAAAATAATTCCCCCGCTGAACCGAACTCTTGACATCTTATAAAAAGACTGTGAGTCACTCGCCCGAATTGTAGCCAGCCGATCATCAATCAAGGTTCAAAGTGGACGTTCTCCATGCGGAGCCATTTTTCTCTCTTACTCCGTCTCGAAAAAAATACGTGCCTTTTGTCTCCGATGCTCCTGGGCACTCGCCGATCCCGTGACCTCCCATAACAAAGTTGCCTTCTCTTAATTTGGAAATCGGTGACACAAAGTGTATCCATTCCACTTGACCGCGTCGCTGGTTGCTCACTGGTGACACAAACTTAAAGGCCTTGTCCCCAATTTGTCCTCCCGTCCTCCTCTTGCAGTAATAATAATCATTTCTCCCGCCCACTCCCTCTCTCCCTCCCCTTCTATCTCCATCATCTCCTGGTCCACTCGATTGACCCCCCATTCCCCCTAAACGATGCCGGGCACTTCAAAGGATTGACACAAAAGGGAAACCAAGAGGATATCGCCAGCGCGGCAACGCAAACACGCACGCACACACGTACGTACCTGCGCAAGGGCGTCTCATCGTCCACTCTCTCCATTACCATGCATGAGCCCTCCAACTCCCCCTCCTCTCGCCCTTCTCTCCGCCGAAGTTCCCCCGAAATCGAATCTTTCGATAATCGATCCACGGAGATTCCTTTTTTGGGACGACGGAAAAGGTCGCCTGCGGTAGATTTTTCTGGAGCAGAAAGTTAACCGCATATGTCACCAGGCCCCCTCACACAAGCCAGTTTCAGCGGGTCTAATTTCGAAGTCACAGTCGCTTTATTGTTTTCAATAATAGATGCACCGAAAGCTAGTTCCATCGGAATAATCACCCTCCACCAGATTAGCATCATCTCAGCAGCGCACGCATTAATTTGCCTTGACATGAGTGAAGACACGCTAAATGCACTCGAATTATATCGATTATTCGCATAATACAATTTCTCTGTTATCTAGACTTTGTTATCTAGAGTTATGTAGACTAGACTTGGGAAAATTGAATGAAATCAAGAAATAATTTTTTTCTGAATATGCATGCAAAATGAAGATCTTCATATTGTTTTATAGAATAAACTACTATTCGCCGAAAATATTGCTTAATATTTTTTTAGAGTGGCGTTCATTTCATAAGACAGAAAGCACAGACCCAAATATGCCTAGCAATATTCGTAAAAAAAAGTACGAAAAGATAAATTTATGCTGCAAAAATTCCTTTTTTATTGCAAATTGTTTTCCATTAGTGCCAAACAAATACCTGAAACAATTTCATCAACTCTTCTTAAAATTACATAAGGTAATCTAATTAAGAAAACAAACCAACAAGGGACATTATAAAATGTCCCTTGTTGGTTTGTTTTCTTAAGTGTAGGAACTAGTGTAGGAACTAGGAGTGTAGGAACTAGTTTTGTTGACTGAAAAAAGGTTTTTAGAGACTATTTAATATATATTTATAATTTATAAATATATATTATATATGCACACACACACACAATTGGTCAATATTACAGTTTATAAAGGGCATATACCTTTCTATACAAGAGACTTCAATGCAACTCAAATATAGACAATGTTGCACGTAATGATGGGAATGCGCCTTTTTTATGGAGATTATAATTAAACCTATCGAACTACCGATTATTTTCACCGAAAAGACAATTGCTTCATTATCAAAAGAGTTTAAGAATTCTGCTTAATATGCCTCAGGTTAAAAACCTTGACAGATTATACCTATAAAATAAAGAGAAAAACAGTTTCTTTAAAACCTAAAAGCACGCCACCCAAATGATATTGAGTATATTCAGTGGTGCCCAGGGAATGTACACCATAAGACTAAATGGCGTCATTTAGATAGGGTCAACAAAAGGAAAGGAAATAGACAGGAAAAATAATATAAAGTATTTATTTTAGAAAATAAACTTAGAAAGAAATTTGGGAATTAGGTTTTTAGGTTAGGAGATTAGAGCGAAGAAAGATTTGTAAGCTGTTTGTGAGGGGGTTAAGCATGACCAATACGCGAGACTTATATGCAATTTCTGAACCACAGATAAACCACCCGCATCGAGATAGGATTAACCAACTCGCTGATTTAAGAAACGACGGGAAGGGTTATCAAATTTTACGGGGACGTTAACTTATTGAAATTTATCCCCAATATCGCGGCAGAATTGCAAGCTGGGTCTTTTCTTGCGAATGATTAAACGAGAGATAAATTAGGAAGTAGGTATTAGTCTTAAACCAAAGCCCTCCATGTCCCAAGGGTAAGCGCGAAAAGAGCTGAAACGACCGTTATAACCTCGGAATGGAAAATCCGTGTCGTTTATCAACCCAACTCCATAAGCTTGCAAATGCTCTTGCACAAAGAAAATATATGCTGGAAACAGAAACGGCAATAAATTTTAATTCAATTTGAATATGTACAATAGTTTTGGCTTTTACTGACATAATTCAAAACTCCCTATATATTTATTGAAAAAAGTTTAGGGATAACTTTCCTATAACGACCAAGTATTCAATGAGCATAACGCATAAATTGAACAACCATATTTTATTTCAATAAACTTGCTAAATATGGGGAAACGTCCACATCAACTGTGCCAATGAATATAATAAACTCATTTATGCCCATTCTATTTTTTATGTTATCTGGAACTCCAATCAATTAAAGTCCCGAAACAGAAAAATATGAAGGGAAATGTTTACTCTGACCATATTTACACTTCAATTAATTAAGAATATTTTGAACTCACTTGGACATATAAAAACACTTCTGCAGATAGAGAAACAATTTTTATATATATATATATATATATATATATATATATATTAGGTAATCTACCGGTTAAGGTAGGTTTTTGGATGGACACAACTATCAAATTCATAAATATTTTGTAACTCCAAACAAAACCCAATCCAGAAACCTACTCTACATCAGGTCACTCTTCACCTATGTACTTCTTTCCTCCCTTCATCTCGTCCAACATCCCTATCCTGTTCCTGCCCTTTCCTCGTTTGCCTAACATTCTCCCCTCTATTACCTTCTTTAACATCCCACTACCGCTCAATAAGCCTTTCATCCATTTTTCCTGCCTCCATAGGATTATTGATCCATTGCATGTGTTCCTACCCTGTATATATGTATATAAAAATCTACTATATTCTAAATTTCTTTAAAATATAATGCGGTCACTTTATTGTTTAAAAAGTTCGATTGCATCCCTATACTTGAATATATTCCGGAAAATTTTCGTAAAGCGAAATGAACATTTTTAATTCGCATATACCCTTCGGTGAGCAAATAAAGCAATACTATTTCAGGGAGATAGTCCGGCGGTCACGGATAATCTAAGAGAGATAGTTCACCGCTGGTGAAGTTTTCCAGTTTCCAATTTGACCATTATGCTGGCATTTTCACGCGGCTGAAGAACGACAGCAAATTGAAACTACCCAAGATGCTACTCGTTAAGAGTAACCTAAAGCAGGAGTTAGGTCCCTAACCTTCTTTTCCCGCTAGTACTCCAGACGCTAATTAATTTAGTCCGATGCTGACGCCCCTCTAAGGAGTGAGGTACACCTACTACACACGCGCTTTAACGAACCAGACGAAAAAAATATCATGCACAACAGGAGAGCTACGTAAACAAGGATGCGAAGGAACGAAAATTAAATTATCCCCAAAACAGGTTCGCACCGGCTTTCATACTGAATTTCGTGGAAGGCATAAAGATACCCCTCAACTTCCCCCCACTCCTTGCCGTTTTTTCTGTGGGAAAAAACGGAGGACGAAAAAAGATAAAGTGGAAGCGCGGGCGGTCTCAGTCATTTGTCAAGAGCACGACGTAATCTCTTTCTCTCCCTCTCCCTTTTCTTCTTTTCCTCTGCCGACATCCCGGACGCAGGAAAGGGAGGGAGAGAGAGAGTGAAGGCAGAAGCGGAGAGGACGTGAGTGGGAATGTCTTCCTGGATAGAGGAGATGAGCCAAACATGAGAATCAGGCAGGCAGAGCGAAAGGGGGTCGGAGAGGCGAGGAAGGAGGGCGCTACTGCTACCTCCGAGGCCCCCGGGCGGCCGTATAGCTTCCGGACTAAGAGTCATAGTGATGCGAGACCGGGTTTGTGCGCACGTGCTCCGCTGAGAGTGTTGATCCGAATGTGGGTACGAAATTAGGAAGAAGAGATGAGCAGATGTAGAAAGAGAGATAGAGAGAGAAGTGGGCAGAAAGAGGGAAGAGATGAGGAAAAAGAGAGGAAAAGGGAGGCGAGACAAAAGCAAGATGGGTCTCCGACCCACATCCTCACGGCCGGCAATTCCTCAGAACGACCGAAAATACCAGAGAAGACGTGCTGGAGAGGGGAAGGAAATCGGAAGAAAACAGAGATTTGGTGATAAGGCGTGTGTGAGAAACAAAAAACGGAGGAATGTTTTGGAAGGAATAAAAAAAACCCTTGATAACACAATGCACCATGTCGGTCCTGCTTGAGAACTTATTGCATTCCGGAAGATATAGTTAAAACATAAGTATCGTCATCAGCAAATAGATGCTAATAACCTTAACAGCCTACTCACAAAATAAATCCACGTCTACTTTTATTTCAATCCAAACATCACTCGGTGGAAGACGTCCGTCATCCTTCACCAACTCTCTAATGGTCTCCTGTCTAATAACCTTATTCCACTACTTGGCCCGCATATGTTGTCCCCTGATAATCTCTGACTTTTATTATATTCCTAACAAATCCATTGACTTCTAAGGTGCACTCAAATCATCGGGTTCTATTCATTATGTACCATATTTCTCTGTCCTCATCTATTCTCCCGAATGACTTATTTCTCATCGTTTTACCCACGCAATAGACCCAAGATCTCCAGTACCAGGTTTCCAATTCTTCTATTTTTCTCTGCTGTATTGTTCAAATGGTTCCCGTCTCTGACCCAAAAACTACCACGCTCCTCTCGCATATTTTCATTTCTCCCTCATTTGTTAGCCTGGCTTCTCCTCAGAGTAGTAGCATCTTCTTAGTAAACTATATCTTACCACAAACTGATCTTCATTGATATTCGTCAGGATCCTCCCATCCCATTTTAGGCCACTCCCTAGTTAGGTGGAAGAATAGGAAACCAATATTCAGCTAAAAAAGGTGGTTGACAATAACCTTGGCGAGATGCTATTCATTGAAGAAATAATTTTGTAAAATTGGTAGCGAATGATGGTTGCATATTTGCCAAATATGGGATTAATTCTGGGAAAAAATGGCCACTTATTGCAGTGTTAAGTAACTGATGGTTCATTCGCCAAATTTTCGCAGGATGAAGACGATTTTCGTATTGTTTCGCATACGTTTTTCAACAAAGAAAGCCGGGGAGATTTAAAACTGAGAAATTCACTCACTAATCCATCGCACATTCCTAGTTAAGTAATCTGTGTTTGCCAACGTACGACATCTTTATAGATTTTCAAATTTAAGCATTTGTCAATAAAATACAATTTTCTAGGGAGACAAATATGCTCTGACAAACTTTTAATTTCAAACTTTTACTTCTCACCCAGCACTTTGAATACAAAACGCCATTTAGGAAAAAGGTTGAATCATATGTGGCCACACAGGCGCTGCAGCTACAATGACAAAATATAGCTCTTGCTTCCAAATTTTCGAAATACTAGTATGACATTTTCGGTTTCAATTGATGGAATCAAAAATGCTATTGTAATATGATGGTGGATTTAAAATGTTATTAATTTAAATTACTATATTTTTTATTCTTTGACAAAAGAATTCGCGTATGCTAGTGTTTATTTGTGTGAATGTGTATGTGAAAAAGAGTGTGGAGGAAATAATTAAAATACCTTTTGAATATATTTTCATAATTTTGACAAAAATCCATGAAATACTGTAACAGTTTCCATGGGCTTCCATAAAACGATTACGGCCAATATCTGCGTAAATTTACAAGACATTGGTCAAATAGATCATGATCACATTTACCACGTCTTTGGATTTAAAACTGATGTTTTTACTTCGCCATTAAATCTACGTATTATAGGAGTTTATGAGAAAAACTATACCCAATGAATGCAGAATTAAGAGGGTAAAGAAGCTGGAAGTAGCGGTACACATTGAAAGAATGAGTGAAGGCAAAGAATAGGGAAGAGTCTTAAAAAGCAAGCATGTCTGTTCAAAGTTACTAAGGGCAGCCAGCCCGAGGATTCTCAATTCTCCAAGACAATGAAGAAAATATTTGGTCAAAACACATTACTGCTTTCGTTCGAGAGAGCACGGGGAGAATCTTGGCGTACCATGTAGTCACAGCGGAGAGGATTGAAGAAAATACATAACGAAGACCTTGGTAAGAGAATAAAATAACTTATTCGTCCGTCTCGCCACGAGAAACTAAAAAAATACACAAAGAGTGAATTCCTTTACTACAAACTTGACTCGAAACTTTTCCTAAAAATAAAACATTTTAGCGATTAAACGTTAACCAACTCCGAAAACACTTCAAGAACGCTACCAACTGCCCGGATGCTGGGCGATCGTGGTGCTCCAGCCACGACTGCGACACCGTAATTCGAGAGCAAATATTTGAGTATCGTTCAATAGCTAGCATGAAGTAAATAGGTACACAGCGGCACGGTGTTACTGCTAGCCCCAAAAGCAAGCACGTGAACAAGACATCGCTTTTTCGTAAGAACACAGAAATATAAATAATCACAAGTGAAAAATGAGGGACAGCAACTCTGATCTTCCATGCATGTTTCATTCAAAAGATGGAATTTTTACAAAGTGATAAAATATTACTTATTTTGAATTATTTTTGGAAAAATTCAGGCGTTCTGTAATACTTGTATCTACCACTTAGATCAAGGTTCAACAAAGTTTTTTAGTTTTATTCCGAACGTTCAGGGACAGAAATATCATGGACCTTGGAAATTTTAGTACGGCTAGACGTAATTAGAATACCATGGAAAAAAATCAATGCCGTACTCAGAGAATTATTGTGCAGCATTCTCAGCGGGCCAGATTGAAATAATTTTCGGGCAAATCCGACCCATCCGAATCGGATAATTTGCCAACCCTTACGAATGCAAACTAACCGAGAGTGGAATTCAGAAATTCCACATCGATATTCCTTCCCTGATTTCCTCATCGAATCATGGTAAGGAGTGGCAGACAAAATGAACGGCATTAGGAAGTACACGCTAAGATCCAGCGTATTAGCTGGTAACGAAGCTGGCCTTTGCCAAAGGAGGTTGGATGCCTTTCGTGAGAAAGCCCTTCGTACCTTTCACCAAAAGGTCTTACACATCGATGCAACCGGTAGTCACGACTCATCATTTATCTCCTTATTCCTTGGTAATGATTTTCTGGAGTTCAAATGAATTATCATTCCTGATAACTCAACGATAATCCATAAGCGCAATTCACGAAAGCCACGGCAAGTTTGTAAATAAATAGAAAGATCAAATATGCCACAGAATTAATTAATACAAGAAAAAACGGAATGGGAAAAAGAAGTGTAAATTTTGCTCCTGCTTAATATTCTCTTTATCATGCGCCGCGGTCGTTACTCAGCAACTGTCTAATAGCGTTCTACCCGAAACACGAATTAATATGACCTTACATTACGTCATTCGTAGTAAAGGCTTTTTTCGATGCTCACTTGAACTATACAAATTGGATCAACACACTGACTACAATTTGCCGGGCGAAACAGCGCAATATAGGTTATCCACAAAGAGCAGTAAATATAATAAAAAATGAATATGCTAGAGTTAAACTCGGTCCACCTTCTGAAAATAAACCAAAATCTATCAAAGTTCATTTAATGCTCGCTTAAAAAAGTTCGAGTTTTAAAATTCTTACCATGCTCCGAAAATAAAAATCATAAACTAACGTTTCCAACTTTTCTATCTGCTTAAATGAATGCTAATTGCAGCATTCTGCATCGGAGCAAAATTTTTCGACGTTCTAGACAGTTGAAATTGTACAGACAGGTACCTAAAACCTTAGCCAAAAAGGGGACTGGTACAATTGATGGAGATTTCCGTCGGCGGAAACCAGTTTCATCGCAATGCTAAACATTTTCGTTTTCCCTTTAAACATCTCCATCTTTCCTCTTTTCCAACCTCTCTTTCCACATCCATTTTTGAATAACTATATTCCTCAATATCTTTACGAGGCATGATTTTAGTAACGATCCCCGAGGTAATTTAATTTCTTCAGCAACAGAATTTTTCCCATGAATCCTGACCGTTACTTTCCTGATACATCCCCATTATCCCTGGATCGATAGTTAAAAAATAAACTAAAAGCCACGAAATCGCCCGATCGTAGTCAGTTGCGCTGATCCACGCCTCGGGAGCGCTTAGGAAAAGCGACGGACGAATTCAAGTCTTCTCCCTCCACGTCCGTCTGAGTAGGTGGGGGAGGGGGAAGCTTTTCAGTAAGCCGAAGGAATCCGCGCGAGCTCCTAAAAAGCAACTCTCATTAGGAATGGCGTCTCACAGACTCCACACGCACTCGATCAACACCATTAGATTTTCGCATAACATTTGCAGGCAGGAATGGGCGGGGAAGGAGTTGAGTATGGGTTAAGGATGCCGGGAAAAGGGGAAGGTTTTAGGCGAGGGAAATAGGAGGGGGCAGGGGAGAGGGGCGTTTGAGGTGGTGGTGGTTGGTGGGTGGGGGCCGAAAAAGGACTATTGGGGGGGGGCTTCACAAACGAATTGTGCTTCGTCACCTACCCGCTCATCAGTCCCCACTGGTGTAAATTGGACGCCCCAAAACACATCTTGAATTAATGCGGTGTGAGCGAGTGGGTAGGGTGGGTGGGGGGAAGGGTGGGGCGAGGAGGAGGGAGAGGCGTATTGGGAGAAGAGGTGGAATGTTGGCTGCAAGGGTTTTTGAAAGGGGGAGGGGGGGTGTTCGGCTTCGCGCAGAGGATCGTGGTGGACGGGAGGAGCTCGCACACACATTCACGCTCTTAGCTCCTCGCGCCTTTTCGCTAAACAAAAGGCGCTGCTTTTCACTTTCACGAGAGTATCCACACTCGATTTACTCGCCTCGCAAACATTTGCGTGCTAATTGGTGCTAATGCTGCGCGACGCTACTCGTCGCCGTCTGCCTCCCCACGAGGGCACGTGAGTCCGTCCAATGCTACAATTTATTCCTGTTCTCTCTCCCCTCAACCTCTTCGACAGCGCAAATAAAAGAATAATTAATGACGTGTGTCGTCCACGGAGAAATAAAAAAAAGGGTCGGAGTCTATTTTCCGGTGGCAGCGACGACTTATGCCATGTCGGAGGGTTTCCGTGCCGTACCTTTATTTTAAAGTCAAAAAACATTATTCAGCATTCATCTCCGTCCGCAACGAAGAATCCGCGAACCAATGCAACACCGGGAATGCCTTTTGAGTAAGATATCGACTTGGCTTAAAAGATGGATTTCCTTGAAATTCCTAAAAATTTGATTCTCGAAATATATGTATTATTTTGAAATTAACCTTAATCCCTCCCCAAAGGAAGGAAGTTTCAATCGATGCCAATTCAAGTTTTACTATTTTTTTCATTGGATTTTTGCCCAGGAATAACCCAGTCAATCCCTGATTAGTTTTCGAAGGGTTTGCAAAACTTTAATTCTATAGCTACTCTAACGCATCACTAAAACATTCATAACTACCCGATAAAAAACCATTGTGTTAGTATGCTTTTGTTTAACTCGTTAAAGTTAAAATAACACGCATTCCTAATTTTTTAAAGCATTTTATTGTCTCGCGGCACATTTCGATACCAAAACATTATCATCTTTTTGTGTCATAATCGAAATACGTTGTACCTTAAGAAACGCGGTGAAAAATAATTACTTTCCGGCTTTTTCACAGAATTTCCACGAGTTAGATCCGTCAAGAACAATTACCATTAATAAAACCGAGTTTTTATAGAATTTATTTGAATGCTTATAATAATACTGTCTGTAATTTATTCATTAAAATCAACGCAATAGAGCCAGCCACAGAGCGCTTGGGTACTGACCAGAGTACCCGCGTCCAAAATCAGGCACTTGAGATCCAATGGTTCACGCAAACGTGGATCTTTTCGGGTACCATATCTCTCCGCAAACGGCACAGCGAATGAAAGGAATTTACCTCCCTCTCCAAATGTCTAAATTTCACCCTCCTTAGTGCTAAGAACGTAGTGAGCTCTGTCCCATCCTATCACACCAACCTTCATTCGATAGCAGCGAGGTTTGGGTGGGTAATAAAGGCATTCCATGAAGCTTGATAATGATGATCCTTGTGTCATTTTCCCTCCACTTGCCTTCGTATTAAAAGTTAATAGCTTTGTCATTTAGTTACTCGGGTGTCATGGGGGGAAGACGGAAAAGAACATAAGCCACCTCGGCCAACTAAGTGCTGATAAAGCCCATACAAGCGATGGGGCGTGAAATTCCATCATCTCGAAACCGCTCTGCTGCAGAAAGACACCCTATCGGCCTATCCATATATCTCCCCTTATCACTGCAACCGGTACACAAAAAAAAGTCCACCAATCCTTACCGCTCCGATTCGTTCGCTGGTCGTGTACGAAAACACTGCGGCAATGTTTCCTTTTAAGTGTGGAAACGGGATATGAGGAGGGGTCGTAAGGGGGGTCGATCTTCAGCAGCAGGGGTGACTGTGACAGGGTATATGAGGGATGGGATAGGTATTGGAAGGAGGCGAGGAGGGGGAAAGGCGAACGACTCCGAAGGAGTAGCCCTTGCGGGATAAAACCAAGAAAGAAAGTGAAGGAGAAATAGTTCGCCGACTAACATTAGGCCAAAATGTGTCGGATACGATGGAAAATATTTATAAAATTATTTAAAGAAAGACCATTCATAGAGAATCTACTGGGCAGAAACCTGCGTGATATTTAATTGTCGATAATTAAGCATGCTTAACAAAACATGCACGAACGTTTCATTTAATCCGTGTAAACTACATTTAAACAACACAATTCAAGAAAATGTTTTGTGAGTACAAACTAATATATTCCTATTTACAAACAATTAAAAGGGAAACCACGCCCTGAGTGAAGAAGTCCGTCGACGTCTTTTTACGAAAAAATACGCCCAAGACCGTTCGAAAGCACAGTAAGAGGCATGGGAATGATTCATACAGGTATCATAAAGTGAAATTATACCATATCGTATCACTATATATCTTACTGGTTACGGATAGATACGTCTTTTCACTTCTTCCACAACTACTTTTAAAATGCATCATTGCTAATGGAATCAGAGGGGAGGTATAAATGTTTGTAGACGGAACAAATCCTCAAATGAAATGATATTAGCTACTTTTAATAGTCAATATGGCTCAAAGCTATCAGTTATTCTGATCTAGGGAAGTATATAAATATAAAAACCTCAAATAATAGAAAATGGATGAAATATGACATTAAAATCTAGACTCGGTCCACAGTTTCATTAGCAAGTGAAAATTTGGATGACAATTTAACGATATAAGTGCCACTTCCCAAATGACCTGAAAACAATGTATGATTTTAATTTCCCTCGACGGGAGTGGCTTTCAATGCTTGCGTGAGGGGAAAATAACAAAATAAATGAATTCACAGCACGGAGGTGGTGGATAGAAGGCGAAAACTACGGTGACGTGTAACCACCATCACCTGCGGCGACTCCTATTTTGCATACATTAAAGTCAGCACCTTTGATATTTACTAAATTATGCATGGCACAAGGAGGCTGTCACAATGAGCCAGTCGAAACCAGCGACAACAAACACAAACAAACGTGCTCCGGGCGGGATACAAACCTACGGCGCCGGAACGGGGCGGAAAACTCGACAATCCAAGCCCTTCCGGGCGTTTGTGGGAGGTCGTGTAGTGAGTCTGGGGGACGAGGGTGGAGGCGGGGTGAGTAAATTACGAGAAAACAAGAGGAGGGAAGAAGGGAGGGGGTTGACTCGCGTCCGAGGAGATCTATTGAGGGGTTAGGGCGGTTGGGTGAGGAGAGAAGGGGAGGGGGGCGAAGCAGCACGGCAGTTCATAACGGCAAAATCAAGAGGGAAAGGAAAGGGGGAGCAAGACCGTCAGCTTCGGCAACGGGGTTGTACCAACCAGTGTTTGTGCCAACGGGATAGTTTACCTCTCGAAGGCAATTCTGGGACTTGCTGAGCAATACCACTGTAATTTAAGGGAAAATTAGGGGTCGACCTACAGCTCGATAGGATTGAAAAGGAGATGCTGCTTCTGAATCATTCAAATAATAGATCACTGAAAAATTCCAAATTGTGAAGTGCACAAATTGACAAAAGTTGCATCATGGATTGGTTACCCAGTGAATTATTCACCATTTACTAGCCTTATTAATAATTTTTGGCCCACGCCTAAGTGCTTCCCTCCATTGGACCTTAAATTTTCAAATTTTAGGATATTATTTTACAACTAATAGTTAGTAAGCTATCCTTCTCGTACTATAACACTTTCACTGGTCATTTTAATTGAATGTGAAACAAAATATATAACTAAATTATTTTGCACAAAAAGGTTATAGTATTTGAACCTTTTTTGTAAAATACCAAGATAAATAATTGGCAATTACTAAAAACCATAATTTAAATCCTAAATGGAGAAATTCCATTGACTCGAATAGCTTATTAAAGGAAAGCATCCTTACTTGGCCTAACAATTTCAAAAGCAATTATCTAAAATTATTTCTTGTTAGAGGTAAATTTTCACATGGACGAATGGAGACTAGTTCAGCTTTTGTGGATGAAATATTAAAGGGATAAAACTTCCCGAGTTTGATATAGCCTTCTTGGATTTGAAAATTTTAATTCATATGCTCTCTAGCCATATCCAAAAAAATGAATGTGTTCCACACGTCTATTCTTTCATCCACCCGTTCTGCTTCATAAACACTTCTTCACCCTTTTAGCTTATTTACAGCGCCATTCGCCTTTTCTTTTTTCTCTTTATCCCTAGATCCTCATCTTTTTCCTCCTTTTCGCGTCCTTCTCCACTGCACTCTTCTCTCTCCGCCACGTCATCATTTCTCACTCCTTCCTCTCTGCTATCTTCCCTCCAAATCTTTCACCCCACACCCCAATTCCTAATGCCCCACTTCCCTTCTCTCTCTCTCTTTTTTGCTAAGACCGTTTGTTTTTTCGTGCATCCAGCTTCTGTTTGTCGTTTCATTTCTGGCTCTTGTTTTCTCATTGCGTTAATGTATTACCTCACGCGAAAACTCTCATTGTAATTTTGGCCCAAGAAATGCCTATATCATAAAATGAATGAATTTGAAACATTTAAATTCGCGCGTCATGGGTTTTTTTATGGTAAAGTGGTTCGGAATTCATATTCTACCCTACCATTTGAGAGTGATTTTGTAGTCTATACTTATATGTCCAAATCTAAGATTATAAGTTAATAACCGTGGTTATCACCTAAAATTGTTTATTCCCCATAATAGTCCAGTGAAAATATTACCCATTCATAAGTTAATTGAACATTCTACATTTTATCTACCGTTCATCACATAGCGACGCACATCAAAAAAATAATTCCTCTCATTCAAGCCATCGCAAGAGAATTAACGATGAAATATTAGGTCAGGACGCGCAGTAATACATTTTAAACATCTCACAAAATAGAAAATAAAAACTTTCCTGCATACTCGTGGAGTTTATAATGAGCACCTAAGAACATGCGAAGTGGTAATTACCTGCATCATCAATCTTAGTAGGAACAGCAGCAGCAACTGTAGTAAATTGGAATCCTTTCCATAAAAAGTAAAACATTTTAAGAGTAGCTTAATGTAGCAGGGAAAGTATGGAAATAAAAACTTAACTGCCGTCCCTATTTCCTAGAAAGCACATTTTCTGAACCAAAAATGCCTCCAGAAAAAAAAACTCTAGTAACCTACCCTGAAATTTGTAAAATAATCGAAAAAGTCAGGAAAAAACTTGAATTTATAAAATTCTTAATACTAAAACATACAATGTCACGAAAATAACACGAGAGTGGAAACGTAGAGACATAAAACAGGCTCTAAATTGCAGATAAGACATCAACCCATTCATGCAACTTCTGAAGCCCAGTGATCTAGAAATTCCTTCGAAGTCTAGCTATCAACCATTCACAATTATCGGATAGAGCTACGAAGTGGAACCAGACTACCGAAAAAGAACAAAAAGGCCCGACCGGTTTAACCTAAAAAATTTCGCGATTAAGACCAAAAATTGATTGACTAACCTACTTGGCTCGGAAATTGAATTGGAAATATCAGTAAGGATCACTATCATTCTAATATGATATATAATAAAAAACATCGAGAATATAAATAATATTGGACAATATTGGATAACATTAACATTGGAAATATAATAACAAACGAGCGTCGATGATTGATAAAGATAGCAGCAATTATGAGGGTCAAATTCGGTGGTAAATACGATGGGCTAAAAAATTATAGGCAAAAAATTATGCGGAAAACAATTTTTAATACTTCTGGAGTATTTCAGAATTTTTAGCAACTTTTAGTTTTAAGGTACTATCCTAAAACCAATCACCATGAGACAAATTAAAATAAAATACATTAATGAGTACGGAGAACCACGTAAATGAGGAGCTCAAGACACAAAGACCTTTTAATCATTATAATAAATGGTACTGTACTTTTCAAAGCAGGTTTTGGATGGACACACAGGTAAAAATGTGACAACATACCATAAAATTTCTAATCCTCATTTGAAACGACACAATAGTTCACCCTTCATCAATTACGAATACTTTCAAGTTCCCTTCATATTGCCCAACATGTCTATTCTTTACTCCCCGCTACGTCTCCAGACTAGCGTTCTCTCTTATACCAGTATTCAACATTCCATCGCCCATCAAAATGCTCTTCATCCACCTTTCTATCTCCTCCTTTACAATTACTAGTACTTCGTTGTTTTCCTATACATCCATTTTACTTTTTTCATTCTTATCCACACTCACATATCAAAGGCTTCCAATCTACGCCTTTATTCTTGCACCAACAACAAAGTTTCCTCGTCGTAAAAACTACGCTCCATATAAAATTTTTTACCAGCCTTTTTTTTACATCCTTACTCAGCGTCCCTCTCATCAATTCCCTCTTTGTAACAGCTTCTTTTGCTAATTCTTCTTTACCTTATGCCAACTCTACTTTAACCATCTATTGGACATATTTGACCAACTTTATGCCATATCCAACCACAATAATACTTATCTCTCGAGCATAAACAATTTGGGAACACTAGTTATTAATACTACCTGGTACACCACCATCGATCGTCTGCATAGTGGGTAGGTACGTATAACGTACGCTGACGTCGGCATAGGCTAGATCGTCTCTCCTTCACTCCATCCTCTCCTCTGACCTTTTCACCCATCCCTCTCCCTTACTTCCTTCCCCTTTCCCTTTCTCCATCCTGACGTCCACAAGAGTGTTCCTGAACACTCTCTGCGCTTTCGACATTGCGCCGTGAGGGGCGGGGGAACGACTCTCTTCCCTTTCCTCCCTCGTAATCACATTCAAGCTGACGTTTATGAGGCGCCCACTACGAGACACCAAAAGGACCTCTAAACGCCTTTGTCCCCACCGCCATTCCTCCGCTCACTCACTCTCTCCACCCCTTCTCTTGCCCACCATTTCGTGTTTTCGCTCGCCTCCTCAGCCCTTCCTCTCGTCGAGGGGCAACATGAACGGAGACCTGCGAATGTGAACGCGCCCGAGGAAACGTTTTTCGAGAGCTGGCTCGGTGAAATGAAAATCAGAAATTTGAGCTGGACACCTACGTTTGACGTCTGTGAGCACGGCGAAATATTTATTCGTAAACATCGGAAATATCAGGTGCAGGAAGAGGACTAATTATGTAGCCACTCGTGCATGGATGGACATGACAAGTACTTTTCGCTTCGAATTTCCATGATAATAATATTGACAAATGAATAAATTACGCATGTGCTAACCGAAACCGAGCTCATTGCTTTCAATGGGCTCGACAGGAAATTTGTTTTGGCTCGGGGCTTATTGGTATACACTTTTATTTAGCGCCACGCACGTACGGAGGGAAGAAGACGAAATAAAAAATATATATATTTATTTCGTAAGCATAACTTTATACTTTTCAGCAATCTATTAATCTGTGTGACGTACATAACACCGAGATAGAATGACAACAAGATGATGCGTGTATTCTACCACACGCTGATACTGGTGATATCAGGTCGCGATAAAAAAATCACCACTTAGGCGAAGGTCACAAATAACTAAGTACTCATCGCGCACGTTTTTGCAAATTTTACATTTAAATATGCCGGCATTAATATAAACTACATTGTGATGATCTTGTGAATATTATAAAACCCAAATGGCGCTGACATTTGGATCGATATGTGAATGATGGACAAATGAACTCTTAAAGAATAATTGGATCCTCTTAAATATTGTACGCCTTGTCTTCATGAAGTAAGTGAAGTAATATTCTTCTTACACCCTTTGCACAAGTCCCTCGCCTCTTATTCCGTTTTCATCCAGTTCTCTCTCCCTAACTGTCACGACTTCCCTCCTCAATTTCTCCTGGCCTAGACCTTTCCTCGCGACACGATCTCCGTGGGCCTCTTGTCATCCTCCGTTAGGGGAAGACTGATGCCGACGTCATATTTCCTTAACCATACCCGGAAAGTGCTAAAAGGCAAGAATTCAAAATATGCGTGGTGAAACTGGAGCCCTCAACGTTGGATGTGCCTGATGAATTCATGCTGACATAAGGAAACAGGTGCCCTGAAAGGAAAACATTATCCCAATCCTCCAAGAGGAAATACATAATCGACACGATCATTTACGCAACAAATACATCCTTTCTGCGGGGTGCGATAAGATGATATTTACATTCCTGGCGAATAAATATGTAAGACACTCCACTACCTTAATGGTGAATTTGCAAAGACTAATTGGGTTCCAAAGACACAGGATAAAACAAAATGTGCCCACACGCAATTCGTCATAAACAATTGCGTCGCGTTGTGTCAGGTTATTCAAAGTGTAGGTAATGGCATGTAAGTGCCGTTTATGGGCTGGCACTTACGAGACCGCCGTCACAGCGCTCAGGTTTCGGCGACCAAAGGCTTGAAGCATCGTGATGTGGAAAAATAAACTCTCGCCCACCGCTGTATATCCTGAAATTCGTCTTCCTGAGAGATCCTCTTACTGTTTGACATTATTTTTTAGTGAGTAGCAGCTTGGAAATATCTGGACCATTCCTTACTGTCAGCCAGAAATCACTTTAAAACTCTAAACAAATACCTATGCTCTACATTCAATAAGCATATGAAATTCAACCGTAGCAAATATGGAAAAGCTCGTGCATCGTGAAACCAACGTTTTTCTCTCATTTCCTGTAAATCTTCCCATACGATAAAGAAATTAAGTCAGTCCGTAACAAAATCAACTGACAGGAGGATCTTGTCCTCTGGCATACTACATCCTATTTATCAATTTTTATTCGTTACATCGCAGCCTGCATATACGACTATTTGAACCTACATATCGAGGAATTTCAAAAGGAATTATGGTCTCCATTTTAATTACGTAGTAAAATAATAAAAACATGAACGACACTCGCTTGGACCCCTAAACTTATCGCTTTCCGAAAGAAAAGGAGCATGAATCTAAACGTAGATACTTTTACAAAAATAACAAACACGTGAAACTGCGAAACTGCTACAAAACTTTGCAATTTTGACCTGAGGGACATCAGAGGAAAGATTGAAAGCTAGAGCGAAATTCTTTTAAAAAAAAATTGAAACAGATGGGCACGATCTCCGACTTCAATCAATTATCCGTTCCCCAGCTTAAATCTGCCGATCGGATCTCGGATAACGTGAAGCAAGATAAAATTGTCGTCAGAATAGGTGATGGGGGGATCCTTCCGGCGAATGAAATGTGGTTGAACAATTTTAAAGGGCCCGACTCCTAATCCGATCCCCCAAAACCCTTCCCCTACTCCCAATTCCCCCGACAAACACGGACGGGGGGAGCTTCACACGGCACACACGTCGGCGCAGGCAAGGGACAGAGGTAAGGGGGTGCAGGGGGTAAAGAGGAGAGAGCGGAAGGGGCCTTCTTTGGGGCATCTATCTGAATCCCTACCCGCAGACCATAATTCGGGAGCCACCGCTCCCCACATCCCCATCCATCTCCCTCGTCATCATCACGTCCCCTCCCGCGGGATTTCATCTCCTTCCTTCTCCATCGTTCCACCCCCGCCTCCTGCGCCCCTCCTCCGACACTCACCCGCCCTTTCTCTCTCCCTCTCTCTTCCTCCCCACTCCCCACCAATTATCCCCACGCGCTACATACACACACACACCCACTCATCTTCGCACCCCGCCGAACCTCCTCGCCGACCCTTTCACCGTTCATGTTTAATCCCAGGCTTGTCAGTGGTTGTGTTCCAAAAGACGGTGGTTCAGGATTTGCTGAGTGGTGTGAGTAGTCAAACGGGCGTAACGTAAACACGCCATCTCCCGTTTGACTGCGATATATCCCAGCCTCTTAGCTTACCCACCCCGACCCCCAAACAGAACCCCTTCGCCCGCCAACCAGAACCCGTCTCCTGATGCATGCTCGCGACCCATCCCGTTCTCGAACAAGCATACAGCACAACCCCCCAAAACATCCCTTCCTACTCATGGATCCCCACCAACCCCCAGATCTACTAGCGAAGAATGTGTATGTGCATCCGCGGTGAGTTCCCGGGGTGCGCGCGCTTGGCTCCGGGAGATAAGACGCCGGAATATTTCGCTCCGGAGGCGTATCGCTCTTCGGATAATGTGATGAGATAAAACAACGGCGGGTCCCATCGGCTCGCTCTTTCACCGCAGGGGGTGTGAGAGGGCGATTAAGTAGGCAACTTTGTAAAGAATAATGTGTAAATTATTCCACGGGGAGATGCTTTCGTCGATAAGCTGGGTAAAAATTTTACCTCCGTGAGATGGGAGTCTATTACATGGATAACTACTTTATCAGATTCCAATTTTTCCATGACCTTTTCCAAAATGAATTACAATTATTGCGACTACATGCTTATGGCCTTCCAGGCCTAGGATTGGCAATTTCACAGAAACAATAACAAAATCCATCACGATCTGACTTTTTTATCTTTAATAGATGTCTATCGGGTAGGGTGGAAGTTTAAAATGGATCTAAGCCAAATGTAAAACATTAATTTGATATGCGCATAAACCAATAGTGCCTTACTTATTATTTAGTAAAAATTCGCAGAAAACTATTTGCGAACATAAAACAATAATTATTTCAAACCCTTACACCATAACGAAAGGTGCATCCTAGGGTGTACGACCTATTTCAATACTTTTAGTTATAGGCATCTTATTTATTCTGGAGAGATAGTACCATAACAGGATATTTCATAACTTGGAGAAATATGGAGTATAGATATAAAACTGAACTACGAAAAAGTGAAAGTCATGAGGCATAATCGAGAATTGCAGCTAGCACAGAGAATGAACATGAAATTGTATGGTGTGCCATAAGAAGATAGGCTGATCCCACGCAATTTCAACCGTTGACGATTTTTTACCCTTTCTCTTAGTCATGGAAAGATTTCCCCAGCTGACTCAGAACCAAGCTTTCAACCTTGAGGTGGGATTAAGCCAGCAGCAGGAAAGGATTTTCATGCTTAAGCGCCCTTCCATGGAGCTCCAGGGAAAGAGAAAGAGGTAACGGTGGGGAAGGGTTAAATTATTCGCGCGATTCTTAACTTACGACAGAAAAAAGGAATGTAACGCCCTTAAAAAAGACCCTCTAATTCTGGCATTCGCGAATCTGGAAACATGAGATCAGAATCTTGAAATAAAATTCGCCAAGGAAGAGGAGGGCGAGAGGGAAGGTGGTAAGATTAGAGGGCTATGGGTCGTTGGGGGGGGGAGAAGAGATAGAGAAGTTTTTGAATGGGAGACAAGGGGTAAGACGTCAGGTGGGGGCAAGGTGGTAGGGGTGGGAGGAGGCGATGAGGAGGAGATTAAACGGGAGATCATGGGCTCTTCGGTCTTTCGGAGCGGGAGCTCAAACCCTAAGGAGCACCCCTTAATGGTTAACGAGTTAAGCGATTCGATTACAGCGACCAAAGTAGGAGGCGTGGTGGGGGAGGAGAGTGAAGAAAGGGAGCGCATCCCCTCCCAGTCACCCATTCATATCGCCTTCTCATTACGCGCCATCCGAACCCAAGGGGTGAGAAGTGAAAGGCGTTTTTCTTTTTATCATTCTTTTGGGCTCGGCCGGGCGATAATATTTTCCTCGCCCCTTGGCTTCCAAGGGCAATGAGATCATTGAGAGGGAAAATTGTTTTATTTAAGAGGAGGAGGAATTGGGATGGTTTGCAAGAAAGGTGGGTGGGAACAGACATGAGCGAGCTCCTACGGCTCGGAAGACCGATCGATGTCCTAATCTCTTTTTATCGGGATAAATTAAACATCAACATGCAAAAAAGCAATCAATCACGTGCACATTTCACTGCCGTCGTATAATTTACTAAAACCTAATGTTGTTTACGCTCACCATTAGTTAAATCTGACACTGTACCAAATGGATGAGAGGCATACTGATAAGAAGGTAGAGTCAGCCGCTTTGCGTATTATACTCCACTTCTAAACCACGAAACATTAAAAAAGGTTCACATGAACCCAGAAAATTATGAAATAATTTTTTATATGAAACTATGTATATTAGGAAGAGGTCTACCTCCTTTTGCTTGCATGGATCTCTGGTTAGAATCCCGAAAAATGAATTTCTCGATGAACTAAATAATAGATGCAAGTTGTGGGCAGAATGCGAGAATTTGCAAATCTTATTTGTGATTAAACAGCTATATTTTTTCTCATATAGTACGTTCCCTCTTTTTTGCGCCACAAATACTAAACATTTTTCCATTTTATTGAAAGAATACTTAAATTTGGGTAGTCAACAGATTTTGTTATTCATTAAGTAAACATTTTTGGAGCATTCTATTGATGCTTTTAAATTTTCCCTTGATTTCATCATTTCCCTAAATTTACATGTGATAATGTCTTACACCTATGACAACAAAATTAAAAATAATTTGCTGCTCATAAGAGGATTTACAGATTTTCTAAAATCTACGCCCTTATCTTTGAAATTGACGCTCTCCGGCGACGCACAAACACACGGATACAGATGATGGCTTGGCCGTCGAAACATCAATATATACTGTGAGTTTCCTTCCTTTATGTTTGTGTGTCCTTCTTGTCTCTGTGTTGAATATTTTGTATCCGTGTGTTTATATATATATATATATATATATATATATATATATATATATATATATATATATAACTTTTGGACGGCACAATAGAACACGGAATAAAACAGATAACACGTAAAAGGACTTCTCTTCTGAGGAAGTCTCTTCCCTCAAAACCTCTCAGTCTGACCTGAAGAAGGCCTCGGAGTAGGCCGAAAGCTTAAATCATCTACAGTGTGAGTGTCCTTTTACGTGTTATCTGTTTTATTCTGTGTTCTATTGTGCCGTCCAAAAGTTATATTGCTCTCGTGAGTACTTCCGCATCATCGATATATATATATATATATATATATATATATATATATATATATATATATATGTATGTTTCCCCTCCATATTCTTTGGAAGAAAAGTTCCTCTTCTATGTCTTCCTCTCGAGGCAACATTCAAGAAGGGATTTCTGAAGTTTTCAAGGCATTCTCCATCTTAGCGTCCTCCCCATCGTTTCGATACCATTACGAAGCAGATCGGCATCATTTTCCGATTCGTTGACTCCAGGGTATCCGCTCATTTGGCAAGAGATCAATTCACGCATTTTTCGCGTTATTTATCGATTATTGAGATTCGTTTACGCTCAGAGTTCCGAACAAAGCACCATCGAATGAAATAGGCACTGTTTGAATTTCCGATATCAACCCAAATATTTCTCTCTTTGAAATTCAAATCTTTTGACAGGAAGAAGTAATATGGTGCTAAATGTAGACAATAACCCCACTTTATGCCGACATAGATTAAGTTCGACATGTATACACGGAAATACATGCACAAAAAACTGAGTAGGTGAAAAAAGAGAACAGCGAGGATTATTCATTGATTGCCAGCACTGCAAACAAAAAAATAGAGCATGCTGTACAAAAGTGTAAAGCATGTAAATGGAGTGGACCGTATTTCAAACCTCAATTAGCACATTTCATTAGATTAGATCAATATTTCATTTGGTCTCTATTATATTAAATTAGCTGTATGTTTTAACCACATTTACTGCAATCTGATGTGCAATCCATGCATGTGATTCCACATGTACAGCATCGAAACATGAAGATAAAGATATTGCTCATATTACTTGGTAAGCAATATCCAAATAATTTTAGTATCTTTAAGTGAAAAAAATAAATGAGCAAAAATGCAAAGTGGGAAACGTATAATTGAATATATATATATATATATATATATATATATATATATATATATATATATATATATATATATATTGAATATATATAGTATATATATTCAATGTATATATATATATATATACATAGATTGACAGATTTGGAGATATTGACAGAGAAATTCTCGTTGTACCGTGTTATGAGTTATGCCATTCGAAAATCAACTTTAATCGAGAGAATATCAATATTAATAAACGAGGTAATTGAGGTTTTTATCAAAGAGATAACGTGATAACCGTGGAAAGAGGAAGGGAATACATACAATTTGTCCTTGAAAAACGTGTGTTATCACATTACAACGAATTTGCTGCGCAAAAAAATGAGTCGTAGCCGATCAAACATTTCCCAGGTTTCGATTCAGTAACATGAACTAATCTCACAAATCTACTAGCATAGAGAGCCGGGTCAAAATTAATCCTACAATGCTTTCAATTTTTTTAAAATGAATACAGGGTTAAAATGTATATTTGAGAGAGATATTGGTTATTAGGACCTAGTGATGGTGACTAAAATAGGTTCATACTGTGCAAAACTCTTTGAGAAGTTCACAAATACGTACAATGATTGCAGAGGCCATCCATCACTACTTGACATGGGAATCGAAGTACAAAATATAAAAAAGGCAATATCCAGACGAAATTTTAAATGGATGTCGCACATCCCAAAATGTGCCGGTAAATACTTATACTGAATTACATGAAAACTGGATACCGAAATACATCATTAGATAAAAGTCACGAATGGTAATCGATTTAACGTAGTATAATACCACCATATTTAAAAAGTAACCTCTGGTTCCGGAAAGATTCACGAAGGTATGATATGTATCTGCCATTTCAATAAGTTTTTTATTAAAGAATAATGCCTCAACAGGCTTACTAAAAATACTAACGCTTTGGGTTTCCCACAGGTTTGCAGCATGCTAGGAAATACGCAGACCACCACCCTCTGCCAAGTCTATTCACCCAGGAACGGAACCTTTTAAAGGCAGTCACGAATAAACATTTGAGCAACTTAATAAAAACCATAAAGGGAAAAGAAGTACTTTTAAAAACGCTGTAGAAATGAAGGCAAGCAGCTTCGACACCTTTATGAATATGATGCGGTCCAGGCAATTTTCAGCGAAATTCCCTTCGGCAACCCAATTGGAAGGTACAACCATTTCCTCTGCCTCTCCCCGCTAATCCAATCATTGTTCCTATTTCCAGAGGCCGTTTCTTTCTGGATCCTCCTAGAGGCTTGGAATGGGAAGACAGGGAGTTGATTAGGGTAAGCCGTGTGACGCAAGCTGACGCTCGTTTTTTCCTCCCTTCCGCCCACCATCAACCCCGGTTTCTTGCTCGCTTAAGGGTCCACGGCAAAAGTCGTTAGAGACATGAGGACGCTTGAAATGGGTCTCTTCTCTCGAGGTGGTACATTTCAAAACCTGCGCTTTTCCTTTCTCTCCTAGAATCCTTTCCCTAGAGTCAGTAGTGATCATGGGTAGAGGCGATAGGCAACCGCGGTCGAGTGCGCTACGTATCACGAAACGTCGGGTGACTTTGGCAAAGGGAGTACTTTTGAGCAAGGCGGTAGAAAAGTGGCGTCTACATAGCCTCAAAGCACTACATAGAAAAGACGGCAAAAGGTCACAAAGTTTAAAAGTTCCGTCCGACGAACTGATTAATACAGTCAAAGCACTCCCTGGTCAAAGTAGCAGGGATATAGACGAACTGTGACAGGCAAGGGAGCCTTTACGACGAGAAAGAGTTGAAGTCAGGGGTCTAAGGACTAAGGATGTAAAGAAAAGATTAGTTAAATTTTGATAGGGAGCGGAGTTCTATACATACGGCTCGGCAACTTGTCTTTGGGGAAAGAGGATAAGTTTATATTGGAGGCTTTTGAAAAGTGAGTTCTGAGAAGAAAGGAAAAAGTAAAATGGACAGTGAGGAAAATAAATTAAGACGTCCTAGACGTGGTAGGGGAGGAAAAAGAATCATGGGAGAAGTTTATATGAAGCAAGAAGAGTGGATTCACAGCATTTTGATTGGTGATTGAATTTTGTATTCAGTGATAAAAGGGAGAATTTCAATCACGTGATGTAGTGGGAGGAAAAGAATAGGCATTTTGGACGGATTGTGGGGAGGCAGCAAGCATGCTGAATTCAAGAACAGTTTAATGTAGAGTTGGGTAGCAGGTTACGTCGTGTAACGCAACGCTTAGAAATGCTTTGATGATTTAGTCTTCGTGTCGATCGAAATCTTCCTAAAACGGAAGGCTAACATTAATCTTTCTTTCTGGTTGCATATGTGCTCTCCTGCCTTCTTATATCTGTTCTTGACATTATTTGTTAGCTTTTCATTGTTGTTTATTGCTTTTACTCGTTCTTTTTCTTAGCGTATGTTATATGTCGGCCAATGTAAAACCCTTTGTGCCGTTTTTGGCTACTTTGTTAAATAAATAATGACAAAATATTTGCAAAACGACACTTATGGAGTGATCCAGATATCGTATCGCTAAGAAATCCACTCCCGCCAGGATTCCTGTCGAGACTTCCAGGGTGGGAAGAACAATACTCCGGCCACCACACTTTTCTTTACACTTTCTCCTTCCTGTTACTCGCCAGCAATTTTGTAAGAGGCTAGAAAGCTTTAACTGCTGTCACTTACTCTTACCCCACTAAAAAAACCTGAGTGGATTCGGCATATCTGAATACTCACTTGAAATTCCCCACTACGATGAACGAAGTAGTCGTATTTTTTTATCACGAGAGACCCTCAAGAGCTAAGCTAATGAACGCAATTAATATGGGATTATCGGAGTTTAATAAGTACTTCGAAAACAGCAGGGGTCAGGGAGGATTTGTCAGCAAAATTAATCTAATTAGGAAAATACCAGGGTAGTGGGTGGTTGAGAAGGAGTTTGAATATTTCACTCTCATCGATGAAAACATTTTCCGAGCACAAAATATACACTTTAAAATTAATTGACTATTTTTATCTCATTTAACAATTACAATTCGAGGATTGTTTCTCGAGAAATATAATGAGGAGTTTAGGAAAGATCACAATAAGAATAATTACAAAAGGAAAGAAGAAATAAATATTTAAATAAATGTTCACAAAAAGTACAGAAAGGCAATAGAGAAAGGACTATAATCGCAGTTCTTAAGCAAAATTAAGTTTTTTATCTTCTATGATTGCTAACAATATTTCTATATTTGAATTTTCGCAGGCTAGGATAGCCAAAAGTTGTTTATTAGCCGACATTGTTTGAAGTAATACATTTTTGAAACCTTAGAGAAAATATATGGATAAGGTTCTCTCATTTCTAACGGCGATGTCCTCAAATTTCTCGAAACGCACTTCCCACGGGACTTAATCTCTAAATCCTAAAACGCATTTCCTGTAGAGCTCTCCTATTCGTGGGAATTACGCCCCCACCCCTTAAGCGGACAGAGACATACAAAAGAGGCTACTACAATCCACCAAGCTTTACTTGCTGGATCAAGCGCTCTATAATTCAAATGCTCCTGTGACCCACGACCACATATGCTCACATCTCCATGGGTACGAAATTTCTCTCGGAATTGAGGAAGAAAAAACTCATAAATAAATATTATTATTTGCCTCCGTAATATGTGACAGCAAGGGGAAATCTCGGATTTGTATGGCCCATGAGGCGACGAATATGCAGGGATTTTGATTCGTCAGGGGAATGAGAAAAATGAAAATTCCAAAGATACTCGCAAGAAGGAATTACACACTCTCCACGTCGTTGCCTTTTTTTACAGAATTTTAAAGAGGCGAACCACTGTGTCTCTATTACATGTATGCTAGCCGCGACATCACACGAAGTCCCGAGGCCAAATAGGATGGTGGGGAAGAAGTTCAAAATGGTTCTTCGGTAAAGGTCACCCGAACCCCATCCTAAACTCCATCCCTACGACCCCATCGCATTTCTCACCTCGTTCCGCTACCTCAGCTCTTTGACCAATTCTCATTCCCATCTCCTTCCATTTTCTCTGTCTCCACCCCTCGTTCCCTACGCCTCGGTCCACCCCATCCTTTGATCCCAACTTTCTCTCTCTCTCTCTTCTCTTTTTCATGCACGCTAACCTACGTGACGCCTTTCAT
>CM073774.1:24273343-24435970 GCA_037158775.1 Hetaerina titia
GTTAATACCTTCACGGTGTCCAATATTTTTAAAAATCTTAAGATCTCCAGAAGATGATGTAGTTACATCGAAACCGGTCGTATTAAAATTTTATTTTGTGGAAAATTGCCAATTTTAATTAATCATGATATTTCACCATATCACGCCTGAAACGTCTCTTTTTAATCTTAAGATCCCATTCTATTTCGTTAAAATTTCATATTGCAGGCTACAATTTGTTTCTTCCCTTTGCTCAAACTTATTTCAATATTTTACATTGACCTTACCCCCACAAAATCTACTAACATCACCAAATATTGTAGGAATCTACTGCTCATGAATAAATGTCAAATAGGCACTCTTTTGATTCTTTTACCGATGTCATCGTATTTATCAAAACGTTCATTTTTTCAAAATTAAACCTATTGTTTAAAATATAATTGAAAAAGAAACAACGCTCATTTGGCGTTTAATAATTTTAATGGACATGAAATCTAATTAAAGCAATCTTACAGCCCTAAAACCTAGTTTTAGAAAACCAACTATTTTGCTTTCTATTGTTTCAGGCTCAACTTTGTGGGAGTTCATGTTCATTAAATTAATAACACTATGTATACATCCACTGTTCTTTAAACTGTTCTTATTCTCAACGAACAGTGGAAAAATACATTGTGTTATTAATTTAATGGACCGATAATTTTTTTTTATTTTACCAAAACTCAAAAAATGGCCGTGTGGCTGACTCAAATCTTAAGCATTCAGATTTTATACTGAGACCACGTAATCCTCGAGCATTTTCGGTTACAACTGCACTAATTTGGCTTAACTACACCTAGCAAACACATAGGAAAATTTCCACTCCTGGATCGGAATAACCAAAAATCTCAACATATGATTTTTGCAGTACAATCAATTTATGCGATACGGATACAATAAACCTATCAAAAATTTTAAAAATAAAATCGGGTTTTTAAGAATAACCCAAACCCAAGGAAGACAATTCTTTCTCCCCAACATTTTTGCGACACTTTACGAAGGCAAGCTATCCACTCGAATCGTTTGAATCACCTAGGCCACTTCCCTCCACCACTATTTTCACGTCTCCGTAACTCTTCTCCCCCGGCACTTTAGCGCCGGGCTGAATTTTAGAGTGGACCAGAAAAGTTCATTTCCGCCAAAATGAAGCTCCGTTGTCCGTCCAAGCGCAACCATACCCCTAAATTCTTACCCTAGAGTTCGCCCCTCCCACCGACCGCAGCCCCAACCCCCCCTTCTCGATTTCCCACCCCATTTGCTTCCTCTGCCCCCCCTCTGCTCTCTCTCACGGAGCCATGCTCCATCCTGAAGCTCTCCCCTCGCCGTCCGAGAGACCGACAACCTAAACCCGCCTTAAGAACTTCTTTTGCTGGATACTCCGTGGTTTCTATTGCCTAACCGGGGAGGGTATCGGAAAACAATACACCCTCCCTACACCCCTGGGGACACTTTTCACAGGGGACGCTGTCAGGGGGGGGGTGGGGGGAGAGTGAGAGGAGTTGCGATGGGGGATTGAGTGGGGAGAGGCCACGAAATGGAATCGGCGACGTTAATTCCAATCCCCCTCGGATCCTCAAAGGGGACTTCTCCCGGGACAGAAGGGGGAGTTGGGCAGAAATGGGAAAGTAAAGAGGGGAGTGAGGAGGAAGTGCGACCCAAGAGGGATGACGGCCACGGAGAGTCGGGCGTGGGACTACCAAGGGAAAGCAAGGAAGAAGAGGGCACCTGCGAGGGCAGTCGAATAGAACGACCATCCCCTTTGGGGAATTCCGGAATCTCCCAAACAAATGATTTCTTTCTCCCGCAGCAGTGGTCGACTAAGCTCTACAAGATCCGAACAGTTTGCTATGATAATCCAATAAGTAATCATTTCTAGAGATATTTTTCTTCTGTTTCTATTCCAGAGGGGTTTCACGGAATAATCATCGGGTACTTAAATGCAAGGTGCCTGATATTCGCGGATATTCATCGCGAAAGTGATTAAACTTCTTATATTCATGTAACACATTTTTGATTCAACGTATTTTGACTCGGAGATAAATAAGCCATAAAAACAACATACGATGTAAAATTAGATACGACGACGAGCCCCCAATTGAAAATCTTAGAGACAACTTACGAATTCATATTTCATTCATTCTGCCATGCATTAAATGTTTCCAATTATCAATACAAACGTGTATTATGGTTAATGTAACAATCACCATATGAGACCAATACTTTCTTTTAAGTATCCAATTGCGTGTACACCAACTATTTTAAAGCACACTGTCAATAATCCATTTCATGTGTCTGAACTTCATTAAAATAACTTTCACTTCCAATACATCTGGCACATAAAATTAACAGATCATATACTTAGTTTTACTTAATTAACTCGGAATACTTAAATTATTTAATTTTAACGAACGGCACAGCAGGTGTTATGTTTTCTTTCGCTATTTTTTGAATAGTGTTAAACGGTGATGATCTGGACTCGTCATCGTTTTTTACATAATTTTTATTGTTCAACCCAAATAATAAACACTGTGAAATACCTCTCATTGAAATATAAATCTGTCAAAAGTAAGCAAACATGTATTTTTAAAATTGCAAAATAATTTTTTAATGTCTGATTTATGTTGATTTTGAAAATTTTTCGACTGAAATCTTAAAAATAACCGACTTTTGAAGTACCTGAATAAGATCGCTAAGACGAGTACTTGTTTGCACCGCTATATTCATAAGCCTCCTTGGAAGATATTACAATAAATATTTACATCTTCACGGTTATAAATACCTTGAGATTTGCTTCTACACTAGCCATGGATTTTTTCTCATTTCCAATAAAGTATTAGTTATTAGGGGAGTTTTCGTTAATAATTAGTCTATTTTGTCAAGCACTAACCTAAAACAGCACGATTAATGTTTATATTCATGCATGTAATAGCATCATCGGTATTAACACTTGAAGTATATCATGAACCCTCGCCAAACAATCAAATTCCAGCATAAGAAATACGGAAAAATTTCTTTAAAAATAAGGTTTCAAAGCACAAGACCAGGGAACTAAATTGACCGAAGGATATTTACCGGTCATCGAGGTCGATTTCCTGGGGGACATTGGATAGCTTATTGAAAAGCGAAAAGTGAGGGTTCTTAGATAATTTGTTCATTGAGGAAGCACACAAGAAAATGAGGTAGTTAGTCTTAATGAAACTTGGCTTAATTTAATGATTTTTAAGGAACTTAAATGAAAATGAAAAGACGATGAGTTATTCTACGTACACTTATTTTCCCACACATAAAATTATATATATATATATATATATATATATATATATATATATATATATATATATATATATATCATCAGCAGTCATATCTTATCTTCCGAAGAAGACGGAGTTCGAGTCCGTCGAAATTATCAAGATATTATTGTGAGTGTTCTTTTTATGTGTTCTCGTGCTGTATGTTACTGTCTAAGTTTTATATATATATATACAGAAAAACAGGTATATCTGAATAGTATATATATATATATATATATATATATATATATATATATATATATATATATATACGTGTATATTTGCATCTTTGGTGGATCGCAGGCTATTTATGTTTCTAAATGGACTTATTTCTCATGTTTCAACAATAAAATTATTATTAGGTAATCTACCGGTTAAGGTAGGTTTTTGGAAGGACACAACTATCAAATAAACATTTTGTAACTCCAAACAAAACCCAATCCAGCAACCTAATCTACATCAGGTCCTTCTTCATCTCTGTGTACTTCTTTCCTCCCTTCATCCCGTCCAACATCCCCATTCTGTTCCTGCCCTTTCCTTGCTTGCCCAACAATCTCCCCTCTATTACCTTCTTCAACATTCCACTACCGCTCAATACGCCTTTCATCCATTTTTCCTGCCTCCACAACAATAAAATACAATCGTTAATATAGTGTTATTATAGTTAGTTCTTCACGTGACTTCAACACTTTTTCGTCACATCTGATATGGGAGGAATATCACCGCATGGCGGGCGCCTTAGATCTCCATGCGGAGAAAATATTCTTAAAGTTTCTGATGAGTCAACAACTTCAACTCCACTAGAAGATTACACCCAAGGCGGAATAACCTGACGCGTAACCCGAGAAGCTTGATTTGTCGGTAATACTGCAAACTTCTCCGCATCAATTGTAAATATCAGAACGGCTTAAAGTACGAGTATGTCAGCTTTTATGTAATTATGAAGGAGTTTGTGATACCACATAACGTTCCTTAATTCTTAGTCAAACAACGGCGTCTGCATTCATCCAAGTTTACGATAGCTTCTTGACAGAAAACTATGTTAGTCATCAACAAATATTAGTTATTATACAGAGAAAAATTCTCTTCCGATAGATTTAACTTCAGAATTTCATAAGAGTAAATCGTTCGACCTTTGATACAAATTTGATGGCTTAGGTCCCTTATCTGACAATTATTACTACCGTTTCCGAATTCTTCGTTTGCTTTTCCTATTCCTATCTCTCCGCCTCGATAAAAGTTCCTTCCTACGCGATTGTGCTCGAGGGATCAAGATATCTTAAATGAAAAACAGCAAGCAGGAAATTCCACGCTACGCTACTCAATTGAACGCATAAGGCTACAAAATAATTATACTCCACAGTTGTGCCAGCTGTTTGAACCATTTAGCCTCCGTAAATAAATTATTATTTAACTATAAGTACCTAAAATGGAGTCCGAGTAATGTGATTTTCTGCAGTGAAGCGTTATCACACCCTCGTCTCTAATTAGAGACGGGAAAACCATTGCCCTTATGCACATCAGAAGTCATAGAATCAACTAAAGAAGATATATGGATTAGGTAATTAGGTCAAAAGGAAGAAAAAATTTCAAACAGAATGATGTGAAGTGCCGTTGTAGGATTAGAAATTTAGAACCACGGGAGCAAACAGAATTATACAACACTATAAAAACGTATGTCTAGTTACCCATAAAGTCATAATACCAACTATTAAAAATGAAGTCAACTTTTATTAGTCTTGCATTCAAGAGAAATTCTACATTTTCAGAGACTCAACGTATGCCTCATGTTTGATTAGGAAATAAAATAGACCACATACTTTCTTTGGTTTTTAAGGCGGGGAAAAAATCTGAGACCGGAATTACCATCTTATGGAGGAAGAGCACGTAGCCTCAGATAAAAACTCCATCCCGAAGGACGTTCACTACGTGAAGCTGGAAGGAAGTTATATAGACGAAAGGAGATGATTGCAGGCGTAGAAGAGGCACTGGGCGGAGAGGGGGATGATCCAGAAAGAAGCTTATGCGAAAGAATTGAAGGAAAGAAAAGTAGCGAGACTGCAGAGGACGTCTTCAACATGCAAGGGAAATATTAAGTTTTCGCTCGAGAAGAATTTTGCCCGGAGGCTCGAAGAAAGAAAATGAGAAAACGCTAAAGAGACCTAAATATCTTTTGAAAAGATTTAATCCAAGCGCACGAATGCCTTCGTCGTATTCACCCTAATTTTACAATGTATACATTGCAAATACGCATTGTAGTACTTATTCGGTATATAATGACGCACAAGTGTTCTTAGAACTGACGTAAAGGAATCAGAAGAGAAAGAATAAGGACGAGATGAGAGGCACTATGGAAAATCAGAAAACGGTCCAACGTAGAGTCGCTTATGACTAATTTTTGGATGATGAATACAGAAGAAAAATATCTTCTAGATATCATTATGTAATTTTATAGAAATAATTTGTGTCATACATCACATCAAATACGACATTTTGGAACACTTTTCTAACGCTCAAAGTTTAACACGATCTTATTTCTAGGGTGCCTACAAGCTTAAAGATCGCAAATTTACATCGGCAAAAGTTAAATGCTCTTCCATTATAGTAATGACAATGTAGAAAAGTGGAGGACATGCAACTCCTTTAGAAAATGAGGATTCAAGCGTCCTCAGGATTACATTAGGGGCGGTTCTCAAATTGGGTAAAGCGTTTGGGAGGGAGGAGAGGTGTAATATTTCATTGCGTTTCTTTACAGGGATTGTATAGAGGGGGCCAGAAGGAATCTTACGTAAATATTATAGCAATATTTTAACCATTGTTTATGAAAATACCATTTTAATTATCCTTGATTACAGGAGGAAAAATTATTTCAACGCCCCCTAATGAAACTTTCGCTTCAGAATTATTTAAGCACTTATTAATCGGTTAAAGGAACTCCAAAATGTGTTAAATTTCGATGCACGAGTCCTGACAACACCCAAATAAAAGTTGCCATTAAAGGGAGTGCATTTTTTTAAATCTATAAACACTACTTGATCAGTAGATAATCGTAGTGAAAAATGCTTTCGACAAACCTAAATTCACTTATTTTTTTGAAGAAAAAAATGCCTGTTGGATACATTAATAATATCGTCAATAATTACGTAAGATGGGAGTTCATATATTACGGAGTCTTGATAAGGAGGAAATGATAGAAAAAACCGAAAATGACCTCGCATAAATTACGACCTTTATCACCGCAAATATTTGAGTGCCAGTTAGCACATGATTTTTCCCTAAAATTGAATATGTTCTCGTTTACGGGGCGTATCAGTTTATGCCCTATTTTTTTCATCACTGATAATTTTAATCCATTCTGCTAGCGAAGTTCGACCGCCGCTCGGAATCGTGATTGCCGACGCAGAAGTCGTATCTCCTGTCGCTCTTCTCTCCTGCATTCCATTGATTCTCCCCTCCGCGAGGATCAGGCCATCGACGAGGACAGTTTGCGGTAGCAAAAGGGGGCAGAGACGGAGAGGGGATATGTTTCCTTCGACTTTAAATATGCTCATAATGTCATGCAGAGATGTCATGTTCCACTTCGAGTCAGGAATGAGCAGTGAACATGGGATTGAGGAACGAAATGAGCGAAGAAGTGGGTAGGTACTTCAGCACCAGAGCTTGATTTCTAGTTCGATCGCATTCGATTCCGTAAGCGAAACAAACGCGCCCGTAAAAATTTTAAGGGAAAAGAATGCCGTAAAACTAAATACGAGGATAGAAGGATTGAAGGAATTTTTTTCCTGAGTAATCGCTAGGGAATTTTCAAGACCGCCGTTCAACGGGATAAAAAAATTATTCGATTCAGCACGAGTGATTTTTCCCGTGATACTACACGAGAGTTTTATTGTACTTTCCAGTTTTTTGACCCATTTTGGATGTTTTTCATATGAAGTTATTTCGAGTTAGGAGTAACTCACTCGTTGATGAATTAATTTCGTACAACGTAACTCTACAGCAGTCGCGAAACTCGTTTGTGCCTTGGTTAAATACACTGTGCACAGAACTTCGAAGAAGCGTCAAATGTGAAATGATCCGTTAAGATCGAAAGTTGAACTTGAAAAATATTAAATCGTCGCATTTTAAAACATTTCGTACTAAGCTTGAAGCATACATTGCACAAAACGTTCAGATCACGAAACCGTATGCCGATACAAATTTTTCGTAAATCAGACACTAATCTTTACCTTCGCTGAGTGGAATTCGAGCGAAAGACGAGTTTTCATGAGTGAGCGGCACATTATCTTTTGAGAAATATTTTATTTACTAGATGGAGTGAGCATAATTTGCTGTTTTTACTTGAGTAATGAAATCCCGGTTAGCGTCAATACCATCTTCAAACGTCCTCGCTCAATAATCAAAAAGGTCGCGGGTTCGATTTCAACATGGTTGTTTATCCTCCAGCAAGGACTTTGGTGTTTGTGGTTGTCTTTTTCATTCCCAGTAAATTCAATAAAATGCGGAAAATTGAGTTTGTAATTTTATATTCAGTAAAATATTATCATACATTATAAGTCCTGCATGTAAGTACACTCAAACGATCAAAGGTCGCCTTACTGTGTAGGTAAGGGTACTCGCACGCTAGATTCACGGCGCGAGAAATTCACGCCTTCAAGGCTAGTGGGGAGTCCCTTTCTTCATGTCACCTTTGATTTACCAGAAATGTCTCTCATTTTTTTCTTAATGGCATTCTACCGATTGAGATAGGTTTTGGATGGACACAAAGCTAATCACTGCTGCATTTCAAGGTCTCACCTGACACGACACAATGTGACACCCTACAAAGCCCACAAAAATCACACAGCGGGATTTGAACCCGGGAATATCCGACCAATCAGTGAACAATCGACCCACGTGGATATCTCGCAGTCTTTTACATCCAGTGATAATGATACTGAAATACACTGACAACGATACTGAACCACTGCCAGCTTATTCTTTATTAGAGAGTTCTACCACTTAGGGTATGTTTTCAATGGACTTGGGATTGCAGTTGGAAATGATAAATTTTTGAAGCGCAAAACCATCAGTTTACAGATAAAAACGCCTATTCAATTTCAAAAACTAAATACAACAAACAGTATGGCACAGGAAAAATCTGAAAAGAATATACATTTTAAATGGCAATGCTATCTGTTGCAAATAAATCAAAAATATATCCTGGGTCAAATTCATATTTTCATGTCCCCTTTTGGCTTAGCAAGGTTAGCGCATCTGCTAGCTGATTATATCTATAATGGAAAAAATTATAACTCCGAGGGAAAAGTTTGCTCAAACTGATGCCTCCTGAAAAATGAGGGATAAAACTAGGTAAAATTTTGCGCATGGGGCGAATATTTATTTAAAAAAAGTAAAAGTCATTATAGTGGCAATTTCAAATAGCACATTGAGTGAAATTTTTCCTTCTCAGGCATTACACAACGACGTTCGCAATGCCCTAGTTTCTGGGGACCAAAAGAATTTAAAAGCTTGAGATGAGGTAATTTGAAACTCGCGCGGACTCAAACTGATTCTTCCTCTTTAAATATATCGACGCCCCTTGGTTAAAGTGGGTTAATCCCGCCGCATAAAGAGTGATAGGGATGTCGACAAAGTACAGCGAAAACATCTTCCAACGGCAAACTTGACTGGTAACGACGCTAAATTTAATATTATCTAATAGCATTACAGTCAATAAACTCTCATTAATTAGTAATAAAAATTATGAAAATCAAATTATATTCCATAATTCTCAAAACAGCTCGTATTTTCATTCACATTAACCCTCGCATAAATTTATAGTAAGTTTGGCGGGTGGTCATTATTAAATTTATTCGTTGTTCGCGTAAATCAGCGCTGCAATTACATTGCCCGTTGAAAAACTGTTGCAATTGGTACATACACAAAACGAAAAATAGTGAAAGCGAGAGACAAGCGTACGGTTCGCACGAGTACTAAAAAACGATGAGGAAAAAATACTTAATTACACCGAGTTCATTTCTGGCAGGGCTCATTTAACTGTTATGTTTGCTCCAAATTGTCAAGGTTTTCCGAAATATTAATAAAGAGGATGATTACAATCAATTATCTGTTTTAAAAACTATATATCAAATTTGGTTTACCAACCAAAATCCAATTAGTTTCTCCCAGCGACTTAAAAAGAGGATTGCTAATGGAAAGCCATAATCAAAAACTACCGACATGGAATACAGCTGCCATCAGATAGCATATACGCCGTAATTTCAAGATAATTAGGAAACCGAAATGAAAATAACTTGGTGAGCCCCACAGCGAAATTTTATGGAGACAACCTAGGCTTCGACACGTCATGTCATCATCAGGGGAAATATCATTGGCCAGATGATAATACCACGTGTCCAAACATAGGTCGTCTCAATAAAAATTCACTGCGGAGTTCACAAAGTTATTTTTGTTTCCGTGATAAATGAACCACATCACGTCAGAAAGCATTTCCTCCGAAAATTAGGAAGATTAGTGATTCAGAATATTAACTCCGATGGGGGATTCTTTAGTAATTAGGAGTGATTACCAAATGGCATATCCACTCCGTAAAAATATTTGAGCAAAACGAGTTGCGGAACCACAGAATATCGAGTACATCGACAGGCATTTATATATACCAAAGCATATATACATTACGGTAGTTTTATACTTTGCAAAGAAGGCAAAGACCGTTTCATCTACCGGAAAGGTCATGGCGTCGGTTTTTTGGAATGCGCGTGGGATAATTTTAATTTTCTAACTTGAAAAAGGAAAAATATATCAACGGCGAGTATTATACGAATTGCAACGTTTGAGCAAAGAAATCAAGCAAAAGCGGCCGCATTTGGCGAAGAAGAAAGTGTTGTTTCAGCAAAACAATGCACCAGCTCACAAATACGTTATTGCAATGGCCAAAATGCATGAATTAAAGTTTGAATTGCTACCTCATGCACCCTATTCTCCAGATATAGCTCCCTCGGATTATTTTCTGTTCGCAAACTTGAAAAAATGGCTCGGTGGTCAAATTTTTCAACCGTGAAGAAGTGATGTCGGTAGTTAATGGCTATTTTTGAGGAGCAAGACATTTCTTATTATAAAAAGGGTACCGAATTAATTGAACATCGCTGGGAAAAGTATATAGAACTAAAAGGAGATTAAGTTGAAAAATAAATACATTATTTTCCAAAATATTTGTGTTTCCTTTGTTGGGTCGGGTATTTCTGGAACCACCCTCGTATATACCAAAACATACATAAATTACGGTAGTATTATACATTAAAACGATCATTTCATGAACCTGAAACGTAATATATTAAATATATTATCATTGTCAATCAAGACACTTCTGTCTTCTCTAAATCATTTATTCAACATAACATATCTTATTTAATATCTATTATGATTAATAGGCAAACAATGCAGACTAATGACACGAAGAAAGGAACTTTGGCAGCCATGATTTTCGTGCATTCCAAAGTTTGGAGTACCCGCACTTGGCGTAAGTTGAAGCCACAATTCTTATTCAATTCCCCTGAGGAAAACTGCGCTCTTAGGTTAAAAGGTACGTATGTTCGCACCCGACGAAAGCGAAAAAATGACAATCGGTTTATCTTTCCTTCGGATACGACCAAAAAAACATCAGCGGAGAACGACGGTATAATAACAATATCCACGGACAAAACTTCGGCTCATTAAATTATGCATGCCGTCCCGAGAAACAGGCCTCACGATCGTTGCCGGTAATTTATAATCCTACACTGCAAAGGGTTTAGGCAGGCGACAGGGAAATAAAGGGAGAAAGAATTGGGGAAGAACGAAGAGGAAACAAACACATAACTATTATCGCTGCGTCATTATTTCCCTAATTCCTCTCGCCGGCCCCTCCGCTTTCCGCTAAAAAAAACTAAAAGCGAAAGAAAGAAAAATGAAAGAAAATCTTCCGCCCCTCCCTTTCTTCACCGCTCTCAACACTACCCCACTCAAAACATCCCGACTTGCCCGCTCCCAACCCCTCTTACTGCAGCGCCAAGCCCAGTGATCCATGACAAAGGGTGGGAGGGCTCGGAGATAAGATGGGTGGGATTGGAAGACGAAGAAGAGAGATGGGGATGGGAGCATTCTTAAAAGTTGAAGGGGAGGGAGGGATACTTTCGGGGAGGAGTGGGGTAGGCTGGGAGCACCACAGTCGTCCATTAACCCCGCTCTCCCCGCAGTCCTTTGTTTTTTAAGTTCTCCCCCTCCCCAAACCCCTTTCACAGTTACGGGACCCGCCACCGGAGAGCGCTGACGGTCGTGAGGCCCGAGGAGGGTATCAAACTCCTTGTGTGGGTTTTGCCGACCGCAGGGAACGGTGCTGCGGCCGGCTCCCTGCTCGTCCCGTGCCTCCCGATTAGCGATGGACGAGACGCGATGATGTCGGGATATCGGATTCGCATTGGAGCCGAGGCAAAAATAGATGAGGGAGTGCGTTGACATGAACATTTCTATTCTTACACCTCGGGGGTTTCATAGAAAATAGTCGGTCTTTCATTTGATTATTGCGGATACTCGGCGGTGATAGTAGTGATAGTAGCATTTCAATTGTCATTAAAAATGAATAGTCGTCACCTTTGACTTGCAAACTACTCCTGCCACAACGTAATCACATCATTCACCCAGTACTTTTCCCTTCACCATCTCCCCGTGCACTGTAATCGGCTTTCCGAATCATCACTGTAGTCTATATCCCTCTACCACTCTTTTACCTCAAGATAAAGCCCAACTATAAAGGTAATTTAACTAATAATCTTATTTTGATTCGCACTTAGCAAAGATTGTACTTACAGGAAAAAGATAGAAAAGAGAAAATGTGGCCATCCAGGAGAAAAAGTGTATGGAAAGGGTAATGGTTCAGTTGTATCATGAGGTCTTTAGAATGAATGAGATCGCTGACAGAAAGTGTTACGTAATACAATCTATGTGTTTTTTTCTTGCCCCGAGGATTTAGATAATCCACGAGAAATCCACGAGAGCATTGAATAGGGCAACTTGGCAAAAATTGATGAACGTATCGGAAAACACGGGAGCACAAATGGAATAACAGACTTATCTGAAACCAGCAAATGCCTTAGACAGCAAAAGCGCGGGTATCTCAGTAATTTCAGCAATTAATGATAAACGGTATATCTCTTTGTCCGGGGATTTCTGATTTCCACACGTGATGCTTCCTGTTGTTGTAGTCACGAATTGTGTGCGAGTAGAAAAGGAATCCTAGCACGGTATGCTCGGCAGTTAATTACTCTTCTAGTTTTGGTCTCGCCTGCCATAATGCGACGCTATGATAATGAGTATTCCTTCTGTGCCCGCGCTTTACTCGTATCATTTGTATTTTTCTAATCATTTATTACGAGCATCTAATCTTTTGTGTTTCCAGGGGCACTTAACCCAGGCTATCCAATAATAATGTGGCGTTTACGGCTCGCTCATAACGACTCTGGGCAGCTTTTCTCTCTATCCTGTTTAATTCCCAAATTACGTCCTTTACGAAGGGACCCAGACGCTCGACGCGTATCCCAGGTGAGGTCTCACGAACGTGCAATAAAGCATCTCCATAATTAGAGAATTAAAAAGGTTGCACGTTTTCCAGCTAATAAGAAGCTTTGGTGCGAGAGTTTCACTGAGATCTCCTCAGTTATAAACTGGTAAGGTTAAGTGACACACATATACATATACAAAAAGACGTGGAAAGGAAGACAGAGTGGGAAAAATAGGAAGAAAAGAGAGGAGAAGCACTGTGGACACTTGGTTTTACTCTATTGCATCTGATGACAGCTCAATTCGCCCAACCATCTTATTACATCCTCTTGCAGTGGAAAAACCCAAAACAGTTATTTCTCGAAAATGTATTTCCTCCGCCACATCAAGCTAGGACCTGAGAATCTCTTCTTTAACTTTTTGTTTCGGTATTACTTCAAATGCTAATTTGCTGAGCCCAAGTTTAATTAATACTACTCCACATGCGACCTTGACGAGCTTTCCCCATGTTAGATTCCCATGTATGGTATGTACGTCTTGGTGTTATATACACGTAGTTCCTACATAGCTAGATATTTTAAAAGTCTACAATAGCAGGAAATGATTTTTTAAAATCATCCAAAATCTAATTTATGAATACAATTAATTTACTATGCAGGGTACAATATTTTCAGTTTGAGCTGGAAGTGATAGCTAAAAAGTAAGAATGGGAATAAGTTAATAATTGCTATGCATTTTATATTTCCCTCTGCATTTTCCAAACATATTGATACGTAATTGATATGCATTAGTTCTACTTATTAGTTCTTCTTCTAAGTGGTTTCATACCGTTGCTACTTCAACAGAGATAGTATTTCCTTCCGCACGAATGTTTTATACAACGTATTAGTCAATATTTTCCGTAATTGATTTTTCATCCGCAGAAATATATAATATTTTTTTAAATTTTCACTTAAAATAAGTCAATCTTTCATTAAGCCTTTGAAACTCGCGTCCAATTCAACAAATATGCACACTTAACTCCATTCAAATGCAATTATGATGACAAGTTTAATAAAACTAATGAGATATAATTGTGGAAGGGTGAGTTGATGCGACGACATAGAGCATCAACCATTTTTGAATTTAGAAGGGAATTTACCTCAGCGGAATGTATCATAATATATATAACGGATGAGATAGATTTTCAATCGAGTAAAATACAAAAGTGTACGCTGCTTTTTCTCCCGGTTTTCAAAGGAACGAAAATTTGCGTAAAACCTCAAACAACCGATTCCATGGGACCTTCATCACAATATATCTTAAAAGAATTCTTTCTACATTACGTAGAGATGGTCAGGGAACTACTGTAAGGAGTGGAAGGATATACTCGGAACAAAATTATTCAAATACACGCAAATTCAATAAATAACGCGAAAAAACCACCAAATATTTTTTGTGAATAACTGGAAGGATCCCACGTGGAAAATGCTAAACAATATTTTATTACAAACATTATTTTTTTCCTCTCGAACCTCCCTGGATATTTCGTTGTTTCGTTCGTTCTCACGAGTAGATACCATTCAAATCCGTCAACTCTGACGTTCGGGCACCATACGGAAAAAATTCCACGGGAATGATTTTAATCCAACTGTTCCAGCTGCAATCTCTTCGATAAATCGAATGTCTCCCAACAACGATCAATGCATCCTCCTCGTTAACCACAAAATATTAGCCATCGCCGCGGTAAATGACAGTGATGGTTCCAGCGGAAAGCGTAATTCGTGCGGAAAAAGCCAAATATGGAAGAACATAAATAAATTAGTCGAGCACGAAAAAAGTTTTTATGAGTAAAACTTAAATTTTGGATTCTTTCCAAAATGGATACGTCGAAGCAAGAGCTCAATTTCCATCAGAAAAGGAGAAATGTTATGATTGGTTGTTCAACGATCATTAACGTTCGACTAATTGTTTTTTCTTAGGACACGACCCATTTTTGCATTCATCACTTTCATACTCCCTTTAGCCCGTTTTTCCCAGGCTTGTAGTATAAAACCTAAATCCTAACCCTTTCTGACAGTGAGAGACGGTCAGTTCATACATTTTTTGTTCCACAAAATATAATTCAATATAGCTAAGTCGAAAGTTACACGTTCATCATAGAAGTTCATGAACGAGAAGGTTCATGAATAGAAATTCATGAACCTTCTTATATTTTCAGATTTGTCATTGATTTTCAACCACATCACTTCTCCTAATTTCAATTAATCTGATATAATGAGTTCGAATATTTTGTAAAACAAATTCCAATGCATGGTCTGAATACGATAGGATAAGTAATCCCTGTTAAGCAAATATATCGACCATGTTATCACCATCGCTAAAAGCAACTGCACAGCTAATAATAGCAAAAGGATAGCAAATGTTTATCCATGATTTACATATAAACACAGGCATCTTAAAATTCAAACCAGCACCAATAAAATACATTCTAAACACCCAGTAACATTTGATAAAGAAAACAAGTTATTTTATTCCACGCTATCATCCTTTAAGGATGTCTATCACTTTAGATTGAAAATGTTAACCCAATTTCAAGGATTCCAATCAAGTGATTGGTGATATCAGTGCCCTTTTCAACTTGATGCATTGAATTAATTACCTTACGTGGCCTGTAATGTGTTCCTTAACGCGCACTACATTTGGTGGTGGATTCTCCCCTAAGAGGGTGGAGAAAGAACTTCACTTGCTGACCCATGGCAAGTAACATTGCTACGGTCGCTGGTGCTAGGACTGCTTGCGAGAGACTGGGCGTGTTTCTGGATAGAGTACTCCGGATGGACAGGCCCCGACGCGGCGATCAACCTTCGAGAGCGACCGAGTCCGGCGGACTGCATAAACACGCCGTCCCGGGGTAGCAGTGTTAACGCTGCAAGTGGGACGAATCCCGTTTGACCAACGCGAACGCACTAATGCAATACAATGTGTTTGCGTTCTCCCCTGCGGCTACGCTTTGCCTGCAACGGTCGAGTAATCCAATGGATCAAGAACAGAAGTTCGGTACACATCTCGAAAACAAATATCACGAGAGCACGAAATCACTCGTCAAAAAATTTGGATTGGTATTCCGTAGGAACCATTATAAAGCAATACACATTCCATTTAGGTTCTGATAACATGGCACGAAGAGAACAAGGAGCAGTTTTCCTTCTAAGAATAAAAACGAAGCAAAAACATTGGCTGAGAAAAACGGCTTCCTACTTTCCTGACGCGTAGAATTTGAATTCGAAATATAAATCGCACAAACGGTGACTAATAACTTGGATAAAAACGCTTTGAGTCCATGTGCCACCTGAACATCGTCATTGTCAACTTGTTTATATTACACAGGCTAAAATTACCATCTTAAAACCTCGAAAGTTCAAAGACCTCTCCATGAAATCTGATAGTTGAAATCGCCATTTCGTTTAAACTAGCGAGGTACAAGACTAAATTTCGGCTCGGCTGCCCTTTAGGAAATAAAATTATTTGAAATTCAAATGAATGAGGAAATGTATATCCACACATACATACATACATACATACACACACACACACATATTTATATATATCGCATATGATCTCATGGATATGACGCAATTTGAGAAATTTTTCTAACAACGCGAAACTGCGATTACTAGAAGCTAGTTGAATCCAAAATCTAACGATGAGCATTTCTACTAATATACGCCTATATTCCAATATTTTTTATAAATTATCCCTGCTTTTTCGAAAAATCTCCCAGAATGCTGTCCTGTGTCTGTCAGTTTGCGGTAATCTTTTGTCTAAAGGTTTTGGGAGAAAATCTGCTTTAGTATTTTCCTCTAGCTTTTCCTTGATATAAGGTGGACTCTAGCAGCCCACTATTGAATTGTAACCTAATAATTTTCTGTGGATGAGTAAGCTGCTACCTGTACTCTCGAAGAGATCGAAGAACCGCAAATTCTTTTGCGCAATTTTGTTTTCTCCATTCTTCTGCGAAAGAAAAACCTGGCATTTAGACGTTGAGGTCCCAATTTTTGAAGGTCCGCACCGAAACATTTACCGCACTCATTCATTTCACTGTTAACATGGTACTTAGATACATGGGCTTACCTTTAATTGATAATAGCTAAGCATATTAACGTGATAAACGTTATAACTTGCACTTCGAACCACTGAGAAAAAATAAAGTTCACTAAGTATGCCTCCTGCGCTATTTTCGTTAGTCATCATTAAAAAAATCATCGTATTCTACCTACTTGGCGACGCAGCTTGTGTTATAGGTATCAATTTCGTTGATGGAGGTATAAATACCTATGTACCTTATCGTGCTCAATCATCACAAGCTCATAATTATATTAGCTCGCGCGACACCGAAAAATTCAATTAATCTAACCTCTTCCGTGAACATGGATTCCATGAAGAAATTCACGCCGCGTGGCACCATCCCCGGGAACTCTAAATTTCCGTCTAATTAAAAAGTCCAATGCGCCCACACACACACGAAAGGAATAACGCACGTAAATAAATATTTTATTTAAAAAAATGAGGGAGAAGAAGATGAAGGAACCGACGGCACTTAGAGAGGGAACGGAGTGAGAGGAATGCAACTGGACAGGTGCGGCGGTGGCGCGTGGGAAGGTCGAAGGAAGGTCTAATATTTACAGCGCCCCATAACGTCAGGAGTGAGCCGACTGCGTGGGAGTAAGGGGGGTGGGGGGAGAAGGGAGTGAGGGCGCGAGTGAGTGAGCGAGCGAGCGAGCGAGCGAGGGAGGGAAGGTGCAGATGCGTGGGCACTCCGCTTTCCCGTGGGTGGGCATCGCCCAAGATCCTCGCCCTCTCGCTCGTATGAGGGAGCAGGGGGGAGGACGGGGTATTGGGGCACGGGGACGGCGAGGTGAGGGGGAGTGGAGAGGGGTCTCATTAACTCCCGAGGAGTCATAATGCGACAGCGGTGAACAGCGGAGCGGTCGCGCGCTCTCGGATGCGGCCAGCTGTCGCCCACCCCGAAGAAAGCGCGAAGACAAATGGAGGAGAATTCAGAGTGAAAAAAATGAAAAGGATGACAATATGACGATGCCAGGAGTGCGTTTTTTTTACGTAAATTTGCCTCGATCGTTTTCCCGAAAGGCCATCGAAACGGAAGTGGAACGAAAGGCTGGAACAAAGGTGGATTCAATATATTTCGTCTGAGTGGTTACTGCCGACGGAACGATTCCACAACGCCATAAACGAATACAAAAACAAACAAACACGAAAGAAAAGAGGGATATCATTTCGTTTGTTCTTTACGGCTACTTTCAAGATTTTTAAACACTCGATTTTGGGCGTAGTGCTTCGGCTAGGAGGGGCGTGGCTGCAGCGTTATGTTCCCAATCCATTCTCGAGTGCCAGCTTTCTGAAACGCACTTCGAATATGCGTGGCGCACATAAGTTAGCTGCATTTCCTTACCCTACAGTCATCAGAGTCGGAATAATGGGTTGCACTCAAGCCGGTATTAGAATTTTCAATAAGGATTTAAAAATTGATTGGGATCACTTATGAAAGGACCGCGATAGCGCACACACGACAAATATACAATACATTTATAATTTATCTTCTATTGTATTCTCCCTTTATGAACTGGTATTTGCATATATTTATCCACCCTTCTCACGCATGAAGCATAGTTTCAGATTGGCCACCAATTTCAGAGCAGAAGAGGAGACGTCAATTATTGCAGCAATGTAGAACCGTAATTCAACGAGTTGCTTTTCTTTACTATTTGCAAGGAAACTCACGGAAAATATCAGCTGTCATAACTAATTAAATAAGGCTTGCCTTTGCATGCACTTGTCTATATGCGCGATGCGGAACATTTTTTTAACATAAGAGAATGTATGCAATATAATCCTCATTAACACGCACCACATTAAAAAGGTGAATTAAGTAATCCGAGTGAGAAGCAAGTGGCGACCTCTTAATCTAATTATTTTCAGCACAGTAGGTAGTAGCAAGGTAAAGCGGGCTGAGCGGAAAACTACCAAGTCATTTCATGATATATTTTCCTGAGCAGAGACGGGAGAGTGCCGATCTTTTCTTCTTATCAACAATCAAGACGGTGGCGGAGGAGTAAAAAAATTCGGTGCCTTGCCCTGGTTTCGCAAGGCCGGGGAATCTTCAGGTGGAGAGGAGATCCTTGGGTATGCATGGCACGGAGGCGTGGGAGGATTGGTGAGCGAGGCAAGGATGAGAGAGAGAGAGAGCTCGAGGGAAGGCTGCGCGGGAAAAGGAAAGGGGTACTACTCGTACCGAGGAGATGGGGGACGGAGGGAACGACCCAACACGATGGCACCATCGCAAACAAAACACGCCCCCTTCGAAGAGGAGAAGGCAAAAGAGTGACAGAAGAGAAAGCTGGACCAAAACTGGCTTATTCAGTACAGGCCCATGGCAGACGGCTATGACTTTATACAGACGGGAGATATTTAGGAGCACGGATTTGTTTAGGACTTAAACATGGTTGTGGAAGTGTCTAACATAAAAGGAACATGTTACGTTTTCCTCCACAGTCTCTCCTACAAATTCCAATTCCCAACTAAAGGCTCTAAGAGATTACGTCATTATCAACGACGATCAGTTGTTATATATATATTTTTAATAAATATTTTCTTGTATTTATTTATACACGGAACCTATCGATTCAATAAATGATTGTTTCCAATTAGAAACCAAGACAGTAGTGAACATAAAATTACGACAAACTGTACTCCCCGAATTATTCTAATGGCTGGTAACATAATACCTTCTGTGACACGCCCTCTAGGCTTGCAAGGCAAAACGTTGACACAGATACCACATATGTTACATATATCGTATACACACCAAGGCATCAACTAATTTCCGCAGGAGCAAATATGATTTTCCTAAGGTACGCCTCCATTGTTTTCTGCCTTGCATACTAACAATGAAATCCTTCGTTTCACCTCTTTCTTCCCTATTAATGGGTAATAAATCACATAGATGATCATTGAATTTATTCATTCTGGAGAATGATTGTGATCTGCTGGAACGATGACTTAGAAATAGAGACTATTTGCGGTGAACTACCAAATATCCATTACCATTGGCGTTAAATATATTAATAAACAATTCTACCTACAGGTACTATCAGGTAACCATTAGCATAAAAGATATTTAGAAACGGTTCTGGGTGCGCATATTACGGCCGTTCTTCCTAGGAAAATGGAAGCAATGTCTACCATCGAGCATCCTCAATGTCCCTTTTATAAGCACGAACATTTGATATTGAGGCCGAAAAAGGAAAATATACACGTAGGTTTGAAATTACGATAAGCGAAGGAAAGCAAAAAAAGTAAATTAAACATGCACCACTCTACCAACAAAAAAGTCCAGCAATTCTTCAAGTTCGATTATATTCTCTGGGCCATTTCTGGCGCATTTCTGCGGTAAACGGTGTTCAGACAATGCTTAAAGAACACGCATATTAAAGATCTAAAATGCATATCCACATGTTAATTAGTACTAGGCTTGTTTTATGCCAATTTACTTGAAGAATAGTAAGTACCCTCGTATTGCCGATGAGAAAAGAATGATACTGGTTCATTTAGTAATGAACATGAACTTCCACAAAGTTGAGCCAGAAACAATTGAATACATGAAACAATACAATGAAACTGGTTTGTCACTTCTGCTTTAAACAATACTTAAACACACGACCTTGTAATCGCATAATCGTTGAAATTGATAAAAATAACCCTAAATCGTTTTAGAAGTAAAAATGCTTCTCGCGGTCACTTTATGGCATGCCGGCTATGATTCTCGAGATTGGAAGAGATTTAGCCCAAATACAACGCTCAAACGTTAAATTAAACGTAGTTTTATTGGGATGGAGAACTCTCACATTCTGAAAAATACGCTTCCACGGAGTTTTCGATCATTCCAACATGAACATTCCCACCGTGATGCTCAGAGGGAGACTTCGTGACCAACGCGCACTCCAAAACCCGCAGCGTTAGGGGGAGCGTTGCCGAGTTTCTCATCAAGCAGCTGGACTCGATTCGGAGACGGGAGAGAAGATGGATAGTAGACGGGTGTGATCCAGCCATCTCAAGGGACGGGAGTGGAGGGGACTGGAACGAATATGCAAGACGATTTCATCGAAATGCGAATGAAAGTGAGGGATGAGAATGGGGGAGACCGCGGGAGGAGAGGTGGGGATGGAAAGCGGGAGGGAGGGAGAGGTGTGGGTGGAGTTGGTCGGGATAAAACGGGAGGGAGGAAGAGGACTTTGGTTTGGAGGGGAACCGGAAGTCGGGTGCCTATTTCTGAATCGTGGGGAGTGAAATATTGCGACGACGCGTTTCCGTTTCGCATAAAATCGATACACCTGCGGAAACACCTCAGAGGATGGAATATCAGTGCGGTTGACCAAAATAGCGCGGCGAAATTAATTAAAGAGAAATAAACTATTTCCGCCAACGTCACTGAGGAACTTTTTTTTTCGTCGGCCTCATTGCTAAGTCCTCTGAGAACCGATTTATGAGCTATCATGTACCTATTTTAAAATACGTCATTCACCTAGGCGCGTGCCCCACGCCGAACGAAAGCGATCTTCCTGGAACAGTGCCACGCGAAAGAAGCTGATTTTTATTTAGGTGCGGATTGGAAAACACGTAGTGACTACTTTGATAACCACTTAGAACGACCCACGCCCTAATCTTATCTTTCTGGAGAGGTTTCGCGAGAAGGAAAAATCTGAACCAACACTCTAACGCGTACATTTTCTCACTTTTGACTGATTATTTTATACAATAATTGCTTACGCAGATTATTTAGTTGCTACGCAGAAAATTTAAAATGATCTTGAGAAAGAAAACATGAAGATATTGAGAAAAATAAATAACAATATTCACCATTCCAAGCATGACACATAATTCTAGGAACGGCAAAGCTCTAAATCGTTAGACTGATGTAACTAATAGATGACCTATCCGTTACACATTAAGTGTAGACAATCCATTCGCAAAGTATTAAATATTCTAGTGAATACTTAGATTTTAAGAACAGTAGAATAAACTAAGATAAATTTTAGACGAATACGAAACCAATTATTTTCTAAATCACTTTCACATAGAAATATTGTAGTTTTCATCAGTCTGTAGGAACTGAGAATTGCATCGACTAACCAACTGCGAATAAATGGAGTGGTATGAACTACGCCTGGACAGCAGTACTCGATGAAGTTTTTCATCGGCGACACGTCTTTACATCAGGAACGGCACAATACCACGCAAGATCGTGTAGCGGGGCGTGGTAGGGCACCAATCTTACCGCTATTAGTTCATACATGCTCTTCAGTATATGTGCAAAAGCTATTCTACGAAAACACTCGTAATAGTAGTAGTATTATGGGAGGCAACCGATAGCTAAGGTCATTTGCGCCATTAGGGATGGGCAGGAAAGGATGAAGGGTAGACAGATACCCGGGGTCGGAATTGGCCTACTCTTAACGAAAGGCACCAAGGATGCTGCAGCATAACGTCGCAACCGACTAACGGTATACTCACTCAAAGTGCCCTCTACAAAGCACCTCAAGTAGGGATCGACGCCGCCGGGATTTGAACCTGGACCTTCTGGGAGGTAAGCCAGTATGATAGTCACCATACCATCTCGAGCCCCGGAATCCCCCCTTTTTTGGCATGACAGAGAAAAGCATTAAACAAAATAAATACCTAATAAGGAGATTTCATCAATACGAAACAAATTGCACGCTTCCAAAACTGTTACTATTATCAGTCCCAATACTTACTTCCTTGTTGAGTATTAATTTAACAGGATTAGGAAATAATCAACTTTTAAAATAGCTACGACATGTGAAATGACAATGATACCTGGTTATTATCATAAGTAAACTACTGGTTAAGGTAGGTTTTGGATGTACACAAGCTACCCAATAGTTTTCGTCTCTGCTCACAAAACACTGCCATTTCTTACTCTGCAACAAGCTCCTCTTCGTCTCCATATACTATCTTCCTCCCTTCATTCCGTCCACATACATATCCTGTTCTTATCTCTTCCTCGCTTGCCAAGCATTCTCCATGGATATATGATAATGATACCCACAATCAATTAACCTCTACGGTACCTATAATTACAATCTCGTTCACTTCAAGAGCGTAGTAGGTCATTGTACTCGTACTTTTACTAATACCGGTAGAGAATTACTCCGTACACTTGGATAAAAAATATGTCAAAATGTATTCCTTCATAAATTTGCAACTTGATGAATAACACTTATGAGTTAAAAAAGGAGCTCCATTAGTCAACCATTTGGCAATGAATTGAATAATTTTCCATACAAAAACATACACAATCTGGTTTTAAGTGGCGGAAAGGTATTTACTCAACAGTACTTTGAACATTTGGTACTTACAAGGAAACTCCTACGGAAATTTTACCTGCGTAAAAATTTGCATGAGCTCAACCCCGATCCTGATTTTTACTTTCACTCTTTTTAAATAATTCAATACCCTTTCCGGGAAGAAGAACTCGAGCAAGGCTATGTTTACCATACATTTTTAAATCAAAATAAAGCCCCTCTACCTCTACCAAGTTCCCGCCCTTTGAAACTCGGGAGATACCGCGCTCAATTTTTCATGGACCCTCTACGGAAGCCCAGACCCCACTCTATGGGGCTCGTCCCCGGGCCCGTGGACCTCCTCTCGGACGGAACTCAGGGACTCCTTATGGGCGCACAAGACGCGTGGCACACCTCCGAGGCCGTCCACTCCGAGGGCGCGGTGGAAAGAAGGAGAGAGAGAGAGAAGAGAATAAAGTGTTGAGAAGGAGGAGAAGACGAAGTCATAGTCTTCACGTGGGAACGCATCAGGGGGGGGCGGGGTGGGGCTTCTTAAGAGATGGGAATCGATAAGAAGGTGGGATGGGGAGAGGAGAGAAGTGGAAGTGATGGGGGCAAAAGCGTCAGAAAGCACACGTGCGGCCCGTTTTCCACCCTGACCCCCACCCCGCTCCCGTCTCCCTCGCACGTCCTCCCATTCACCCCTTTCCTCCTTTAACCCTCCAACTCTCGCCCACCCAACCTCCCCCCACCCCTTCTCCCCGCCCCAAAAACTCCTACGGATTCCGACGCCATCTCATATCACTTTGGTTCGGTTTGTGCTGATATCGATGGATGGCAAGAGGGAATGGCGGGCGAAGGGGCGAGAACGGGAGGCGTGTGACGGCCGGCGATCTTCGAGGTTTGCGCCGAAACTTCGGAAACGTGCGACCGATGAATGCTCGCCTCTGCGCCAACCACCGTGATTGCGGAGTCGGCGATTCCACTTCTCTCAACAAAGGCGCCATGGTGATATTTCACCCATGCAAGTTGAACTAAAACCGTATTGAAACGAAAACTGCTGTACACACGAGCACGATTAAAAAGTATTGGAATCTTCCGCTCGTAATAAATCAGGATATTAATGACACGATAATTCAACTCTTCCATTTCGAATGGTGGCAACTTTCTCATTTGTTTTTAAAGTCATAATCTATATACTCATGGCCATATAGTTATAGTTAAAAATTGGCTATATATCCTCCTGATGCCTGAAAACAATAAACGTGTCGTGTTGAATAAAATTACCGCGTGCAATTAGGTCTTCTGTTCACGCGCAAAGGAAAAAATTTTCAATTATAAACCTTTAAGTACAGGATAACTAAATTCTGGCATAGAACATAAACCCATGGATCCCTTATTTAAACTTTATAAAACACTGCCTTCCCTATTCATTACTATGAATTGTGAAACAGCTTTAATCCTGTAACTTCAAACCGTAGTTATATTTTTTTCCAGTTACTCGTTGCCAGTTCACACATTTCTTAGATCTCTTCACTATTCATTAATGACGATAAACTATATGGACTTTCCCATCAGTTTCGAGATCATACGAAGAGGTTAGTATGACAGACTACAACTCGACGGTTAGTTTGATCGGTGAGGGTAGAGCAGAATCGTGCATTATTCAACCCTAAACGCGTGAGATAGATTGTGTCGGGAATAGTAGTGGTTTAGCAAAAATATCTTTCATCCAGAAAGTCATATAGCTTAGGTATAGCAGGGAGGGCCAAGATGTAAGCATTCGCATTGTGCCTAGGTTTTAACCCAGAGCCATCTCGGCAGAAGCCAAATTACAACAGGAATATATTCATTTTATTAATCGATTATATTGGGCTGAGATTGCCACTCTATAGTCCCTTCTTTCACGTCACCCTAGTACATTACATCGAAGACAATTACAAGCCCCCATGCCCTAGGTGGTTGAAAACCCACCTCGGCTGGAATAGAACCCGCAACCCATGGGTTGGCAGCCGAGAACATAGGATAAACGTGAAAAAAGCAAAAGTTCACATTAAAACACAAATGCAACAGTTTGGAGTGCAAGAGGACGCCTCGGTAGCTTAAATGTCTAAAGCACTCGGTCGGACATCGACGGATCCGGGTTCGAATTCCGGTCAAGGCGAATAATTTTTACAATTTGTCTTACTGCATAAGTTTTCATGTTTATTGAAAACTACCACGAAGTGAAGCCTGAACTAGTTGAATATACGTGTATATAGAGACAAAAATGTTACAGAATAAATAATTGAAAAGAATAAAGGGACCGTAGCAGTAGTGGAGAGATGTTCAATCCGTGAATGGGTACGGAATACGCAAGAGCCTATACCCTGGCGAGGTTTCAACGTCACTGCGACCTTCATAGGAGTGCGCATTAGATAATTAAAGAATGGCGGGCGAGCCACGACGCACACTCCCGTGTGAGAAACCTGAACGATCACTTGGCAGATGGGGAGAAATTCCCGCGACGGATGGAAATGCAACCGCTCATCGCGAGGGTTCCGGCGAATCCCGTCTCACGACACGAGGCGGGATCGGGAGAGGCTTGGGGAGGCGACGGGGCGAGAGGGAGGAATAGGGCCGTTAGGAGGGGGGAGGGTATAGGCTACGACGCCCTTTCAACCCTCAACGCTCCCTTTTGCTCTCCCCCCTCCCAAACCTCCCACCCTCCCAGCGTGATGCTAACCTTTGATAGTGAAACTCCGATCGGTAAAACAAGAGAATGCGTCGTAATTCTTGCACCGAGCAGAAGGGCCAACTGTGCTTGATCACGCATTCCCCGTGAGAAGAATTTCGAGAGAAAAGAGACAAGCGTAAAGAAAATTCATGCAACTGCCGTGAAGAACAGCAACGGTGAAATCTGGTACATAATAAAACGCACCAACGCAATAATGAAGTAGTATTGAGGAGCTGAAAAAAAAGGTTTTTCTATGAGGCAGTTTTCCGAAATCCCCCTCTGGTAAGCCAAACAAAACTTTTAGTAATATTCTCCGAACGGAGATTTCAGAAGGCTCAAAAGATTTTCTTTATCAAGGGAAGTTTCATTCACCAAAAATCTTCCTCAGAATTAATAAAACTGGGAATTTCTAGAGAAGACTACAGGTGGTCGAGGGTAATTAAAACTGCGGAGCCACACACTACCACTATCTAATTAATGAGGATATCGGCCAATCATCAATTTTGGACTGGATCACATTGGAACATTAAACATTAGAATATTTCATTAAATTAATATTCTTCGTGGAGCTTCATACATCCCTAAAGGGATTTTAACATTGCAACAAATTAGTGGCAATAATACTGCTGCATACAAGTATTAACGAATTAGATAAATTGATTAAAATTCAGATGAAACCACACGGTACACAGAAACTAGAATTTTTAGAGGATAAAATGAACAAAGATTTATTTACACCATTAAAGAGCTTTCTTAGATTAGAACAATAAGCATTGTTCTCCTGGAATATTGGTAAAATTCCGATGGACTTAAAAGATACACTGAGGATGTTATAAACATCTTTGCTGTCATAAATGTTATTTCTATCAAAAGCCTGCATTATTCTACGCATTTACTGCCGCATTGTCTCGCAGCAAAGACATGCGCACGACCTTGCTTAATTGAAGGGATATAAATGCATGAAAATGAAATCTAGTGAGGAAAAGAAATGGCATGGCAGAGGCTCGGTTTATAGAAATGTATCCTCTACGGCGGTGAGGATATCTATCTGACACCAACGACGCCCACAATATGAGTCTGAAGAGTGGTAGTTCTGTGATGCCAAACTTTCATCCGACTTCTTCCCGAGTGGAGGAGCTGAAAGGAAACCATGGCAGGGTACTTCGGCTAAGGTCGATGATAAAATTATACGGACGGCACGACCCTTACATCACCTGGTTCTTTACTGGTTCCCAACATACCGTGATCACAATTGCCAGTAGCGTGAATATTAAATATCAATATCACCCTATGACAACTACTACTGAGTTATCGGAAATCCTTCTTGGATGCAAATTTTTTCCATCACCAAAGACTATATTTTTTCCTCCCGCATACACTTCCGCACAAAAAAATGTATCATTTCAGTATTAACAATACGCATGAAAAACTTTCCATTGTACTTGGTCAAGAAGTTCAAAGTTCTGAGACATAAATCTCTAGTTAATCATCCCTACGAACTGCATTCATTAAAAAGTTTGATGAATATACTAACAGAATAGGCATCACAATAGTTCCTTAAAGATCAGGGATATTTTTCTATTATGACAACGATCATTTGCAGTCTTCTCCATTCCAAATCCTAATCTCAATAATAATTGATTCAAAGTACTTTACCAATATATGTAAACAGGCTTTGGGCTGTTAAAGCACCCCCTATGGACTATTTAAGTATAGTATCAATAGAACTTCCTTTTATTAGCCCTACACTATTTCGTTCTTCATTTCTTTCCAACTTCTGTCTGTTCTCGTGCCGTTTAAAACGTATATTCTATGTCTTTCTCTAATTCACTTTCCCAACAGTCTCCCTATTTTCACAGCGAATTTTATCAAAATCGGTAAGGATTTTGTAAAATTTGTAATATTCCCTTCCCACAATAATTTTTCCAAGAGGATATTCTCCATACATAGGTAGATAATTCCTCCAACAATTCCTAATTTAGCCATATCCTAGAATTACGGCTTTAAAAAAATCTATTTTTAGAATTTGCTACCCAGCTATTCGTGAAAGAATAAAGAAAGGTAGTCATTCCTAATGTTAATATTCCTTGACACTTCCGTGGTCGACGGGTGATGCCAGATGCAGCAGCGATTCCGGGGACGGAAATGGAAGAACCTTTGCGAATCGCACAATGAAAACCCCACAGTTCTATTCTTACTCTCGAGTCTCCGCCTTATCTCGACACTCGCCGCCACTATTTTGCAAAGAACCCCGACTACAGCCTGCCCCTCCAGACCCCACTCGCGATCCCTCGCGTTCTCACCTAACGCCTGAGCAGCCAAATGGGCTTGCGAAAGAAGTTACAAAGGTCACGGAACGCCAAATAAATGTAATACGTCTTATGAACGTCGCCAAGCCAAATTTATTTCGAGTAACTAGGCGGCACGCGTCGAGATAAAAAATATAATCAGAGGTTCTGTGGGAGATCAATGAATTTGAGATACCTAATTGTCCAACTAAATATTCGTCAAGGAAAGATTATTGAGCTCATCAAGTGGGACGGCAGTGGAGTGTGTGTCCATGTGTGCATATGAAATTTTACATTAATACCCATAACGATTAGAAAGTTAGGACCAATTACCTTTAAACCTAAATCAATATGCATGTAAGTGTATTTATAAACTTGTCATTTTTCCACTTGTTCACATGGACTATCCTTTATCTGAGTGTCTACCCTTTTACGGATTACTTCTTTTATTAGTTTCCTTTCAACATGAAGCAGAGTGATCATTCCACATCCCCGTTATCCTCAATAGACCCGCCAACGTCGTATGCTGAAGCGCAATGTTCCGCAGGCTTGATTGAGAAAGGAAATTGACCATAACGAAAGGAACAAGTCAAGGGAAATCAAAATGCAGAGATACGGATTCATCCTTAAATGGAAAATTGGTGAATATTAGAATTTTCGCGTTGGTAATACGTAAATCCTAAAACGCGACGATTCTTACCTTCTGTATCAATTAAACGTAAAATAATTTTATGTAATAACGGGGACAGTAATCATAGCTACTTACAGCTACTAGTCTCTGACCTTGAACGCCCTCGTTCAATGCGTGGGGGGAGCAGAGACTATTAGCGAAACTTAGTTCTAAGTTCGGGAGTTGGGATGATAAACGCCAATAAAATACACCACGAACTTCGACGAGTTAAACACTTAATTATAGACTCATATGCAATTTACTTTGAAATTAGCTACACGCCAACGCAGGGCCAATATGCCCTTCTCTCAATTACGCCTGCCTAGCCCTAATTCCTGTTATACTCTCAATGCAGCAAATGTCTCAGGAACAATTTTCAACTTTGACGGCTTTTCGAATCGATGAAAACCAAAAGCATAAACATTTCCAATATTTAAATAACATTCCAAATAACATTTCTCTATATTTGTAAGAATCAGATCAATGCTATGTTTATCTTTCCTAATACCGAAGACCTATGCATGACAGGAGAGGCGGGAAGGTTGTTGGGAGAAATTCTAAGAAGGCAGGAAAAGAGGATACAGGAAGTATTGAGCTACAATGGAATGTCGATGGCTGTGAGGAAGGGAAGAAGACTTAGTAAGCAATGTAGAGTAAGGAAAAGAATAGGCAAGCTGAATGAAGTGGAAGGAGGAAGGATTAATGTGCAATTGAAGAATGGTTCACTGCAATTCACGATTTAGAGTATTTACTTAGTGCCGGGTTAAATGGTGCTAATAAATATTGCAGTGCTTCGTCAATGGCTCAATGAAAACCCTGCTTTGACCGGTGAACTTTCCTCGCTCACAAAATACATACGAGCCACTCGTACATTCCACTCCTCGTGATAGGCCACGGTCTCACACACAATCTTCGCCACCAATGTCTTCCCTCACTGCGAACGCTCCCAACATCTAGTAAGAAGGGATAAGGTTTTTCTATAGGCGCATTCACGGAGATCACCTTCCCATGCTCATTACTTAACCATCCCATCGACATACCATCACATGCCTAGAACCTGCGCTTGGTGTTTGGTACCACGGCGGATTGGCACCGTCTCCATCCCAACTCGATTACCTATCATGGCGTAGTTAAGAGGGACTGAATAACTGAATATGCCTTTCATCAAGTTAATCGCCTCTGGCGTCGCAAAGAGAGAACCATGACATTTTTTAATGTCTTCCGCGGAGGATAAAGAGTGGAAAATGGGCCGGCTTCGAAAAGATGCCTTGGGTTCCCGAGAGATATGAACCCGTAGCCTCTAAGACGAACGAGCAGAAAGAAGGCGACGGTCCGCTGCCTCAAGATGCGGGATGCAAGACTTCCGATGGAGACAGGCGGGAAGCGAAGGATTGGACGGAGACGGGTGTGAGGGGGAGATGAAGGCAGGGGATAAGAATCCTCGGGGAGTGCATAATGCCGCACTGGATCATGATTGGAATAATTCCGCAGAGGATCTGTGAGCCTCCCACCCTGGATCAACGACACGCCTTCGTGGAAACTGCATTTTTTACGATGCAAAGGCTGCGAGTCGAACGTGATATCCCGACGACGCCACGACTTTTAAAGGAAGAAAACAACAGAGCACGGCACTACGCAGACATACTTTTAATATCGTGAGTGCGCCCTAAAAATAAAATGCTTCCGAGTTTGTCTCCTCTTTATCTTTTCCCCACGCATGCCCTAAACTTGAAGATACAAAAAAAACGAGATCTATTTGGTATCCATAAGCAAAAGCTCACATTGGGAAAAATGATTTCATCAACTACCGAAAGACCATTAGCTCTTGAATTAATGGTGATTTTATTCTTCTGTTGCTCATTTAAGCAACCTCCAGAGATGGAACCATTCGTATAAAACAAAATATATGCACACATCTAAGTTTAAACATTTCTAAATCTACATGGTAACCTGCTAGCTGCCACTAGGGCGTGTGGCAGGGAATGATTCCACACCAGGCATGCAACAACAATTGTTTTGCTTGAGCTGTGGTTAGAATATTTGAAGAAGTTCCCACTGTAACAATGACCACAGACGAGAGAGTGGAAATATACAAAAGGTAAAATCCATATGCCATCTTTGAATACTTTACTAGCACAACCACCTTCTTCAGGACAAGGGTGAAACTGTTAGGTACACATACACACAGATAAAGACATATATTTTTGTGGAAATAGATTTCCTTTCATGCCTTGAACAGTATTTTCATCATAAAATATAGGTATCGTCAAACCATTCACGCTAACATCGTGTTGTTCCAGAAAAGTACTGCAGAGCTAAACTTTCATTACCCACATATCCACAAGCAATTAAACGCAGAACAGAGGACCGAAAAGCAAGAGCTATAAAGACGTTCGGATAGCCGGGACCTACCTCCTTTCCAACCCTAACCCACACGAGCAAAATCTCTTTGGGGCTAAAAACAAACCGCAAACCTTCCCCAGCCAGTGAGGTCGCATTCTACTCGGATGAATAAAACCATCTCTAGAGACGGAAGTAAAGCAGTAAGCCCCCGACTGCCCCCGGCGCACGCAGACCGCCATAAAACCCACCGCAGCCGGGAAAGGATAGACGCCTCCCTGCCCCCCTCAAAATCCTCGCGTGCCCTCGCTCCGCGAGGAGCATCACATCACGTAAGCAAAAACCCTCGCCGAGTGGTGGAAATATGGATGGCCGGGAGAGAAGTGGAGAATTGCAGAGCGTTTTCACACGTGATTTAATTCACCACTGGCCGGGAAGTTTATAGAGATTTTCGGAAATAAAGGAACTCCTTCTGAGATAACCAAAATGGGCGGAATGCATTCATTTCACACCAAAGTTCTGCCGACCAGTCATGACAGTCTATGCAGCTCTCGACATGATGTTGAACGTATATAATGAAAATAAGACTGTAACGGTGGTCTATATAACACGTTAGAGGGGAGATTTGTAGAAATATTTCCATTATAGACTTGGATATAGCCTAAGAATAACAGATTTTTGAGGAAGTGTCAAATTACATGCGAAAAATATCTCCCGAAACCATGAACACTAATTTGAGTTCCTTATGGTTAGGGCATGGGCATGTTAGAGTAACCAAAATAATAATTCTCACTTTTGACGGAAATAAAGAGAGAACCGCTAACCGCTTAGACCATTTACGAGTATAATAGATACGCGTATACTCAATAAAGATCATAAAATCAGTTTTAGAAAGGTTAAAATATTGGCTAAGGAGCCAAAACATTTGCTACGCATCATAAAAGAGGCAGCTTAAATCGAGTTTCCGGAAAAGAAGCAACTTAGATTAGAAAAGACGCCTGCAAGATGCCCATTTCACCAGAACTGGCTGTTGGCCAAAACTAATATTAATAAAATGAAAGAGTTGCTAGTCAGCATCAGTGGAGAAGACAGTCCCTCAGCCATTTCAGCCTGATGAGACGACTCCGACGTTGAGAACCGGAATATCATGAATGTACTTTCATGACACCACAATTTCCAGCTATAATAATCTTTCATACTGTATTACTACGCGAAAAGTACGTGGTAAATGCCCATAGGGATTTGTCCTAACTTGATTATTCCCTTATAATTTTCCTCAAACATATTGCCTTACTCATCTCAAATTCACCCATTTCCTCCGGATGAAGCTGTATTTTTCAAGTTATAACGTAAAAATTTACAAAAATAATATTGAACGAAATCAATAACATTCGACGAAATGCAAGTTATGATTCGGCTTGATAGCATACCATTCCGGTCGATAATAGACAGACATGAACCAGATTCTAAGGCAGCGCAAAACATACCCAAAAAAGGGGGGCTTATAGTTTATTGTGCAAGGAACGTACGATATTCCACCAAGTATAGAAGACACATGGAAGGAAAATGAAAACAAATGAAATGAAAAAAAGTATTTTCCAGAGGCAAGTGAAACAGAACATGTTTCATCGATTAACATATATTAGAATAATATCATCGGGGAAAAATATCCATGAAACTTGTGGAGTAACATCTGAGTTTTAAAAAATACCAAAAATTCAGCAAGTAATTTAAAAAATTAAAATAATCATAGCCGAGTATGTAAAAGCTAATATGTCGAGAACCACATTTCAGATGCAAACATTTGGATTATTGTCAGCTATTTTCTTACTCAAGGTAGCCGTGCACTTCAATACAAATTTGGGAGCCACACATTTGCAAGGCGACTCAGCCTAACATGAAAAACAATGATGGATACAAAAATTGACAGGGTGTAAAATGACACGGTGTAAACAACCACTCCACTCTGAAGGAAAAAAATGTCCCATAAGTGCCATTCTGGCGAGAGGACTACATGGGACCCAAAGTGGCGAGATAAAATCGTTTGCTCGGTAGACTATCGTTCGGCTGCCTTTTGCCGCTATTAGCTAGTGATCCATGGTGCGAATCAACCCTTTGAATGATGTCTGTCGACGACAGAAAAAAATAAAATAAAAACGGTGCACTCCGGGCTGCCACCACCGAAATACGTCCTCTGGTGGGAGTGGATGGGTGGCTGCAACGGAGGGATGTACAAAGATAGTATTTCTTCAGGGTCGGGGAGGAAAAGGATTTTTTTTCTGCAGAGTCGAGAGTGCGCTAGGGAGAGGGATGACAGAGTCACCACCGCAGCGGCCAGGCAAATACTCTTGGAGAGCAATGCACACAGCACAAGAGGGAAGCGCGAGGGGAGCGAGAGTGCTGCCGCCGTCGGGCGAAGGCACGGCGGCGGTAAGCTGCAGGGACACAACGTGACGTGAAATCGGCCCGAGTAGCGGCACTGGGAAGGGAAGGGGTGGGCTGGAGAATCCTGGATGAGGACACGCGGATCATCGAGTGGGTGTAGGATGGGGGATGTGTCCTTCTATACATACATATGGACGTCCTCCGCGCTCGACTTGTATGCGAGAGAGATATGGTTCGACCTTAGTGGTCTCTAAAATTCAAGCGCTTTAAACTATGTATATATTGTGCATATATACATCATACTTTCTCATACTATATAGTAGGCATAACTGAATTCTGTAACGATAAGCAGACTTATCGCACGATAATGTCATTCTCCAGAGTCATAGGTTGTAACATAAAAGTACACAAGTTACACAAAATGCAATATAATATATATTAATATTATCTGGTTGTCTACAGTTAGTGATAGCTTTTGGATGACCAAACACGGCAGATTACCATTAAACATGTATGACTCACCTAACACAACATAACGTGGTACACCGGACTATAATGAATCCTCCTTCAATTCTGTATACCACACTGGGTATGTTTCTTTTCTCGCCAGGAATACACCGGAGGATCCCTTCTCTAAGTAGACGAGTCATAAATAAATTTAAAAGCAGAAGCTGTACATTCATTTCCGCTCGCTCAAAATTTGATAGTAAATGAAAACAAGCTTCATTATCGCGAATTTGAATTTCGTAACTGACGAAGAAATGTGAACGCTTATTCCTATGCATGACTTTGATACTCCTGATACATTTTTATATATATGTATGCAACACCAATGAAAACAGACACAACTCAAGACCCTGTTTTCAGTGAGCGACCAGCATCATCTTCAGGTGATGCGACATGACAAGCAAGTAAGTATTTATGTGGAATACCCCAAAGTTACGAAGAGTTTTTTTCACCAAACAAATTTACTTCGGATCTAATTTCCACCTAATTTAACTGACACGCCATCATAATCACCTTTGCCTTAAAAAAAACCTATCCATATTTTTAATAATGGATAAAAATTAAGCACTATCATGATCAATGATAAAGTTATATGACGTCTGTCAAGTCAGGTAAAATATTTCTGCTGAAAAACAGCGCAGCTGACAAATTTCAACGTGTTTGCTAGCGATTCAAGTATAAACATTCGTTTGAATAAGTAGTTGCAACACTAGCATTTTCATGTGATAATGAGAAACGAGCCTCCGGCATACACGCCACGGCCTCGATATCTACGCGGAATGCTGATTCAAGGGCAACATCGAAAGAAGATGCTGTAACGCCGGAAGATCGCCCCCCCCCCTTAGGGTTACAACTCGAGAGATACCTAGCAGCCATTCAACGTCGAGAAAGCGGCGTTGAGTTAATGACGTCCGCAACGATCCCTGAAACTCCCTAGCTTTTTTTTACTTCTTTTGTCTTGCTTTCTTTATTTTTAGCAAGGAATGGTGGCTGGGAGGAAAAAAAAAGAGACTGCAAAGAAAAGACACGGATGTGATGTACTCAAAGTAGAAGGGTTTAGTCACACAGGGGAAGATGAAACGGAAAATTCTTCGAGGCATGCGGCAAATACATGGAGGGCCCTTGATCTTATTGGGACGCTGAGAGAGAGAGGTAGAAAAAGGTTTGCCCCAAAGGGCGTGCATTTATTTTTTCGCAAAGACAGTTTTCAAAAGGGCTCCGAAAGCAGTTATTTTTTTCCTGTCCCTTGATGATTAGTTTACCCAGCCGCGTTGCACGCAGGCACTTGAAACGAGCGGGACGAAACAATTGAAACAAGAATACGAACGGTGGGGATACACTCAGGAACGGGATCGGGTGACTCCTAATGTTAGTGCTGTACCTTCCAGCCCTAAATTGATAGGACTAAGTAGTTCCCATTCCTTCCCACTTGGCTAGGACCATAATTACCGTCCGTCGCGCATCACTACCGATGCATGAGGAGATTCAAGCATTACGTAGTCGCTTTGTAAGTTAGGTCATCAGCAGTGGAAACTTTCCACATATGCATGAAGCGTTTAAAGTTGCATAGGCCATCGTGAAAGCTTGTGAGATGTTCGACATTGTAATGGACATTTCTGAAGCGATGTGCTTAAATGAAAATTTTCCGTGTCATTAGACGCACGGCAAAAGAGCCGCAGATTTCAATCGCCGTAAAATTTTATTCTTGATATTTTCATTTATCATCTCTTTTCATACAGCCGACCTTTCATTTGACGTTCTTTCAAGAAGAAAGCAACGAAAACATGTGAGGGCATGTGTTCACCAAAATTTAAGAATATAAATTGCATAATTTTTCTAATTAAGATTTAATATCAGACAACCGTAAAAACACAAGAGCCAATACCGTAGCGGCAATATTTTTCAGAATAAGAGGAAGAGACAAATCGTATACCCCGTCGCCATTCTCTTGCACATGTCAATTAAAATAAAAAATTTATGAAACCGGTCCGCAGTAATACGTAATTAAAAATTCCTTGGGAAATTGATAAATACGGATGATTGCTCCAACCATTTGATAAACATATTTTATTACAAAGGCAAATTACAAAACAAGATAGTATTTTGTATACGTTCGTGCAGGATGTGACGCAACCTTTTTACGTTGGATTCCTTCTAATGATTTCATAAAGCCTTTGTTCATTGTCCTCGTTATTGCTAGTTCCGCACGATAAGAGAAGTATTTCATACTTAGATAGCGTAGTGCATACTATACCTCAATGCATCATTATCTACATTGTTTGACTTATTTTGTATATTTAGCGTGGTTCACAATTAGAAAAACTTAAATTATTGATTCTGCATGCCTGGTGTTTTTGTACTACCCCCTGTTACACATCCTAGCGATGGCTTGCAGAATACCATTCATATCGAATAAGATATTCTCAATTAAAAACACCGTGTGGTTACATTCAATTCCGAAGGCTGTCCATTTAGTTTTGCTAAATTAAGGGAACTAGGCAGCCGAAAAATATTTGGTCAACGCAGCATTTTCGTTGGGTTTGGTCATTAAGGTTATCATTCAAGGTCAGTAAAATTGCAAACTTGTATTCATTCATTGGCAACCCACTCATTCAACTTCTATTCTTAGCTCTCAACAACCCTCTTACCTTTAACTCCCTCACTCCCACCCTTCCTTGCCTTGTCCCCTTATCTCTCCATCGCATCCCCTCATTCCATTCATCCTCGCGCCTCGAGGGAAGGAAGTGGAACGCTGAACAAGGAGGATCGATATCCCCTCCCGACCCCCGCGACCAACCTTAACAGAACGCAGGTACGCAAAAAAGAGGGCTTACACATACTTAGCTCTCTCGCCCTTTCCTCCGTGCTATTGCTGTCTCGAGAAGTTGCTCTCCGCGGCGGTGATCGCAATAATAAAAATCCCGCAGAGGGGTTCGTCCGGGCGTCGGCTCGTCTCCTCCTCTCGCATGCACATCGCCACGAATAGAACTTAGGGTACAGGGGGAGGGGACGACGAGGTGAAGGGGAAATAGATACATGGGGGTAAAGAGTGGGGAGTCGGGAGTGTACCAAAGGGGGAGGGGACGAGGAGGAAACACTCGCGGGGTGGAAGTTCATAGGCGACCGCTTCGTTTTGAGAGCAATTCGCACTTGCGAGAGGGAATCATTTAGCATGCCACGCGGAGGATCCCGAGAAGACACGGCGCGAAGTAATTTCGTCTCGAGCGGTGGCAAGTTGAAAGAGACTTGAAGTTTGCGGGAATGGATTTTCATTTGAAAAATAAATATGTACCTCTCCTCCCCCACCATTTCCTCAGATTTATTCGCTGCCTGTGTGGATCGACAGACGAGTCGTAGGCTCCACAATACATTTCCGTACTTAACAATCTTTTCGCTTAGTGCTTAATACCTAAATTTATATCAACTCCATCGTGATAAACTACCCTTGAATAACTTTGCATTATTCGAAAGAAAATTTACCCTACTTTATGCATAGTGTAGCCATGCGAGAACGAATTCCTTGAAATTTATTTAGTGATTTTGAAAATCACATCACAAAAACGGCCCTTTCAGTTGTAACATTGTTTAAATAAAATAAAAAAATTACATTAAGTCCACTGACATAACCATATCATTTTCACCTATCATATTCAATTATCCTGTTAACCGTTAATTTACAACGACGCGCTTTTCCAATGCAAACCATTAATCAGGTTATCAAACAAGTCATATTTAATTTTCAATTCAGCGCTGGAAAATCAATGTAGCTTCACAGGAAGCACATTCAAGGGAGAGAAAATAAATCTAAGTAATTTTCTGGAAGGAGAAAATCCGAGGATTACGTGGTCAAGCACAACGTTGTTACTAATAATGTTTTAATATAATGGATAGAGAATGATCAACTGATTGCTCTAGAATGAAATACCACGTTAAGGCTGAAACAAGTTGAGATTTTAGTTCACGAAAAGGACGGTATCATGTTTCCTGTGGATGGCGGGAGGGAACTTGGAAGGATAAAATTCTCTAAAAAGTTACTGAATGAACTATTCTTCTCTGTGCTTGTCGTTATAAATTCCTCTCGAGGAAGATTCACCGATACATCGTTCAATGGTAAAGTGAGGGAATTTCTCAAGCAATGATCACGCGGTGAAATTAAACTTTTAAGAGTTATTCCTACCAATCGATGAACTCGATGAAGCTCATTCCCCTAGTGAAGGCAATTGAACTAAATGGAGGCTGCTAAAAAAAGTTCTTAATTATACAATAGGCATGCCTACGAACAAAACTTCTCCGAAAGGAAAGGGAGGAAATATCAAAATATTGCATTCGAATGAGTTTGGGTGATGATGGGTAGGAAATGAGTTCTGTCAGTGGAGAGACAAGGAAAGATCGGCTTTAAGACCAACGAAAGGGTTAATGCCCAGATGGAATGGGCAATTTTAATCAGGAGAGGAGTTTTCGGAAAAGGGGATATATTTAGCCACCAAATGTCACTTATCTAATGAATAATGTTTCCAAAATTATTTAAACCTCTATCATAATTCTTAGAGTTGACTAACTTCATGCGAAACAACACTATTGCACCTAATATTTTCCAGAAAAGCTTTCTGGCCATTTTTCTGTCGTCTCTAGGCCCTTCTTTGGAAGACAAGTAACTTCCAACTTAATAACCAATTCTGATATGATACTTTCATTTCAATGTTTTAAACAAACTCCGTAAAAATCAAATCCCCATAACCTTTAAATTCTAGATAAAATGGAAATTTCCGTGAGAAAAATAGAGTTATCAACCAGGTAATTTAAGACTTAGTGAAGCAAGTGGTCATTAAAAACTAAGAAACTCCAGCTGCATTGTATTCGCGTTGGAATAATTAGCCGAGGACCACTTAGGCAATCGTACTTACATTTCGCACTGAAGCACGGGTGTGATTATCGCCCAAAATAATGGCGCTAAGTTTCGGAAAAACATTACACAGAGCATGAATCAAGTACAATCTCATGGCTTGCATCGATTCAAAATGAAATAGATACCAGAGAATGTGATTCAATTTCGATTCGAAAGAACTCTTTCATTGAGCTAGCCGCGTTGTCTGAGAAGGAAGTCGAACTTTTCGGGAAGAAGAAGAAAAGGGAATCACCCAATAAAAGCTCTTCGTAACTTGTGCACGAAACTTAACTTCATAGAGTATCCAGATATACACACATTCTGTACCTCGTTGCGCGCAATGTACCTCTCTTATTCCGAGTTTATTCCAGCAGACATTGAAAACACATGTAGCGCCTCCGATAACAGTTAATTACTTTTTATTTTAGCATTAGAAGTACCTCAATAAAGGTGCGCTTTAGGATATGAGACTAGTATAACATACTTTAAGGAGCTTTAAAATACGTATTCGTCAAATGTACAGGGTTTCAAATTCTAATTCAGCTAATAACACCACACCACACAGTATAAGTGTTAAATTAAACGAGAGAGAAAATTTCAAAGTAAAGAGAATACTATATTTTTCATACATGTGAGTACGCGAATTTTTTCACTTTTTACAAGGCTGCTCGATGGCAGATTTTCTAATTGATAAAACAGATTGAAAGAATTCCTACAGTGCTTAGTATTTCTAATAATACTATTCAGTTTCACTCTTGTGAAAAGGTTAGATGCTAAACCTGCGAGTGATAAGAACTCACGCTAAAAGGACCGCAGCCCAGAAGCCCATTTGGATAATCTATTTTCATATTCCTCTCCCTCTTCCTTCTGTCTGAGCATATAATGATTTCGCTGTGAATACTTTTTCATCTTATGCAGTCCAAATTGGAGCTACATTTTGAATGCACAATGAAAACGGTTACGCAGAGGTGGAATTGTTAGTCTGACATCATTTCAACGATAAGTTCTACAATTTTGCTACCGTCTATAATGTACAATCCTATCCTACATAGCTCCCTTTTACCTTACAATCTTCAACATCTTACCCCATACAAGATGCCATTACCTAAACATACGTTAGAATCTACCCTAGACTCAAATCTTAAAAATTTCGTGACTAGTTCCGTGACGCTTAGAAGTAATTATCCAGTTGAAGTGAGCAGATCAAGTGAGTAAAATTCTAAAATACTTTACTTTCAAATTGAGCAATAAATACTTTTTTCGAATATAACTTAAGGAGCCAAAATATTTGATAATATTAAAATTATTACTATTATTATTGCTATTCTACCATTAAAGGTAGGTTTTGTCAAGACAGACCATAAAACGGCACATCTACAAAAATTAATATAAGCGTGTACGAGAAGCGCTACTTATTTAAATTTTTCATAACATCCGTGCAAATGAATATGAATTTTTGTAAGCTTTACACAAATTAGTAATTTTTAATGCCAGAGTGGTGACTTTAAATGTAAGTTATTTGCATAGGGTACAACGGCATACTATTATTCTTAAGAAAGGGGGAACTCCGGAGAAGAAGGAGGCATAGCAGAAAGTAAAATGGAATGATTTCACCGTAAAATGCGTAATATAAAAAATTCCTAATATGGTACGTGGAACAAAAGATGCTAGACGTGACAGCGAAGAAATGTGAGGATAATACACGGCTTAAACGATAGGAGAATTGAGCGGCAAGCTACGCCAAGCTAATCATAGAATTGATGACCGAAGATGATGATTGATGTCTTCATTGTGTGTGATGGGATTAGAGGGAGAGAAGATGCGCAGCCAATCAATAAATTCCTCGATAAAAGATGAGTGATTACTTCAGTGGAGCCTGCCCCTGGTTTTAAACTAAACTATTCCTGATGGTAAATAAAACACGCCCGCATTACACGATGATTAATCCTGTGCATGACCTAGCATGCTGGCAAACACCTGAGGTTGAGAATGCTAACTCATAGCCGTTGTTGTGGGGTTGTCCTTGACGTATTCACATATTTATCCAAAATTTTTCGAAGAAGAAGTATGCCTTTGGTTTATGACTGTGATTAGGGAATTTTGGGGCGCCGTGTAAGACTACTGAGTAGAGATTCAAACTCTGGTAATGACTTTGGATACAACCAGGTTAATTCAACCAGCGGGCAATCCAGGGGACTCGACCTTGTACACAACCCAAGTCCCGCATGACAAAGGTCGGTGCTTTGCAGTAGTGGAAAAGTAACTGCGACGAAGAGTAAGCCGAGAGAAGGCGTCGAGGCGAGTGAGGTTTGGGGAAGGGGCCAAGGCGAAGGGGAGGCCGGAAGGAGGGGGAGGGGAGGTCATGGACCGCGTGATATTCTCATCGGACCCCCGCGACAGCTGACTCTGACTGAGGCGCAGTTTTTGGCACGGTCGCGGCGTGCGTGCGCCTCTCCTAAGTGGCGGCCGAGAAACCACTCACGGACGCCGCTGTGCGTTTTCTTTGGACACGGGCCCGAGTCTCCCCAAAACCCCCCAACTCCGTTCCCAGCCCGCCCCCCCCCCAAACGCCGCAGAGAGGAAAGAGGGAGCAGTCGCGGGAGGAAGTGGGGTGGAAGAGGGAGGCCATGAGTTCAAAGCGGCAGCCGTAACACATTTTACAGGAAAGGTTTTGAATCGTTGAGGATGACACATACCTAATGATGAAAAAATGGTGAAGAACCAGGCTCTCACACATGATTTGATGAGTTGCTCGTGAAATCGATTTTTTTCGAATCGTGGACCAGTTAGACTCAATTTGGAAGACGATCCGAATTGAACCATTCAAAAATTTTATATATACACACACATATATTTATTTTTATATATAAATGGTTTGCGCAAGGAAGGTGGGCAGGGAATTTTGTAGACGTGCGGGAATAATATGGAAGGTTTTGGGAGCGGCATGGGGATGATAATATCTGAATATTGGGGTAATTAATGCTTAATATCAATACCTGGTTCATTCCAGGAATCAAGGAGCCAGATAAACGCCTGCTCTATGTTTTGAGTTTGAGTGGAGGGTCAGAGGGTGGGAGGGATGCTAAAATGGCGTGCGCGGAAGTGCGAGTGCGTGCGAAATTGGTGTTATTTAGGTTAACAGTCAAAAGAGAGGAAAGAAAGAGTTACATTCCCCATAATTTCGCCTTCTGAAATATTAAATGTCCATGCTGTTGTTGCCACTATTTGCAGGAGGGAAGATGATTCTTTATATCAATCGCAACTTATGACATACACAATGACTTATAAATAAATATTATTATTAAATTTTTCGATCACTAAACCCAGGGACTAAAAATCATAGCTACACTTCAAAGCCCTGGCAACACTCTTAAAGCATTTTTTCTTCATTTTTCGTCTCTGGCGTAAATTTCTGCAACTGACATTATTTATTAGGTAATCTACCGGTTAAGGTAGGTTTTTGGATGGACACAACTATCAAATAAACATTTTGTGACTCCCCACCTAGCAAACTAATCTATATCAGGTCCCTCTTCATCTCGGTGTACTTCTTTTCTCCCTTCATCCCGTCCAACATCCCTATCCTGTTCCTACCCTTACCTCGCTTGCCCAACATTCTCCCCTCTATTACCCTCTTCAACATTCCACTACCGCTCATTACGCCTTTCATCCATTTTTCCTCCTCCATAGGATTTCTCTCAACAAACCCCTCTCCTCCCCCACCATTTCTAGTACTTCCTCATTTGTTTTCCTTTCGGTCCATTTCACCTTCTCCATTCTTCTCCACACCCACATTTCAAAAGCCTCCAGTCTACGTCTATCCTCCTGCTTCAGCGACCACGTTTCCGCGCCGTACATAGCTACGCTCCATATCAGAGTTTTTACGAGTCTTGTCTTAACATCCCTACTCAACGTCCCCGTCATCAACTCCCTCCTCCTTGAGAAAGCCTCCTTGCCTAGCGCAATTCCACTTTGACCGTATTGGTCCAAAACACTTCCGAGATATGTAAACTGCTCTACCTGCTCTATTTTTTCCCCGCCTATTTTAATATTTAGCTTAAGGACTGACATAAGTTATTGAAATGAAATTAATAACTTTGTGATTTCATAGCCCAGCTGACGATGACAATAAACGTCGTAACCTGGGTCGTGTTTAAAGTAAAGTGTGCGGAATTACAAAGTTAATAATTTCAATACATTTTTTAAGGTTATTCGGGTAGAGTTCCTTAAATTACGCTGATAAGGAGGGTAAGAGGTTGAAGTGAAATGGAATGTAGAAAGAACCATACCATACCAGAGGCCACTCATATGATCCAGGATTTACTCGTGACACAAACTATAAACCGATTCCGTGACAAAGCTCACTCTTGAGACAGCAACCGGCACGGGGAGATGGCTCGATCCGAGCGAGACGATAACGCCAAATCGTCGTGTGGCTCACCGATGCGAGAAACACTTGGGGCAAATCGATAGAACGAGCTCAATCATTTAACCCGAACCATTGAGTTTTGGGGAAAAGATCGCGGGAGAACGGCGGGGAAGACGATCAGTTCAGGCGGTTTGTTGAGAGAGAGGGGATCGCATGGCCACGCGCATATCCATCTTCCTCTTTTCCCCCCCGTTTTATGCGCGGACACACTGAAGCCCTGAGACCCCGCGGACAAGAGCCGAGGCAGTCAATCACCCAAAGGGCTTCGGTAAAGGTTCGACTACTCACCTGCAACAGAGTGAGAGGGAGGGAGTGGGAGCCAGGGGAGTCATTAGCGGGGAACCTCGAAATGGGGAGGGGGAGAAGGATAAACATTGGCGCCGAGAGGAGAGAGATGAGCTAATGGGAGCGCTGAGTGATGCACGTTAAATGCGGACCGAGGCAAACAAGCCGCCGCGGTTTGTCCATCGTCCTGGAGGACGAATTGCGAGCCAGCCCATCCAACAGACTTGAAACTGTCACGCTCGTTTTCCCCAATTCCCCCTCCCCAAATTTGCTATATGCGATAGCTCGAATTGAGACGTCCGATTAGTACGTTCGTCCGAGGACACGGATCCACTCCGCATCCTTTCGGATCGCAGGAGTGGAGCTCTTCCATAGGAGCATCGATCCCATAGCCCTTTGCAAACTCTGATATAAAAAATAATTGTAGAAATGAGAGTAGCCAAAATAAAAACCAACGAACCAATGGGTTGATTACAAAGGCGGTACATCCCTAAGGAAAAACTAAGTTTAAATTCAATGTACTCGTACGAGGAACGATGGATGCACCTGCGACCAAAACAGAATATGAATGCTAAGTTCACTTTAAAATAATGTATATAGTCATGAAGTTCATCTTCATCTTGATTCATACAAATATTTTAGGAACCTCCGGAAATTATTTCATACAACTGTAAGGCTTACAAAGCGATTATTTTAAATATGTACTCATTTGAAATTGGGGAAATAAGTGGCCAAAACTAAAATTATGGCGAATTACCTTCAATTGCCATTAATTAACACGAAGATAAGTAAAATGCATCACGGCAGTACCAGATATAATATGAGCACTAGAGGCCCAGGAACGAAATTACATCCAGCTTTTCACCAAGACAAAAATTATTAGATTTAGCGAATTGTAATAGATTTTATCTAATATTAGATTATAAAATACTAATGAACCACCTTCTTCGATCAAGAAATTGTCCTAAATGCATTAAGTATTTTCCAGCTCTTCAGGTTAGATACTGCCATTTTCATTTTTCAAGTTCAATTGCCCAACGCTCACCTCCTTACGCAATTATAAGGCAAATTATCCATAGTAATTAGCACGGAAAAATGGAAAGTTAGTCACAGTGGCGGTCCCACTCCACACCAATTAAGATTTCGAAACTATGCATCTAAAATTCTAGACTCAAGTAACAACATTAAAAACTATTGATTGATAAAGATGCTTGGTCTTCAAGACATGATTATCGGTCATGGAAATGTGTTACGTGTATTTGTGCGTTAGTAATTCATGTAATCCAAATCTTCGTACTTTATGAAACAGTATCCATAAATGCTAATATGGACTTCTAATGTTACAAAAATTCCTTGATAGCATATGGTTTATTCTTAATTTTCAATGATATCATGGTAAGACATTCACAAAAAAATTCGTTGCTCCCAAACAAGGTCGCCTGAGTACGACAGGAAAAATAACACGATTTAGGATAATGTGAAGAATTTAAATAGGAAAGCTGCTCATTGGTATGAATATCCACCCGATTAGCCTCTCCTGCTGAAGAGCATGAAGTAATTCCAATTGCCTTCCGTAGTGCATACTTATAGCACATTAGTTATATGCAGTACTACCCCGTGATCTCCCAATTAAATAAAACGACATGTTTTGGGAGGGTCTTAAATCAATTCTCCACTCAATTACGTTTCTTGCACCAATTACCTTTTGATGAACGAGGCTTTGGGAGTCGTGGAGACAAAAAGAAATTTTCGAGAGTAGAAACGGGATACAGTGTGTACGGAGAGCAACCATTCCTTTAATTTATCATGGAGTTCGGACGGCAACTTCTTTCCCATTGAATTAAAAAAAATGATTCCGCGGTCGTATACGAGAATAACGGGGAAAGAAAATCAAACTTTTCTTGGATGAGCCATTTGTATCCTGGATCTGAATCCTGGATTGAATTTATTAAAAATACACTCCAAGTAGATTTAGCAGACGTAAATTATAAAATCCTCAGCTGGATGGCAGGAGAAGTGGCAGAATATACAAAAGAAGCAATGACCATTAGATACCCACACTAAATAACATTTAAGGTTGAGAACTAGACACGAAGAAGAAAGGGGGGATTCGAGATTGAAAACTACGCCAAGCTAACTTCGAAGAATGTTGAACATATTTTTTTTAAATACTTAATTAAACCGAAACTTGAAATGAAATTACATAGAAATTTCCTTTTACAGTCACGGCCAATATCGATAATGAAAACAATGACTGATGACTTCACCCTAATTGTGTTTTGCTTTCAACCGTTTCTGGAGGGTAGAAATGCTAAGTTTGTTTATTCGAAATTGTCTTATAAGGACCAGTGAGTCAAATTCCCGCAAATTAAACAGTTATTTCCTATTTACATATATATGGGTACCTAAAACCCTGCTAAGCATATACTGGAAAGGATATAGTAGAAGTGAGGTGAATAATTACTAAGTAATAATGGGTTATTTACAAAAAACAAAATAAAATTTGAGAAATAAAAGTGGACATTAAATTTTGTAATTCTTCATGCAAACTTATCAACAGAGAAACATTTAAGAGGTATACCGAATATATATCAGAGTGATTTTAAAATATCTTCAATACAAAAAGCTCTCTTTATTGAAACTCGCAAGGCACACATTTCGAGGACGAATTCGCAGTAGTTGACTAGCATTAGAGTGAACGTGAACTTCATCGGTGCAAAGAATGGAAGAAATCTTTTCACTTAGAGGAGCACAGCACACATGCAATATGGCAGTAAACAGAGAATACTGGTGAAAAGGGGAAACGAAATGGAACCATTAGCACACAATTCTAGGAAAAATGTGACTACATTGCAAGGGAGAAAGAAATTCCGTCATCAAGGGGAAAAACTCCGAATACGACGCCAAAGAAAACAATGAGATTTTAAAGAGATAACGTTACGTTATAAATATAAATATATAAATATAAATAAATATATATATATATATATAAGTTAGAAAATTATTACCATTGCTCTAAATAAATGTAAACACATATTCTCCACGTGCGTAACGTTCGTAATAATTCAATTTCTTTCAATTGTACATCCTCAGGGAAATTGGTACACAGGATGTCTTGATTTTAAAATAAAATCTAAGCTATTTATCTTTCAAGTAACCCGCTGTGGTCCAGTGGGTAGAGCGCTGGGCTACTGACCGTAGGATCCGGGTTTCATTCCAGGTAACAAAGAACTCTGGCCACCTTCAGCTTCGCCTAACCTGTGTAAATTTCCCGACATGAGATCTTTCTGGGAAAATACGGGCGGCAGTGGGAAGACTGGTTCTCCTACCCTCAATTTTGGATTTCACGCGACGTTGGGCTTATTCTGGGAGAGTTTAGCCTCACATATCAGATCGGTCTTCCAGTTGATTCGAGTGTTTTTTATTCAAGCCTAGAGAAATAATTAACGTGATGTATGACAAGGTACAAAACGTGTATTTTATTAAAAAAAAGGATTAGCAGTAATTACACGTATTTAAAGCAACCCGACGAAAAACAGTTAGCATTACTATTTTTAAAACGACTGTGCCGTAATTCAGAAATGTTTTTATTTGAAAAATAAAAAAACACCTGCCATAATTAACGAATTAGAGAATATTACAATAATACCTGACGAAATGTGAAGACGTTTTAAGAGAGAGTGACATTAAGAGCCATTTAAAAATTTCAAAACTGGCGATGTAAACTTATGTTCGGATTCACGTAAAAAATAACCACGGTTACATGCCTGAGGGCCAGATCATGTAGTGAATGCCCACAAGTTAGGTAAACTACAATATTTCGAGGAAAGTTCGAGACACCACTAATGTACTTGCGCGTGCTGAAATACGGGAATGGTTAATATTCACGACGCGATAATACACAAATTAATCTACAGAGAAAAACCGTGAAAGACGGTCAGCATCAATTGTCTCGCATCAGCAGCAGAAATCGATATGCCCCATGCCACACCAAGAACTCGAGGAGTTAAAAAGTGGAGTAACCTTAAAAATGCATGAGAAAGAAAGGGATGAAACGTAATTGTATTGAGACGTCTCAAAGACATTTACGCAATGAAGGTGACCTGGAAGGATAAGTCGCAGAAGGTAAGTGTAATCCGTACCTGTTCGACAAGGCGATTTAGGATTTATGTTCACTTAAGGAGGAAACATACTGTATGATAAAAATAACGACAGCCGGAGGACAATCGATCCTTCACCTCCAAAGTATCTATATTTATGCACGAGCATAATTATTAATATTATCTACAGTAGTCTACCGACTAATTACAAGCATAACGTGATTTTTGAGTACAGATACCAATCATTCGAGTTCAGCTTATTAAAACAGCAACACCGAAGACCTTACGCTGCAATAACATGTATTCATTTCCATATCCAACCTCCTATCATTAAGTCCAACAGGCCTTCCTGATCATTTTACCTCTCCCGCTATCCTCCATTCCATCCATTTCACTATTTCTATCCTCCTTCACACTTACATCTTAAAAACCTAAAATGCACCATCATCTTAACATCTTGCCTTAGCAGTAGCAGTTCATAGGGTACCAGACATACATGCACAAGTATTAGTACCAATCCCCGTCACACGTACTCGCGGATGCTTGCGAAGAATTGAGTAGATAAAAAAAGAGGACCTTGAAATGCGATGCCTAACTTAACCGTATTAATACGCACACATAATATACATAATTATTACATGTAAATGATAACGAGGGAATAATTATAGCTTCCATAGAAGGCGACATCACAAGGAGAAGTAATATTATATTGACTGCGGCACAAACCAATGTTTGTAATCATTTTTCCTTAGCACAATTCCTCATCTAAACAACAAGAAAAAACATCTAAAATATCAAATAATATTTTTCTAAATTTCATGATGTACTACCAAATTACCCTAATTGTTGGTGAGCCCTCTGCCACGCCAATCAATATGCGACGACTGGCAGGGTTACTACGTACATACACGTTAATGCAGATACAGCTGAGAGTAAATATGGGTACGGCTTAATCAGTGAGAGAGTTTGGAAAACGGGCGAATGTCAGAAAGGAGTGACGCATGACCTTGCCAACACAAAATGGAGGGGACTATACGAGAATAAGTTACACATGGACGAGTAGACCGTAAGCGCAGTCTTTGAGATATAACGCAAGAACGTGGATGATGAGATCCCGGAAACCACAGTTTGGGTATACAAGTGTATTACAGTGAGGTAAATGGAATGACAACGCGAAGGGAAGACAAAGAACTATCCCGGGTTGCGAGGAACCACAGAATTTATGTTCATCTACGTTTATGATAAAGCAGAATAAATATATACTGAGACGTACGAATTTTAAAAAAATCAAATCACAAAAAATACTATCCTTAATAAGATCTTTGTTTCCCAGATTGCAAACCAAATATCAAGATTAATATCAAGCCTTGTAATACACTCTGGGAATTCTTGAATCAGATTTTTCTCAGTTTACTCTAGAATTATAAGTTCGAGGACAATTATATTGATTGAAACAAGCATTTCATTCTTACATATATTTAAAGCTAACTTACTTAAGATCATAACAGAACGACACATAAGCTAGGAAGGGGTAGGAACTGGGTAGGCATGATGGAGACAATGAATGGAGGAAGGAAGTATGCAGAATTGAAGAGGGACTTATTGTAGTGCCGGATGTCAACTTGAGTATTGTAAGGAGAGGAAAGTAAATGTTACGTTGCACGGAAAATGGAAAAATACGAGTGAAAAGAGAGAGAATAAAAAAATATCTAAACAACTGAGAATAATTTACATTTTTTTAAGTTATGGAATAACATGTTTTTTTAACTTTAATAAGTCACTTTTTACACTCCAAACACGACAAATTTGTAGCATAAGAAAAAAGCAATTAGTATAACAGGCTTTATGCTTACTCAATCCGCAGTGCCTTGCAATATACATCTGAGAGGGGACAAAGTGTACGTCGGAGTGATGAAGTGACTTCTCTTGCATCATTTGCAGTTTTTTTTCAACAGGGCACTCGCGAACTAAAAGTCGTTTGCGTAGGAGTTCAAAGGGTTCGCAGATATAAAGATAAAAGCAATAATCTTGAGACGACGCAAATAGGCGGTACTTTGATCGTTTAAACAAAACGAAACTTGGCTGAACTGTTCAAATAGGAGAAAACATAACTTAAATGAGGAAGTGTTATTAATTATCGCTTACGTGCTCTCAAATATTCTGTTCCCTAAGAAATAAGGACGGAAAAATCTATACAAGGCCATTATACCTATTTGCGCACATGGTTGTCAAACGCATTTTCAGAAGCATAAAATTTATTAACCGAATTCAAAAAATTAAAAATAAAGAAAATACAAGCTATTTGCATTTTTTTAAATGGTAGAGTGATGAACCAAGACACAATCAGATACTGGAAAGCCACGAAAATTGGCCACGAAGACAACTAAGACCAGATGAGGAAAAATACAATATCTACTCGCGGTGACTCATTTTCTAGGCCCCCCACAAATTTTAGCAGTACAAGAATATTCAATTTTCTTGTTTTCCTTGTAACAATACAATTCATACTACTGGAATATCCCATTACAAAGCTGAAATTTCAAGTACTGCATGATATACACCAAAGATGGGAACATGAATAATAAAAAGAGTATGCCGACAAATGACAAGCGGAAGATATACGAACGATAACAGTTTTTACGTAAAACAATGCCTAGTGGATTAATATAAAAATAAATGGGAAATGAAATGAAGGAGAAATCAAAACCATTAATGTCGACCCGATAACTATTTAACTCACCGTGACAAATAATGAACAATAATTTTACAATCCATATAAATGTTAATAAAATCTTCTATTTTTTCCTTTCCAATTTCATTTTACTATCGTTTCTCACTTCCTTCATTATTTAGACCACATGAAAAATTATTGCACTTCCTCCGCTTCCATTAACAGGCCTCTCAATTATTTACTTCTTCTGCATCTTTAGCAATATCTGTTTCCAAATGAACATATTTTCAACATTCATAAGGTTTTTCTGTGGCACATTTCTTCGGCTTTCTCCGTCCCTCATTTCACATGTCATTTTCATCAATGCCAATACTTGTTTCACACAACGTTTGAAATAAATCGGCAAGCCATTGTCACTACCATGTTCATTGCTTTGAAAGTAAATGAAAATCCAACTAAAACTCAAACGGAAAACATTTGTGGATGGTTAATGAAAAACCAAAATTTCATTTGTAATTTTTGTTACCAATGAGTGTATTAAATATGTTCTCCATACGCGTCAACACCAAATAAAATCATCAACTGAGAATTCTAAATCTACACAATACCCTTCAAGCTGCCGTAAGATCGTGTAGCAAGGAGTTAGTTCTTTCGATGGAAAATTTCCAAAAATTATGCTCTGGGTAACTTTCAATAGCTTAGTAAAATTTAAAAATTCCTCAAAAAAAAACCCATGTTTCCCTCTTCCAAAATAGCTAATAAATTTATTTCTTTTCATCTTTTAGGACTATCTTATGACGGCAAAGTCGTTTCCATCTGCGACTGACAAAATTAACCTAAGTGATTCTTACATATTTAATAACAAAAATAAAATCCACATGAAAAGAACGACTTCAATGTAAAAGACGAAATCACTAACAATCAGTGCCAGTTCTTTCCATTATCAACAAGCTACTACACATGTTAATGTATCGAATATGTGGTACTTACACATTTTCCTTACCCGACAAAACAAAGTCTGTTTGACCTAATACATAATGCACTATCGCGAAACTTGAAAATTCAAATAATCCTAATAAACCTTGGGCTATGATAATTACTGTCGTCAACGAAAAACACCATTTTTAATGGCAAAATGATCTCCTAGAGTAATTAGTAATGGAAAACGTCAATTCACTAACACACAGTGGTCATTTGTTACAGCTTTGAACTTCCGCAAATCCTTCACTGGAAGGGACCAATTTTCGAAGCAATATGGGGGCCACTGGCACCAGAAAACGTAACAAAATAAAACATTTACGACAAGGACTGGAAAATCACACTAACAGAAACTGCAGGCAATTACAAACAAACTGCTCGTGCTGCCACCATGACGAGTACATCGAAGGGTAAGGACTTTTAAACCACACACACACAGATATTTCACAAATGGCTCTATGCAAGGAGTTTTTTCCGACTATCATATCTTTCCCACCCCAAGAAGGATTGTGCCCGACGACATCGGCTAGGAAACATTGAATAACGGTTTGCACAAAAGTGGCAATCCAAACAGCCGTACCGGAACAAAACACCGTAATTAATGGGAGCGCTCATTTAGGTAATTACGCGAAATTAATCAGCGAGGTGCGTGCGTAACGTATGTTTTACGGCGTCCCCCCTCCCCTGAAATGTTTTGGCAGTTCAGCATTTGCACAAAACGTAACGCACTCGGACGAATTAGGCATGAGCTAAATGCGAAAATTATTAATTTTCATTTGAGTGAGCTAAGAATTCTAAATGCAATGGTGCATTTTTTTTTCTGGACTATGCATGCATCATAATTAGTAGATGCCCCATAAAAATACAGATAAGATAAATAGTACAATATTTTTTGAATATTCGGTAGCTTCACAAGAACTTTCTTCAGACGGAGGCGAAGGAATTATTAACTTCCTAAGTCAAAATACGGATTGCTATTTTCTGCAATATACGCATTTGTTTTTCCCAATTCACTCTATCAAAAGACTTTTTGAAATCTACGAAACGGGCAAATACGTCCTGATTGTATTCAATATTCCTCTCGATTAGTGATCTCATTACTGAAATGGCATCACGCGTACCTCTCCCCTTCCTAGACCCAAACTGATCATCCCCTAAGTAATCATTTGCTTACTCTCTATCCTTTTGCTGATGATCCTGAGAAATAACTTTAGCTGCGTGGGATATCAAACTTATTGTTCTGTAGTCCTCACATGATGTAGCCTTTACCTGTTTCGGAATAGGAACTAACACTGATCTCGCAAAAGTCTTCCGGCCAGATTCCTTCCTCATAGATACTACGACAGTCCATTCCATATTTATATTTCTTTTATAGGTCTCTTTCTACCACATTTTCCTAAATCTTTCAGAAGTTCCGCAGTAATGCTGTCTACCCCCATGGCTTTATTTGATTTCACCTCCCTTAATGCCCTTTCTATCTCATCGTCGAGTATGGCTGGAGCTAAGCTATCTTCCTCTTACGTCATGTTCTCTTTCTACGTCTAACCTTCTTGGCCATTATTATAACTTGGTACTCTACCATATGCAAAAAACTTAATATCCCTTCATTCCTTTGCATCAACTAACAAGACAGCATGGCCACCACAGCACGATAAGGGTAGAAAAACACATTCCTAGCCTAGCTCTTTTTTGGTTGTTTTCTTTCTGTCTTTTTTTATTTTTTTCCATCCTACATCACATCCAAATCTCAAAATCCTCAAACCTACACCTACCATCATCCGTCTTCAATGGCTGAGTTTCCACGTCGTACACAACCACGATTCATTTCCGTTTTCACCAATTTTTTCTTTACATCCTTACTCAACGCCCCTTCCATCAACTTCCTCTTCCTTGTAAAAGCTTCTAAGCTGGACACAATTCTTCTTCTGCCCCTAGTACTTTGTCATCATGTATTTTTTTATTCGATCCCAAAAACCACGAAACATTAAAATAAGAGCCGGTGGGAGGGCAGAGAGTGAGTCCGCAATGTTAAAAAACCTCGAAATTGATATAGGCTAAATATATAGTATGTGAACTCATGAAACACAGTCTTCCGAATAGTTCTCTAAAAAAATCCGAGAAATATATACCCGGCAATAACGAGAAGAAATACCGTTTCCTCTCGATACTACGGTCCTTAGACTATAATCGTTTATCACAAACTCAGCAACTTATCCAATTGTACCATCTTTGGAGGTTAAGCTAAGAGGCAGGACTTCGAACTGTGGTTCGGAGGGCCAAATAGCACGAGTTTCCAACAAGTAACGACGTCATAACACTATTCCCTCGCCACCCTATTACAAATCCGGATATCGACCAAAACACATTGATGAGAGAGAGGCGTGAATTAGGAAGTGACTGAGACCACAACTGAGGCCGTGGAGGAACCAATAGTTCCCGCAGTGTTTTTTTCATATCCAAGTTTACCAACTTTCATCGCGATTGAAAGGTATGCCAATAAAAATAGTAAAGTCTGCGTATTCAGATGAAATTACAGAGTTGATTCATCAATTATTCCAAATGCACAGCGTGAGTGCTCCACACTACCCGCGTGCTATAAAAATTGTCAACGCAATATTTATTGGTCATTCCTTTGGGATACCGGCCTCTTTTCGGGCAATTAACTACGAGAACACACTCTCCATATGTGATAATAGGCAACGTTCACTGAAAAAACGAAGTTTGCTTTGTGGAACGTCTATAACGAATTCTTCAACAGATCAACTCTGACATCGTAATATATATTGATTCATTGACTTCCTTCCCTCATATACTTTACAATCACAACAAAACCGAGATTGCAATGCAAAAACAATTGTAATGCAAATTTACACATTATCAACTGCCGCTTTTATTACGAATGCATTCAGTTCACCTACATAAAGTCCCAGATACCTTTTTCTCAAAGTTACTATTGAATTTACTATCCCCATAAAAACAATTTCAAGTAAAATAAACAACCGTTTCTCTAAAAAGCTGACAAGATAAGCTGGAACATTAATTTCCACCAGACCTGCACGACTAACCTATATGGATTCACAGCTTTAGTATACCGATGTTCTGACATCCCGTGCCACACACTCCCGTCGAAGCTAGGAGGATATGGCGTGGATGTAGTTCAGCGTAGTGAGGGAGAAATTACGAAGAAGTCAATGGACTGGAAGAAAAAGATCGATGAAGACACGTGAGGAAAGTGGTGAGAAGAGAGAGAGAGAGAGGGTTGGGGGTTTTAAGAGGGGAAAGAAAGGAGGGACGGTCCGAAGTAACGAGTGACCTTCAGCCGACTTTCGCTCCGTGACTGTTGCATCAGATGCAATAGACAACCTTGAGACGAGACGGCAGAAAGCAGCAGGGTGGCGAAGGGCAGAAGTACAAGGAGAAAGGGACACCGGAGATGAGCGGAGAGGGACACGTAGGAATTTATTTTTGGTCTTAATTCGGACCACGTGGCTCCTTCATACACTGAACCCACGCCGTCCTCCACCAAAGTGGAAAATGAAATGTTCGTTAAAACACACAAGATATTCCTCTCAGAGTGACGTGGTGTGAATTTAAAAAGGCAACGAAAATATTAAGGCAGCGTTTTTACTCAGAGAAAGCATCCTCTGGTGAGGAAACCTGAATTTCCGAGCAGCTCCAAGTGAGAGAAAGAAAACCACGTTATAGATGGAGGAAAAACAAGTTAGTTTATGAATAATACCTTTTTAGCTAGTTTCACCTGATTTAAAAAGGAAGAAAATAGCAAAGTGCTCATAGCTGTCGATGTACCCTAAAACCCTAACCCTAGGAAGAAAATGTTCCCTTGAGTAAAATGAAATATAAAAAGTAAACCCCAAACAAATACTCCCATTACATAAAGTGTCGTGGCAGCATGAAAGTTAAATGGTAAGGCGTAATAATAATATACGAATGTGAAGCAGAATTAGGAAAATCAATAAAACTCGAATGACTTCAATACGTTAAACTCAGGAAAAAACATACAGGTAGGTGATTATTAATTACACGTCATTGAGATAAAGTATTTTATCCGGTTCTCCTTTAGAAGAGCACCACAAAACTGGTAAAAGAATTTTGGTGATAGCATACACCGATAGTAAACTTAAAAAAAACTCAGCCATAAAGTTTATCCAATAAAAATAGTTGAAGTAGCGTGTTTACCACCGAACACAACGATAGGAGAGAAAAACCACGAGCGTAAGAAGCGAAACAGGTGGCAAAAAACCAGTGTCATTCAACCGGATTGGATGGACCGGTTGTTAATGCATACATACATGGCTTAACCGGTCTACCAAATTTTTTACCAAGAAAAATAATGAATTTTTTAGGTAATTGAATAACAATATGCAATAAAAGGGTTAGCGCGAGCAAATCAAATGGCGAAGTAACGAATGAATAGGTACCAGGTGTTAGCAAACCCTTTTTTTTACACTTCAAGGATGAATTCCATAGAGAGAATTTTATCCTCGGAACATGACACGGGTGGAAGTTCATCCGAAACAGGTTACCGGCAAATAGTTTTTAGTAACGTTTCCATCCTGCATACCAAATCTTCCTGTGAGTCCGTTTCCGTTCAATTCATTTCGGCATTATCCATTCAATTCGTTCAATTTATTTATGCATAAGGAAATATTTGTATCAAAAATACTGGTACCCAGACACCCCCCTCTAAACTCCCTTGCGTTGGCTGACGGGATATTGTGCAGAAGCAGATAATCTTTACGACGCTGTTCTATATATATTTTTTTTAACAAAATACTTCACAAGAAATGATCCTTGATAGATGGATTGAGCAACACATATCTGAATTATTATTCATTGTTTACTTGCACCTTTCTACTCATGCGTCAGATTTCCGGCCGTTATCTCCCCATGAAAATATCTGTAGCGCAAGACTTTGAAGAATACCTATTCGCGGACTTGAGGTTGCGTTTCAAAAAACCCCTCGCGCCATCCACGCCGATATGGGTGAGCTAAAGATCGCACGGGAAATTAAGTCCGACCGTATGGAACTGAATGATGGTATCGAAGCAGTGAAAACGGTGAAATCGTTCGGAGAGCCGAAGAAAAGAAAGAAGGCGGGTGGTGGGAGGGAGGGATAAGGCCCTTGGCCCTAAGGGTCGAGGTAGGTGGAGGGATCCCTGCAAAGGAAGAACGCGTCAGCAATGAGAAAATGGAAATGACGAGCATGAAGAGGGTGGCTCACACGAACGCGCCGCGCGTAACACATAAAAATGGACAAGTGGCAGAAGATGACTGGGCCGGGGGAGCGACGACAGGGGCAGAGGGGGAGAATATGATGAGCATTGGGATGCAGGGGACGGGCAGCCGGGGGCGGGGAGGGCTAAATACAATGCGTCATCACGTGATATGGGAGGAATGCGAGAGGTGCAAGACGGAAAGGAAGGGTTGTGGTGAGGGAGAGAGGTGGAAGGTCTCACGACAGAGGGTGAAGTGACGGATTGACGAAGACTCGGAGGGACTCGCATGAAATACGAACGCACGGGGGGGGGGACGAATGCGCGTCGCAGCACCTAAAATAGAATAAGTGCGAGCCAACGCCCCAGGCATTTGTTCACGGAAAAACGGCTGAAAAGGTTCCAGGTTCAAAACAGGACGAAACTTGTATTGGCGTGCAAGTCGTATTTGGTTTTTAGCACTAAGTGATCTTGGCACCCGGTGGGATTCGATAGGAGGAATGGTGCGTATCACCATTCCTCCCATTCGGATTCAAGCACTCCCCTCCTTCGCGCGATTAACAATCATAACGTAATCAAACCTTTACCATCCCCCCACATTTTTAATTAAACTCAAAGATGCACCTTACGTACAATTAAAAAACTATGTACGATATGAATTGTTGTCTGATTAACACTCTCCACCACACGTCCTTGCGGTGATTTGCAAGACACAGCGTATATGTAAATATATATGCACGGATTACAGGCAAAAATTAATTTTCCTCTAACACTTCGACTTTCTTGGTTCGGTAGCCTGTTAAGGCCATCGGGCAGTATTTAGAGGGATTAAGGCTAGAATCCTGGATCGGCGAATTAATTTTTTCCACTCTAACATATCTAATTTCTCGCTTACGTATGTTTGTGCATATCAGCGCGTGACTTCGCTACAGTCACTGTTGCGGTTTTTCCCGCAATCTCTTTGAATCACCGGTAGTCGCATGTGTTCTGTGGTTTGGTTGCGGCCGTTGTCACTGTCAGTTGACTCGTCACGGAAACGGATTTAGTTCCCCCGCAAATCGAAACGTGGGAATCGAGTGAATTATAGGAATATTGCGTAAACCATTATATATACATAAATATATTGTGTGCATATATATAGAGTTCACCCAGTACTAAGCCCGACGGTGTCTGAAGTTCACACATCAGGATAGGGGGTCCAATTCCTTTCTCTGTGCCGGTCATGGTTTCTCAAGTCGCGGTAGTCCAGGGGGTAGAGCGTTGGACCGATTCCCGGGCAAGGCACTCTAGGAACCTGCCAATCTAAGTGCTTTTTCGGGTACCGGATCTTCTTGGGAAACCATAACCGGCCCACCTACCTTGATGTGTGAATGTCACACGCCTGTAGTACTGGGTGAACTCTACCATCACCTACCCAACCGACCTTCGGGTTGAACACTGTGTTTATGTGTATATCTTTATGTAAAAATATATATATACGACGACGGCGGTGCCGTCGAAACGTCAATATCTACTGTAAGTGTCCTTCCTTTATGTTTCTGTGTGTGGAATATTCATTATCCGAGTGTTTGTGTGTCGCCGAAGAGCGTCAATTTCAAGGATATATATATATATATATATATATATATATATATATATATATATATATATATATATATATATATATTCGAATTTGAATGTGTATATATATAGATATAAAAAAAAATATATATATATATATATATAATGGTTTGTGTAAAAACACGTCCAAACAAAATATTGACGTCCTTTATTAAAATCATTTAATCATCCTTTTATTCTGTAGTGGCTCGCACGTCATCGGGAATATGAAATAGCTGTTACCAAAAACCATTATTGAAAATAAACTATATCAATACCAGTGCATCAAATGTAAATTATATTCACATAATATGCATGAAACAAAAGTCATTTTATCACATTGTCTTCCACAAAAATACGGAAATCATTCCACGAGCGAAGATTAAATTATACATTAAATATGTTTCATAAAATAGAAGCAGATTCCTTTTACAATTAAGTTAAAAATGTATCGCTACGTAATCCATTCGAACCTATATTATATGATGTGTCACGACAAAAAATTATAGAAATAAACTAATCATTGACAGCATTAAAATGCCATTTTTTCTGCGAACGATAATGTATCTCAAATACTTTCTGAAAAAATAAATTGCAACCTTGCTTGTTGCCATTATTCCAAAAAACCTTACTATGGTATCAGCTCCAATCGGGTACACGATGATTTAAGCTAAGCTAGTGTAGTGAATAGTGTACCAAAAGTGTTTGCAAACATTACCTATTTCGATTGTTTGAATTATACAACTTCTCCGGCAGCCACTATCACTTAAGTTTTTATGCCACATGTATGGTGTAATTAACCTCTTCCAACCGTCTGATGTGGAAGTAGGTCACTGATCTGAAGGGCACAAACCAGCGTTCTTGACTCTCAAGATTTAAGAAGAGCATTTTCTCGGTACGAACCCAGGGTAGTAAAACATCGTCCAGGTCACAATGAATTTTAGTTGCAAAGACGGACGGTGGATATCATCGACATGAATGAAAAATAAAATTGAATCCTAAGCTTTCATGGTCTTGCCCATGGTATTTCTGCCAGCTACGCTGAAAGCCAATTTGAACATGTTAACAATTTTTTACTTGTGGTCTCTTTATGCATTCAAGTTATCTCACCGTGATGAACGCAAACTGTTAGGTATTTATCTTGTATTTAAGGAAACTTTAGGAGATGCAGTAATTTTAACTTTCCTAAAAAATCGTCAGGAAGGGGACAAGGATAAAATGGCATGGAAAATGCACATTAATGATAGGCAAGATTCTTGACCGAACGCTCACACAAACAATATATAATTGAATTCTGTCCCACGTAATAGTTCATCCCCAGGATATTTTTATCGGAAAAATTCTAGTTCATATGTACACCTTTTACACGGAATAAATCGCAATTACATTCACCACGATTTTGTTCGTTAGATTTTTCCTAAGATTTTCCCTTAAATGTCGTCTTTGAAACGTCTTCCTAGAAGCTTTTTTATTTTCTAAGAAGGCCCACATTGCCTTAGACATCGTCATTCCCAAGTTAAATTACCAAGAACAAAATATTAATTTATTGAGGAGCTACTTAATTCCAAAATCCAATGAATAACAAAAACCAATGCTTCGCCAAAGAAACAACAACATAACATATAACAATATATTATTACCCCCATCGTGCTACGGTAGGAAAGACCATATTAATAAAATTAGAAAGATTAAGTGTAGAACAGATAGAATTAAGATTTCATTTTTAACACGAACGATAGGGGATCATAATAACATTGTTCGACCGCGGTAGGGTCATGTTCGGGTCAAATCATTCTGGTGTGTATTCACCCCCTGCCACACACCTAGCGGTGGCTTACAGGGTATATAAATAAATAAAGTACATTAAGTAAATAAGCAACCTGTCATCGAGCAGAGAAAATCTTACGTCGGTATCATGAACGATATTCAGCGTGGCTTTGACCGGAGCGCAATTCGAACTCACAACCCACAACAGAAAAATAGACGTTCATACTTTGTACTCGTATATGCATGCCGCAAAGGACGGGAATGGAATGTATGAAGATACGAAAAAAAACCGAAGGGAGACTTATCGAAAAAAATATTGTTTAGTTCCAGGTCGAAAGCGATAACTGGAAGCAGCAAGAACAGGAGGTAATAAAAATGAATGAGAAGAAATTCTCAACGAAGTAGAGAGAGGTGAAGAGATACGAAGGGCCAGGAAGGAAGAAATCTCCAGGCGGGCGAGGGAAGAAGGTGGAATTGGTGGTGGGGATAGAGCAGGTAATTGAAGGGAGGACGGTGAGGTAGGAGAAGAAAGGGGGGAACGTACAGAGAACGGGAGAGGGGGTTAGTAAGGGATCTGGGGGCAAGGAAAGGTGGGGGGGCGGGCAGGAAGAATGCAAAGAGGAGTCTAATGGGAGGCGGAGGGAGACCCGGCGGCATATGCGACGATCCACCCCCGCCGCGGGTGCCCCCTTAGGTCGCCGAAGGCCGCGACCGCTCCCTCGCGCACCTTGGCACCGCAAACCGTCGTTTGACGGGTCCCCCAGCCGCGACGGACGGCGGACAGTTTACCCACATAGGTGGCGACCGAAAAGGGGGAAGGGAAACGGATATCCCGCTTAAAAATGCTGCGCGCACTGCGGGGCGTGGGGAGGGAAGGGGACGGGAAAAATGAACGAAAATAAAAGCGTCTGGCTGGATGGAATTCCTGGCAATTTGGCGGCTGAAGCGTTAAGGAGCGAGAGGTGTCGGGTTCCGCGAGGCTTGATATTATTTAAGCCCATAAATGAAGGGGTTTTTAGCATGAAACGACCAGCCCGTCGTACATCAGGCGCTTCCTCTTGCTATCTCACCTCTCAAACGCTACGAGAGCCAATATTTAAGTGCACGGCCGGCTGCTTAGAAGCAATTTTGCCAGGCGGTATCCTTTAAAAAAACTGAGAAGAAAGGCCTTGACTTTACATGACTCCACAAAATGTGGTGCGTGTAAATGAGGCAAACATTAACGCTTATACTGATAGACTTCAATTATTGGAAGGAGTGGACACACACAAAAACCAATTTCAAAGCTTTAAGAAGACTTTAGTAGCGTCGATAAGAGTCCACTAACCGTATTATGAATTATGCAAATATGAAATAACTAAGTCAAAATGAAACATGACCTATGCATATACTCAAACCCAGGTCCCATTTAGCTTTATTCAACATGAAAAGCTCAAATGCATCCCCTTAATTAATAGAAAATAAATATTTATTTCGGTGTTCATCCTAACCGAAGGGTTTTCTTTCTGCACAAATAATGGGTCCCCGCACACAGGAGAGGATCAATGATGAACGTGTTCTCCAGATAAGATCTGCTATTTGCCAAGCAAAACACTCGAAAAAGAATTTGATAGCTATATAGATAGAATATAGATAGCTATATAGATAGATAGAAAGAAGTATAAGATTCGACAGCAAATATGAATATCCTTTCAATGTGTTTAATTGTTTCAGGCTCAGCTTTGTGGAAGTTCATGTACATTAAATGAAGAACACAATCTATTTTTCCACTGTTCTTAATTTCGGACCATTAGTTTCAAGGCGTTGGGTACCTGATGATGACGCCTAAGCGTTGAAACAAGGAGTACGAAAATAAAGAATAGTGGAAAAATACATTGTGTTCTTCATTTAATGAATATCCTTATTTTAATAACTTACAGAGTAAATGGAATGTGGGCAAAACTCTGAGCTGGATCAGATGACTTACCTGCAAAGAGAAAAAAAGAAATTAGAGCATTGGAAAAACATTTAAGCTGATGCAAAATTGCACTGACACATGTATTTTGTTACTGAATTAATTCCTCATTTATTTTCCTTTTATGTAGCAATTACATTGTACAAGTAATATGGTAACATTTGATGGCAGAAAATACGACACATTCCCCAAACTTCGACAAAGAAAATTTGTCATATTTAGAATTGATTGCGCCAAAATACAATACATCTGCTATCCTCATTAACGAAACCCAAGTTTTTCAAGAATTACCCAGGAAAATAGTGACTTGCGCATGAAATAACGTCAGGAATACGTACGTGTTTTCGTTTCATATAATCACGTTAAGAGGACGATGAATTTTAATTAGGAAAAGAAGTAGGGTTTCACATGTCTCGCATTACATTCCCATTGCTACACTTCTTCCCTAGATTTATCACTCCTTCGTGAAAGAGCGGATAAAATAACGCGCCGCGAATCGGTGGGGCATCAAGTCACATCGGTCTCAGGGGTCGTTCCAAAGAACACGACGCTCACCGAGCGCGCATTTGATTTCAATTTGTGATTTACGGCGGCGAAGCGGAGATTGATTCTCGCCGCAGTCGTGTAACGCGATCCGGTAAAAATTGTTCTCGATATCCAGTCACAGTTCCCCTCTCCCTCCCCCCTCATTCGCTCAAGAAACTCCCGACGCTCGTGACGGCCATTCCGGTCAAAGGGCCGGGTGGGTGGCTCGAAGACCATGAAATCCCGCCCCGAGCGGGGCTTTCTCGCTCCCATTCGGGCGGGAGTAACGTGCCGACGTCACATTAGGCCGTCCCGGACTCATGAGCTTCGCGATCTAAAACTCGTGGGAGACGGGCAATGTGGAGAGGAATGGAGCGAAAGTTAACACTGACGCGGGCACGTCTCGCGAGCGACAAAGGAAGCGTCGACGCCGCTGTGGTTGGGGGGGCTGGTTTTTAACTTCCAAAAACACCAGCGAATGACGTAAAGGGTGAATTTTACTGCCCACCTCTTTTGATCACAGCGGCGGATTCCGAGCAAGACTGTCGAAAACGATGTATGCACGGCTACGGGCAAAAGCTTTTCTCGCTGGGGAGCCATAAATGACACATCAATATGCGGGAGCGAAATCCATTTGGGGCGTCGGAAAAAAATCCCGCCACGACTTAAGCTCAATTGAATAGTCATTTAACATCCTCATTGCGCGTCCTCGGATTTTTTACGGCACAATTTGATGGTTTTACTGCCGATTCAAGGAACAAATGGGCATTTATGGAAATTGAAAAGGATCGATTGCATTCGTGTCACAATCTGCAGGACTACAAAAAATCTTATTATTCCACTTGTTCACAAACTGTGCGAGATAACGACACCCTGGGGTGGCGAGTAATTATGTCTGGATGCATAAAAACATTGGAAATGGAAACAGAATATTATAAACCGAAACATTCCACTTTATAACAAATATGAAATACCGACGTAATTTTTAAGAAAATCCTTGAGTGCACTTTATAGTGAACTTTAATTCCCTTAATTCAGCTCATGATTTTAAATTTTTTCACACTTTTAATTCCATAATATCTCTAGGGTATTTCTAGAAAAAATATTAAAGTACACTCCAATTTTCATGATTCTTTATTCCATGCAGTTGGATATTTCCTTTCCTAATACAATACTTCGGTTTGACTGGAAACCTTTACGACATAGGAGTCGGATTCTATTAATTGAGTCCTTACACAAACATTCTGAGTCAACTAAAGTTAACCCACAAAAATATAGTTTATAACTTGTTACGCTTGGAGCTAAAATATGTATGATTAAAAACGAGGTTGAATATGTTTAACGGTAACTAAGAACGCCAATTTTCGGTATTAATCCTTTTCGTGTGGCCATGAAATTCTATCAAATCATATATCCAAAATTAGATTGATATGTAGTTTACTAATTACAAGGAAACAGGTGCGAATTTTACTTTCTAGTGCTTTTTCAGCGGTAGCTTGGTGTATAGAGGGTCCAGTTGATAATTGGAGGGCCCGACTTCGATTCCCAGGGACTTAAGACATCACCAAATTCAAATAAGCTTTTTGATCTTTTTGGGACCAGATATTTCTGATAGAAAGCTGTAAACGAAAGGAAATGCCACCAATTCGGATTAGTTGATTTCATTAGCTGCAGAATTTATTTAAGGGCGATCTCGGCCATCGCATATCAAACCAACCACACGGTTGGTAAATGTGGTGCTTGAATTACAGATCCAAACTGATTAGGTAAAGTAACTGATCTCGTAAATCACTACAGATGTGATCTAGCCTATTGCCAATGCTCAACAAAAATTCACTGGTTTCACGTTTTTGCAATTTTGTGATTTTTAAATTATTCAGCATTGATTTTAATAGAATTAGATTATAATTTTTCCTAACGGAAGAATCGTAAATATTAGTAAATAAAATCCAATACGAAAAACTAGTAATTCAATAATAAAAATAGGAAAGGCATATCTACATTATATTTCAAGTGAGCAAATACTCAACCTCACCAATAAATTCAAACGCAAAGGCAATACATAGCTAAATTAAAAGCAATTAACAAACAATTAATTTTAATATTACTTTACTCCTCATATCGTTTTGTAAAAACATTTTATTATCGACTTCATTTGCATAGATAAAGGAAAATTAATTTAAAACCTACTTCGCTAATACAACAGGACAATTCTCCAGTTGATCTACTCATGAAATATTAATTTGGTTAATAATGTTTCTTTTTCAATTCCTACTTTTAAAATATTTGGTAAGAATAATAATTATATTCCCTTAATATAATAATATATATGAAAAATAGAATGGCAAACGCATTTCATAAGAGAAATTAAATAATCAGCATTGCTGTGCTAAGTTCCACCGTCGCAACAATTAAACAAAAAGTACTTTGATCATTTGTTTTCGCTTTAGTAAAAGTAAAAATAGAGTAACAAAATAAAATTTTTGGAAAACATTTCATTAAAGTTTCACTTGACGACTAATAACCCGCAGTTGCTTTAGGCCTCAATATCCATAATTAAAGTTCTGTGATGCACGAAATTACATTCACAAAAAATGACTAAACATATCTTTCACCCTCGTGTTCTCGATCGTTAATTAACAATGAATATCATAATAAAAATATTTAATCGGCGTTAGAAGGAGAAAAACTTAAAATGTAAACTTTTGAATCTTAATTTTACATATTTTCATTCCATTCCACTCATGACGTTAGGGTGAATTTCCAAATTATCAATAAATTTATATTATTTTCGCCTTCCGGTTGAAATTTAAAACGTGATGAATTTTTAGCATAATTATATGCAAAATTATTTTAAGAGGAAACTTTTCATAACGTCATTTAATACATTAACATGTTGTAGCTCTTTAAGCTATCTTGCTTGCTCTCTGCCATAAATTTCACTATTTCTGGCGTAAAAGCATTCGGAATTCATTCATTATGAAATAATACCATGACTTAAGTGTTCCCGCATGCATTTATTAGATAAGACCTAGGTTAAGCTGTTTTTCAGATCTGATAATTAATTAAAACAATAAATCGTAGGTATAGGTTAATGTGTAACAAATTTACTGGTCTATGGCAAAAAAATTCCAGCCTAGTTACTTGCTCTCTCGACTTCAAGAACGGCTCTGTCACCCATCCTTCTCTTTTAACGTATTCCCTTCATCTGCCGACTACTACATAGCGGTATTCTGTAAAATATTGTGTATTCAAACGTGATTCTACAAACCTCCTTAAAATAGTATCTTCCCCAAAATTTCAAAAGCCTGCTTAATTAAATCATGAAATCTATTTACTATGCAGTACAATACTATCTCTCTAGCTACAATGTCACTGATCTATAATTATGTTAAATGTAAACAGGAAACTCAATTTTAATATAGAGCTAAATCATACAGCAATACGTTTAATAGGCCGAGTGGCCCAATTCAGTCGATAATAATCGCTTCAGTGCTGATTCTATCAATAGTAATAAACAATAAAACACCATCCCAAAAGTCTACTTGATATGCGCACAGATATTAAAGTTGAGGTGGTCTTAAATTATAACCTCCGGCATTCCTACCGTCAATAAAGGCCTCGAGAGCCTTCCATTATTTCCCTGCAGCTTCCATTAACCCTTTTGGCCAGCCTTTGCTTCTAAAGGCAAGATAAATGAAAGTGCCACAATTGTTGAAGAGAAATCAATAAAGCCGCTTTCTCGCGAACAAAAACGTATCAAATCATAAAAGAAATCCCTTTTCCCCCACTGGATTGAAAAAGATTCTGCGATATCGTTCTGCCTCAACGTGGAGCAAAACAAGCAGTCCCTTCGGATCGAATGGAATAGTTCAATTTCCGGCCAATCTTTAGTTTTCCGGAAGAAGGGTTGTGTGGGGGGGGGGAAATACTGTGGGGGGGGGGGAATGCTTGGGGGGGGGAGGGGGTTGGAGGAGGACGATTCACGCCGACCAATCACAATAAAGGAGAGCGTAGTAAACCTTCCTAACGAATCCCCCGTTTCATTCTAATTTTCCCGCCCTCTTCCCCCGATCCACGCTCTCAAACTAAGTACCGAGTTTCGCATGTAAAACGGAAAAACAAAGGAGGAATGCGAGCGGTGAAATTAGGCCAAACGTTGCTTTAAACAACCCTCCATCCACCGCCTCCTCCCAACTCTTGCACAACGCTCTTGCCCTCCGGGGTCGGCCGTAAAAATAAGAGACCGAACGGAAAACTGAGTGGCATAAACTTGAAAAAAATGAAAGAATGGGACGAGAGGAACGAGCCAATCGACCGAAAAGAAATCGCGTGCTGCCAATCAGAGTATCCCCATCGTATCTGACGTCACCCTTTCCGCGATGGGACCATTTTGGAGCGGATTTGACGCGGGTGGGCGGGAGGTTCCTGAGGGGTGGGGGGGACGGGAGGGAAATGAGCGATGAGGGGCGACGGGGGTGGGGAGAAAATTGCAGGGGGAGTTGAGGGGGGGGGTGAGGTCGACGGCCCGATATCTGGCCCCGGAGGCAGACAGCGCGGCGGCCGGGTCGGGTCCAAAGGGACGAGGGTGCTGTCCTCTCTCTCCCGAAGGCCTCCGACGGCGATTCCGAAATGCAACCCACTCACCCCTTCCTTCCTTCCTTTGATCCTCTTGCGCGAGAGAGCCGATAGCAGTCTCAAGCAAAGGTCGACGAGCCTCTGTTTTAATCAAAGTCGAAAGGCTCTTGATGCCCTTTTTCTTTTAGGAAAAATAGAGAGAGAAAAACCTCTTCTACGGAACATGAGTGATGGGAAAACAACTGTCGTATTGGTGGCCGCAGGGTGCCTCATTACTCTTCGTCGGCTTCGAGAAAATTTGCCCAATCGCTCGTATTCGAGGGATAATCCTTGTTGAACTAAACGGGCTGGAAATGCATGCTCGAATAAGGGCGTCGTCGATGGTGAGGAACACGCTTAGAGAACGGCTATATACACTCGGGCATTAGCGGAGTTCCTTCGCAAAAGTCTTTACGTTAGATAAATTCCGACTACTTATGAACAAGGGTGGGAAGTGCAGAGAGCTGTAAACTGATTGAAAGGACATCAATGTAAATCCAGAGGAAATTAGTTTCTGTGGACACTGAGAATATACTGCTACTTTAAGAAGCTAAAGGGGAAACCGCAAATGATAGAAAGAATGACAAAGGCAGCGCAACTGCACTTATAATAAAGTTAGGTTATAACTATATCAAGATCTGGAAAACCATTAAACGTTATTGACAGGGAACACCTCCAGTTTACCGCTCAACGCTACAGTTAATTAAAGATTTGGTTCAACAGTCCTATCACATCAGGCTTGGGATAGCGGAATTCGCAAAAAAATCACTTAGTTCTCTTAAGAGCTTATTTAAAGTTCCAAGTCTAATAGATGAAATTGTGTACGTTTGGACCCTATAGGCCATGTTATAGGCCCTAAAGAGCAAAGAGAAAGCCTATAAAATTGCTTCACGAGTACTACACTTAAATATTCGAATTCAAAAACCTATTAAAATCGATAATTTAACATTTTATAGATCAGCAAGTTGATCATGCTGCTGATGCGTTTTTTTTGTAAAGCATTTAGCCGATGTCGCCATATTTACGCAAAGGGCGACTCCCAAAAATGAATATAACCTCCCCTTCGGGATTAAAAACAAGAATGGAAGAGCTATTCCCTTTGGCACGCATGAAATCCATGATGATCACCGCCAATATATATACTTCGCAGCGGTAACTCGCTGACGCACCAAATGTATTTTTGGCAGCAGGGTGAAGATTATTTAATTATTAATTAAAACAAATGCACGTGGATGGCGGAGGATATTGCCCATGCACCCGTGGGCATTTCAAAGAACAACGCCCATTTGGTCCTTTATGTGTCCCCAAGGAGCAATCGATGCCGTGTGCGGCGGTGGCCCGTTAGCGCAAGCGTTGTTCCTTGGGCGTTAATGTCGGAATGGTTCGGACACAGTTCCGGAGATGGGAATTGCAAGCGTTGACAAACTCTAAATTTCATGCCTAATGCGGTCAAACGACCCACTCTTTCGGGGGGAACTCCCTGAGCGTAAGTTGATAATTGAATTCTAAATGAGGCAATAAAAGCGTGAGGCATCAACACTTTCTTTGGCGATCTCCGCCGAACGAACCCTGAACTCTGAACACTGTTTTACGCTCCACGACCATTGTCTCGCAGGCGCAGTAATGTTTACGCAGGCGACCGACCGATATAGGCGCCGGCGGTTGATTCATTGTTACGACAGACAAGGGGAAACGCGATTTGGAGTCACGACAAAGGCTGCGGGGGAATGATCTCTTTTAATGGGCAGAGAGCATCGGAGTGATAGGAGAGTCACGGAGATAGGGGAAGGGAGGGAGACACCTAAGGGATTGCAACCAAGTATTAGAACGTACCAAGGCGTTGGTTCTATGCGATACAACGGAAACGACCGGGGAGCTGGATAGAAATCTGCTACTCGTTTTCGTCTAAAGGCGTACTTGGAGTTCACCACGTTAGTGTGCCCTCAGTGAGCAGGACAGGCTTAGTACTCGTTTACACACTTTTAGGAAGAGAGCCCACGACTTGGAGAATATCACACGTAAATTAAATTACATTGGATGCGGGACCGTCCCGCCTCCTAGACTTAAGCCCACTCCCTATCAGAGAATATATTAGATATCTCTTTCCATAGGAATATGTTTCGGGCTTCCAAATTAACCAGGTGATGAAGAAAATCCATATTGTTATTTACAATTTTAGATTTTGAAGAATTTAATTATAATTTTAATTTGTAACTCGTCAAAACTGGACATGAATAATACAAACAGCAACAAAATCTATAGGAAGGTGGTATTTTTTAAAATTTGTTTAATTCTACACCAAACTCCCAACTTGCCTGAAATATCCACGTAAAAAAAGACCTCTGTTTGAAAAATCTTTAAAGATTCAACTATTATTTTCCTTTTTCATCACTAACATTGTAAACAATGAGTCTAATACTTTTAGACTGTTACCCATCTCTAGAATTTGAGTGCAGAATACAATGAGGCACGGATGAGTAATTTGCCGATTTCGTTCGTCGGATGGTACACAACATCTCCACCCATGATCCAGCAGGAAGCATTCGTAGTGTGACTCCAGTAAATGGAGTTTATTTAGAGAAGAGAATAGATCCAAAGTATATTTATTCAGAGTGGAGCTTATTTATGTATTCTTCGGTCAAAACAGCCAATTGACTCCGGCATGAAATCTGTACAAAAGACATTGAAACGCAGCTTAATTGAACCCCTCCAGTTTAAGTACTGATGCAGAAGATATATTATTATGTTTTAATTGAGAGTCCAATAAAATTAATGGATATTACCCACTTTAAGTGAGCACAGCCACTATTTCAGACCATATCATCGTCGTGTGCCTTTAGTGACACAGGCGACTAAAGTGGTGAAAAAAGGAGGTGAACATGTTTTTGCAAAAAACAATTTGCACCTTATTACTTTTTGTTTTTATATCCAAAAATAAGAGCATCTTATTTCCCATATAAAAGAATAAATTAACGGAGAAAACAATAGAAACTCACCAATTACAGGGGGTGTGCAGATAAACTATGTAAAGCGATTATAAAAAACTCTAATTCAATTTTTTACAAGAGCCTCAAGAGATCAACTATTTTTGCACATCGCGACACGCATTTGTCTTCATTTTATTCATTGTTCGATTTATCGTTTTAAGTTTCAAGTCTACATGTCAACTTCCACTTCACTACACAAGTAATAAGATCTGTACTTAAATAGCCCAGTAACGTGGACAATGCAATTGTAGAACAAAAGAAAACGACTTTCTCTACGCTTAAGCACTGAAGTCCCCATTCCTTCCCCATCAATATTGCGAATTCCACCTGGATTACCCGGTTGAAAGTAGTTATGGCGAAACATGATAGAAATTATGTGCCTGGGTAGGGGGGGGGGTGAGCCTTTTATAAAGGGGAGATACGCCCGTGGAAGAAACAGATACGATGGCATTAGATTGACGAAAAGATATCCTATCCTCACATTGAACTCGAGCCAGAAATTACTGTCTGTTCTCCATAATTTGACTCTTCTTCGGTAGAAAGTAACTGCATATACTTTAGTGAATGCGATTTGGAATAAGAAGACACACTAGCATTAAAGTCTAATTATTTACCAACGATCTGAATTCCCTGCAACGTGCAACAGATATGAGAAGACAAAGAAATGACGAGAGACTTTGCAATTAGCGCCCAGTATAAAGAAAAAACTGAGCACAGTACAAATCCATCATACCAATTCACGAATATGAAGTAAATCAATCATTATTTGTTCCCAATTTCCCCTACAAAACTGCTGTTTCCTTTCGCCAAAAAGTAATGGATATAACAGTAATAGTTAGCCTTAGTATATTAATTTCCCTCTTTAATAAGTAAAATAAAAATATCCCAGGTGGTTAAAGAAGGATTTTTGTTAATCTTGAACTTTATGCCTACATATATTAAATGCTATCGATAAGAATTATATGATAATAAAATTGGACTGACGAATCGAACGAGGGCTACCTTGAATCATTTACCTTAGAAGAGGTACCGAATTAAAAGGAAGAGGTACTGCACATATTACCATGGAAGGGACCAGAAAAATAATGTAACATACTCCATCAAAATATTCAATCATTAGGATTCAAAAATCTATTTTTGGTCATTATTTAACGACCGAGAATTAGAGAAATATAGAGGCATGTACTACGGATATAACGAATAAATTACCGCCACCCTCATGAACGAAAAGCATACATGTAGTACTTTGGTAAAATGCACCGAAAGACTGATTACTTGAAAATAAAATGCAATTAAAACAGACAACGCTTTAGTGACGTAAAAAAGCCAAAAAGAGGCAATTCAACATCTAGGTCTGAGTCAAGGACCTTATTCACCGAAGGAATGTTGCCTTAATGGTCCTGCCTCGTTAGCCGTCTCCGATGATTTATTGGGCCATTCTTGCACAACCTTGTGAAACTCTTTATGTAAGAGGAATGAAATTGAAATGCACGATACTCCATCGCGTTAACAGACGCCATACAGTGGGCAACCGCATTTTCTTCAAAAGGGTCTGCGATAACGTACGCTCCAAGTCATCGCGAAGGCCATGTCAACGCCAGCGATGGTAAGCATATGATGAGGAGCCAAGTCATGACTTGCCAGTCGATATATTTCCCAGACGACCGCCGATTAAAGTGACCGTCGCTAATTCAATTCTCGACGGATGCTACTGCTGCTGTTGAATCAATGTCGAACACTGAGATGTGCATCGATCGCTAAGCCGGTCTTTTGCCTCGATCACGCCATTTGGATTGAGGCCAATTGCCCTTCGACGCTCTTGAAGGGCCATGAATTATTCACATATCCCTGCAGTTTAATGCATATTAATTATTTATTTATGTGTATATATATATATATATAATTTAAATTCACTAATAGTTATAACAAACACAGAAACTAAAACATATAAAAGAGGGACTCGGAATTAGGAACAGAACTGAGTTCTGTTCCTAATTCCTCTTGAGAAAGGTGGTTGCACCAATACACACACACACACACACACACATATATATATATATATATATTTATTTATTTATTTATTTATTTATACATATATATCGTATATGTAAATTAAAACACGTACGAAAACCGGAGAAAAACGGGGATCAGAAAGCAACAGACCGTTCAAAATTATTCAAAGCATTTAGCGGGGAAATCTCACCCATAACTGGATTCGAATGTAATTCTTGTCGCATGTGTACTGAATTAGCGAGCGGTATTTTTTCATATCGCCAGTCAGGAATGATTTCGGCATTAATAATGACGTTGGCACATAAGGGGGCTTCATCGAGGAAACCCAAGCAGCTGGCCAATTTCAATCATTCGGTACTATACATCAATCCTCGTATGTAATTCATGAAGCTCTTTTGCGAGGAAACTAAACACATGGGCGACCAAATCTTTCAAAATTCGGAAAAAAAACATGACTCAGGAATGCCTCCCCAAGATGTTAATTTCACGGTCATGAGGCATGGAATAAGCGTCTGCCAATGACAGGAAACACTGCGGTGTTTGGTGAGCTGGCGTCGTCCACATCCTCATGATATTCGCCAGTTCTCAAAACTTTCGTTGAGACAAGCGCAATTAATTTCACGAAGTGTCACGATAAGAAGCTGATGAGTCATGGGAACATGAAGAAGATAAATCAAAAAATTCTATTGCTCCTTGAATAACACGGAGAGAATATATATGAATAAAAGCATCACGAAAGAGTAAATGTAAAAATCTACAACAATGCGAAAACCCAGGAAATTGATCGGGGCACTCTATAATTTCACACAATGGGCACCTCCTTCTCATGGACACCACTTCAGTGAAATGAGAGAAAAGAATTTTTGTTGTTCAATTTTTCAATGAATATCACATGCATGCCTGCACAGAAAGCTGAATAACCGTCAAAGAATGGCAACGCGAGTCGTAAAAATAGCAGCGGAATGACAACTATTCAGTATAACAGATCACGTTTTGAAGCACATCTTACGATACAAATCGCACGGCACAGCGTTTCGCTTTATTTTCTGTAACACCGACAAAATGAGGTGTCACGCCCCTTTTCTTTTAAAACTGACAAAAAACATAACGCAATTTGCACCGGTTCAACGAAGAAATTATGAAGTAAGCCCTTTCTTCTTTCACCTCTCTTCTGTCACTGACAATTCTGCATATCCTTGAACTTATTTTTCCATCACAACTCTTTGGCCATACAATTTTCTTGCTTACGTTTATGAGTTAGCTTTCTATACATTCTCCTTCTCATTTCAGGCATTCCTTCCATACTTTCCGATATATTTTCCGTTTTCTTCCCTCATCCATCATCTTTAGTAACTCTCCCGTGACCCACAACGACTCAATTCTGCTATTATTGCACATTCACATAACTTTTTCCTGCTCTTCCCCGAATGATTTCATTTTCCCTATCCTCATTTAGTTTTCAATTCCGTTTCTACTGGTGCTATTTTATTTTTGTTGCCGTAAAACCTCAAATATCCACTTGATACTCTCCTTTTCCTCCTAATCCTTTACAATTTTAAATTGTGCTTCAAGGTAAAACATAATTTCATTCTGTATGCCTGATGTGGAATGACCCCCTTCCATACAACTTTGCGGTAGATTGCGGGGTACCAGATAGAAGTATAAGCAGTCCAACGGGAAACGAACCACAAAATCGGAGAACAAAAAAAAGTAGGGATGGTTTGGATGGTTTAGGACAGAAGCCTGACAATGTGAGCAACGCCCACGAAATGAACCCTCCCAACTATAATGCACATTTCTCGTGGCCCCATTCGCATGGCCAGCATGTCCAACATGGAGAGCGCAAGCCTATACAAAATCGTTTTACTGAAAGATACGCACACGTGTTATAGAGATGCGTGCATTCCTTCGCAAGCGAGTGCAGTGGCGTCCCGCGTCGAGGATATACGTACGAACGAGCGACGGCAGGAAACAAAAGCGGCTCGGTGAAGGAAAATGGTTGGCACGTGGGTGGAAACTGGAATGGGCAGATAAACCGATTGGTGCAATGCTGAGTCCTCAGAAGGGACGCCACAACATTCCGAATACACCCGTGTTGACAAGGAAAAAGAGTTAGCCACATGAAACCCTCATTAACCCAAATTTATAAAATGCAGAGGCTTACTGTTGTTGCTGTGTTACTGCACTTCGTCCGATTCCCTAAATTTGTCCTCAAATATTTCTCTTAGTACGAATAATCATTCAATACAATCAAAAAACTATCCCGGTTAAAATCCAGATAAGGAGTTTCCCCTCGTTCTTACAAACCAATGATCCTGTTACGACAGGAAAAATAACGCGAATGGCCGATAACTCGAGAAATAAAATCAGTTTTTTTCAGGCACAAAAATATACATGCTCAACAATTAATTAATGCTAGATAAAAATTAGATTACATAACGAGATTTCTTCTCTTCTCCCTTCTTTTTTCCATGCATAAAAACCTTTAAGATTACGAATTCTTTGAAAAAAAACTATGAACTAATTGGATCTTAATCAAGCTCACAGTCACGTTTTAATTCTCACCACGGAACAAGGTCATTCTTTTTTACCTGAGCAAATTTTAGAAACAGAGTGTCTGAAATTAGTTTAGCAAATAAAAAATAATTTATCAACATTTTTGTCAAAGTATCGGGAGATATTTTCAACAATTTTTGATTAATGCCCTCCACGCAATGCAACGCAAGCTCAGGGAGTACATGAATATGACAAGTGAATTCATCAAAACAGTCTTTCTGAGTGGCAAATTGGAAACGTAAGCGCGGAGAGCAGGCGATTGAAAGAGATACCTCTTACAAAGATTGCACTCGAAAAATGAGCAGAAAAGCTCTTTTAGCTGTGTCGCCTACTTCATGCTGAGGAAGCTATACTGTGGCCAAAGGTCGACCATAGATCTGCACGTGGGGGAATGAGTGAATATCGAAAAGGAAGAACAGATTGATGGGAAGAGTTATCCATCGGCAGTGAGCCTGCAATTTGCATCCAAGGACGCTCTCCTCCCATCGGCCAGCTCTTTAACGTCCCGCCAGAGCGCGCCTAAGCCTTCAACGAATCAATCCACGTATCGATTATTCCCCCGATAAAATGCCCCAGAGCTTACAAACCCATTTTTGGTTTGCTTGTTGGAAGAAGGCCCAAACCAAGCCATCCCAAAGCTACTGCGGGAATGGTGATACTTCAAACAATAATAAGAGCCCAAGGAAATGTCACCAGGAAAACGACTACCATGATATATGGCACCGATTATCAAATTACACCCGTAGTGCAAGGTTATCTATCTCAAGACAAATAAGATTAAATAACCATAAGCCTTAAGGTAATTTAACTTATCACAATAAGGGGGAAAACTCCAATGGCCGTAAAAAACAGTCGCAACTCTCGTCAGACCAAATTGTTGTGTTGGTATTCGCGGGAACCACAACGTGGTTCAGACCACAGTTTGGTCTGACGAGAGAGAGGCCGTAGAGCTCTTGATTTCTTGCTTAACTTATCACATTGGAATGCATAGTCGTGAAATTTACAAATAAATTGAAGTGATAATAAAAACGTACTCAGGTTGTTTTCTGATAAAAATGTTTATTTTCAAGTTTAACAAAAGGATATTAAAAAATTACTGCATGAGAAAACGCTATAAAAACTAAACAGAGGCATGAAATGTCGCTTTTCTATTCAGGAAAACTGAGAAATACCAGTAAATAAATGACCAGGTTAATCGAAGGAATCATAGATAAACCAACAAATTCTTTTCTTTTACAATTTTCGGGACATCTAGCTTACCAATTAATTTTCTTCAAGCGTTAGATATCGATTCGTTCAGAAGGTAAAAGTTCACAATAACATGCTCTTTCAAAAGGCTAGACAGACTTGTTCGACTACCAAACCAACCCAACCGCTTCATATCAACGACAGGTTTCACTCGGCAAAATGAAGGACACTCAATAAAAATAATCTAAGTTGGTAAAACCATTAAACAAATACCATACTTGATGAATGCCTGTGGAAAATGTAATGGCTATTGTTAGTAAAAATCTACAGACTGCATTGAATCATTTTTTTTTGAGTTTTCATCCTTATGACTTTCTAATGAAAAAAGTTATTAAGGGTTGGTCAAATAATATTTCATGTCCATTAGTTTTAGAAGATGAAAATGCCAAAGTAAGATATGGATCAGGTGACTGGACGTTCAGCTTCCATGATTAATTTAGGCCCGAAGGCACAACATGCAAAGTTATTTTTCAATATTTTGACCTAATGAATGAAAAAAGCTGACGCATATGGGTCACTTTTGGCAGACTGCGTCCGCTAACGGGGTTAATGAAGGAGTTCGCCAAAGTCCGAGCGATGAAAAATAACAAAACTTATGTTCGGCACGAGGGTTTTTAAGGGACCAGGGAAGAGAGCAACCCAACCCCCTTCCTCATTCCAAATCCCACTTTCCTTCCCATCCCCGGTGACGAATAAACCCATCTAAAAATAGCAACACGACTCTCTCGGCCTCGACGTCCTCCCGTCGAAATAAATAAGAAAAATAGCGTCCGGCGCAATTTACTGTGGCTAACCACGCGAAGGACAGCGCCCACCCCCGCGGGGTGACGGGGGAGGAGGGGGGTGGAGGGACCGGAGCCGCGCCACCGACCGGGGGAAGAAATAAGGGAAACAAAGCGGGTCGCGGTGTAGATGGGGTGAAGGAGAGGGAAACGGGGGAGGATGAGGGGGGAGGATGAGGGGGAAGGGGGGGGGTTGAGAAGTTTTCGAGGGGCGGCGGAGTGTGCCACTGCACTGCGCAGGCGCCGTGACACCGAAATACCAGCGTGCAGGTCGCGGGAAAAACCGGTGACGGGATCGAAGGATGAAGAAAGGGAAGGAGAAGAAGAAGAAAAAATAAGAAACGAAAACAAAGGCCAGATTCGGCACTCTAGGTGGGGAAGGGGGGGGCTGGGGGGGAGGTGGTCAGGCATGAGAGTGTGGAAAACAAAACGCAATCCCCTTCCGTTCCGACTGGTTAACCGCCGCGGGGAACTAAATCGAGTGTCAAAATATCGGACGAACGACACGCGATTTCGAACGGGCAGTTGTTTAATTCGGAACGGAACGAAGGATAAAGAGGATGCATCCGCCCGCATCGCCTGATAATAACCCTCAGTCTCCGTCTTTTCCTCGCACCCCCACACCACCTTTCACCACCAACCAACTTGCTTGCTCCATGAAAACGCTCAGGGTGGGCGAAACTAATTTTAAGGATTAACGATTACTGATTTCTCCTGAGTGTTTCGAATCTGATTCGGTATTTTCGGGTTTAAGGATCAATCCACACCGTATGGAATTCCACTGGTAACTCAAACCGAACATTATTCCGGATTTTTTGTAGGACCTACTCTCGCGATAGCCTACAGCAGACGTTTCACTGAGGCCAAATTCTCAAAACTACAAGCACGAAAACCTACCAGTATTCCGGTAGTTTATTGCTAATATTGACATTACAATGTATATATCCGCGAGTAATAAGTGCGGCACCATCTGTGGCTAACAAACACACCGCGTGTGCAAATTACAAGGACTTATAGCATTGATAAACAGACCCCTAACACCGGAAATTCCCGATTTCGATATTGGATTCATATGATTCATATACCCGTATATGATTCATTTATTTTTGGCCAGAATCTTCACGTTGGTAACGCACTCGCCAAGGTCTCTGGTTTGAGTCCATAGATTTGGTGGCAACCCTTGGGGTTCGGACCCCGGAGAACCCAAGGATAATAAACAGACTAATCCACAGAGGAGCACGGAACACTGGAGACATCCAAAGAAATTTTAAGTAATTGGCAGCAGATTATCGGGTTATGGTTGATTGTCAATGGCCTCAGAAACTATACAATCTAAACCCGAATTAGCACGATTCAATATAGTATATCCTCAAAAATCGAGCTAAATATTACAATAACTCGTTCTTAAGCTCAGAATGAATACTACCTCCTTCAATTCCGACCAATATGAATATTATTTTCGCAGATTCGACTATCAATTTCTGCAATCTTAAAAAGAATTAGCATCTTGTCACCATTTTATCGCAATTTTTTGGAAAAACATTACACATTTCCCGACTTTTCAGAGTAATAGAGTGGCCATCCCACCCCTCGCCGCCCCACTTCACATCCATTCTCGTGGCAATCTCGTGGAAATCTTTGGTCGTGCTCCGAGCAGCGTGAAATGCTTTTTAATCGCGGACTCTCGACTGGACGGGCGCTCCACAGAGACCGTCACTTAAAAATCCCCACGTGAAAGGGCGTTGACAAACGGGAACCATAAACAATGGACCTCGGAACTCCTTCGGCCGGATGGAACGTCTTGGAGAGGAGAACTGTTATGCGGACGCCAGTAAATCCTGGGTCGAAGAAGGGCCGAACCGCGCTCCGAGAAGCCGAGGAAATGGGAGGTCATAACTCGCGATTCCCGTGTTTTAACCCCTCCGAGAAATATCCACGAGAGAGAACGATTTCGAGGAAATTCCTGCGAAAAGAGGAATTATCTACGAAAGGAGAAAACGCAGCACAAGATAAAAATTACAGCAGTCGATATCGGTGAGGAGAGCGACACAAACTTGTTTACACGCGTCATAGCTTCGAAAGTGACGCAAATATTCCGGCTCAAAGGTAATCAACAGGTGACTATGATAAAAAAATATCAAATGGTGAAAATTAATTACGCTCAATGATGCATTTAAAGTAGATACCGAGAATGCCATCAAACTTATATTTCATTACTGAATATAGCGATACAATTGTCCCTCATGAACTGATATTTTTATTTGAAAAAAATAATCGACATTCTTATTAAATAAATATATTTATGCCCCAATGTTTAAATTCCCTCTGATTATAAAAAATGAGCATTTTTGACGAAATTCAGTCGCCTGTTCAGAATATCAGTTCAAGCGGCGAGAATGCATAAATGATGTAACTGCTTAATTTATCTGTATTTTAGATCGAGATTTTTAATTGAAAAGATAAAATTGTTTAGAATATTTCCTATTTCCAACGAGTCTCCGATTCGACGATATTAGCCAAATCAAGAGCGGACGATCAAGGAGTATAAAGTCCAATTCCAAATGTATGGAGGTTCACTTAATCCCAGGAAATACAAATGACCATGTTAACTGGAATAAAATTGCGATAAGATTCTAACAAGTCACTTCATCAGCTCTTCACCCAAAAAATGTTTACTTAGGATCATCGCAAAATAATATCCCTTGCGTCCAACCCTCCCTGTTTGGGCTGCGAGATGGAGATTTAAATTTCATTCGAGAGAGGTAGCATGCATCCAGTCAATACCATACTCGGGGCTGGACACCGCGCTTTCAAACCTCGTGAATCGATATAACGACTCCCAATCGAGCGATAAATAGTGAAGAGAGCGGTTCCCGCGCCGAGGGCATCCGAGCTGTTGCACTGGTACATATTTTTACAACGGCATGCTCGACGAAACCGAATGAGGTAGCGAGCGGAAACTGGTTGTGGAGTCGCCCTGCCTGCGGAACCGAAAGGGATATGAATTATAATAGCGCATGATGCGGGCGGAGGGGCTGTGTGATTTTGAAAATCTGCGCAGTCTTTCCATCGTGTCGTCAGCTTCGAGGTGGATGTTGTTCTGCTTGGAGGAGAGGAGGGTGGGAGGAGAGAAGGGTGGGAAAACGAGAAGGTGCATGAAATCGATAAAGAAAGTGAAAGCGGGCATGGAATTGGAGAATGCAGTGTGTGATGGAAAGAGCAAAAGAAATGGAAGAGGAAATGGAATGAAAAACGGATTAAAGAGGAAACGAGAACATAAAAATGGCACAACGCCAAGGATGATGAAATAATAAATACTAAGTAAGGATAGGAGAATGGAATTGGGAAAAACAGCAAAAACGGCCCACAATCTTGCGTGACAGTAAAAATATAGATGTAAAACTCGTGAATATCGTGACATTGAAAACTTGGCCATTGATAACGATCGCACAATTCACATTGAATATTAAATTAATAAAATGGGGATTTTAAAATTAGCAGAAAAACTCACAAATATATTATTAAATATTTCGCAATATATTATCAATATCAGCCTTAATCCGGAATTTTGTTCATCATACCCCGCATTTCTTTCAGCATTTTAACATCATATTTTATAACTACCTAACTATAACATTTTATAATACCAAAATAGCTACTACTTCTTTATTACAAATACCACTACATTATTACTTTAAGCGTATGTTGAAGTCCGAGGAGAACGTTGAAGAGACGTTGGGAAAACGACGACGGGGAAGGAATAGGATAGGCAAGTTGGATGGAATGAAGGGAGGAAATGAGTACGTGGATTCGAAGAGGGACTTACTGTATTGCCCAATTTCAGATAGAGTTTTTTTATGAGAAAATCTAGTATACGCTGCGTCCATCCAAAACGTACCTTAACCGGTGGAATACCAATAATAAAAATGCATGTTATAATAGTGTCAAATTGTTGCAAAGTGCGTCAAATGAATATAATCGTCACACTCTTACGAATCCCTCGATTGAACTTCATTATTCAAACTAGATAACATATTCACACCAAAAATGTTAAAACTTTTTAAAATAATGGGTGTTTAAACTTCATGAAGCAGTAATTATTTGGAGAAACGAATCTGGCAAATTCTCATAACAAAATATACTTCCCTGAAGCAAGCCATGTTTATCAAATTCTCAGAAGCACAGGAATGGCTAGGGAGAAACCCTTAGATTTTGATTTAAGTAAAATACGACACGTCCGAAAAGAAGTTCAAAGTGAATATCATAAAACGATAACTGGAATAAAAGACAAAAGTACCCCCGAGTGATACAATTAAACAAAGTCATGAAACATAAACAGACGTAGTATGGTTAGGCTGACAAGAAGTTCGACATTATATGACAACTTTTGTAAACCAAAGAGATAAAAGAAACGTGAAACTTTGACGCAATTAATATGATTTCTCATAAAATGATGGGGGGAGCAGAGCTTGTAGCAGTGCCCTCACCCATTACACCTAATGAAGGGGCACCAGGGCTACTACCTCAACGTCCAGCTTTACAACAAGATCCGCACTTCAAAACTGCCTCAACAGCTCCCAACAGGGAGGAGATCACAGATCACGAGCCTCTCGAATTCCCTTCCACACACGCGGGTGTCGAACCCCCTCCCGTCGTCATTACCACACGAGAAGAAGATCCCGATCCTCTTGGGAGAAGGGAGCGTGGAGATCAAAACTAGACCTTAGCCCGATGAGCATTGAAACCACCCCTTGTCAAGGGGGACGGCAATAAAGGAGGTCAAGCACGAGACGGCGCGAGAGAAAAGCATGTGGAGGTGGTGAGAGAGGGGAATAAAGGAAGTACAAGAGGAGGGAGAACAGTGATAGCGAAAGGTTCGGATGGTTGAAAGAGGGAGGGAGGATGTTGAGGAAGGGGAGTTATGAAGAAAAGAAAAGAATGGGGCATAAAAGGGGCACGGGAAAGGGTTGGAGGGGTGGTGAGGGGAAGGGTGAATCGATAGCAGGGTGGAGAATTGCAACACAGCTTTGGTGGGGAGGGAAGGGTCCCTCCACCGACAACCCCTTCTGATGCTCCCCCTCTATCTTCAGCACTTCAACCCCACCCCCTTTTTTCCCTAATGCCAAAACACCCTTTCTCCTTCGCCCAACGCCCGTTACTTGACGGACAAGGAGTGGGAGGGATTGAGGAGTAATGCGGATTACAAATGAGGGAGGAGAGGGGCATAGAATGCATATTTATGTGCACACATCATGTGTCTAACTTCACCAGTCTTTCGTTTCCCACCAACCCTCCCGTCAACCACCCCCTTTGCATTGTGCCCGTGCGGGGAAAACTGCGAGGACCATTTTCCGCACCAGCGCCATCTGTTAGACAACAAGGGAAGCACTCAAAAAATGACGCAACAAACCCGCCGCGCCGTCTGGATATCCGCCCGTGGTGTTTGCTTTCTCGCGGGTCCCGTAGACGTAAATCAGAGAGGTAACGTTCCACTTCTCCATATTCATTTATCTCCTCGTCAATGTTCTCTGGCGTGTTGAGCATAAACAAAACAGAAATAAGATGGGTGCCTGCCTCAGGGAGTCGGAAACATGCATATATTAGGGAGTTCATCCGGAAAGGAAATACGATTTGACAAACAAGAATAGGACGAAATTGGGGACGAAATTAAATTATTTCTGGCAGAATTATACAAAATAACACTTTAAAAAATTTAACCAGAAACACGACTAAACTAACCTAAAATTTATAGGTGCACATAATAAAAAATCTATACGGATTTTCCTCACACAATTCACCTTTGTAGTAAACTCTTTAACATTGACACCATGCGTTTAGCGTTTATCGTTATTTGCTTTGAGAATTGAGATGACAGACAATGCAATTCTAAATAAAAACTCCTCTCCTCTTATGTCACACTTTCAGTTTAAGTGGTTCCAAGATGGACATTGAAATAACTTATCGAAACAAATATAAGAGGGAAAATCCAAATACGGTAGTATTTTAGACGCTTGATCCTACACCTGTAAATTCTGATTGATCTCGAATTTTTAGGTGAGTTAAACGAGCATTTAACTTGTGTGACTCTCTGTGAAGTTACGACACGAACTTCAAGCTCCTTGCTGCCTATGACAAGGAGTTGAACCATCACACTCTCTGCATTCGAGTGAAGATAGCGTGACTCGTTTTATAAATCTGCCTCATAACCAGATAAGAGCTCGGGTCCCGGCTACTGCAAATAGTTTGCTATTTCAAGAGTATTTTTTACACTTGCGTGTTTACCCTATCATGAGTTCTCGTTTCCCCTCTCCCTCAGGCGGACGTAATATATAGGTATAAGCAAAGAGCGGAGGAGGGTGAAAATGGTGAGATAGAATGAGGAAGGGAGGAAGGAAGAGGAGGTGGGAGAGAGGGGGCAAGAGACGGATGGCAGGATTGACGTGGGACGATATGGGAGAATGGATGAGAATGGCTGGCGCTGTTGAGGGGTAAAAGGATGGGGTTTCGTGGGCACATGTAGTGGAAGAAAGGGATTTGGGCAGATGCGCGCGCGGACCAGACGGGGGAGGAGAGACGGGGTGGAGCAACTTGGGAAGGCCGAAGGTAGAGCCACGCTTCCGCCGATTTGATGAGTGAAACTGACAATTTGAGGCCATTGGCATGGGAACAATACACCACGAGCTAGCTATAAGTTCTAACCGCTAACATCTGCAGCGGACCCCTAAACCGCCCGCCTCGTGAAAATTTAGATCGACTACCTGTGCTTACTATGTCGTGCAACTGTACGGATATTTGAATTGTTTTCAGGAGAGTTTGAAATGGAAAAAGTAAGATGATAACGCCCATCGAAAACAAACGCTGAGATGATGTTTACCTTCGTGTTATCACTACGTTAGAAAAACGAACGTCTCTATCCATCAGTCTTCCAATATCGCTTTTAAATCCAACGTGGGCAAAGCTTACGCACACACTATATCACTCACACCCTTCAGTCCTTGGGATCATATCAACCCAGACCGATTTAACTATCAGTCCACTACTTCACTAGTAGAGAGGAAACTTCGTATTAAGCAATGCAAGTCTTATATAATATCTCGTCAATAAAAATACGAAATATTTACTACCTGATTGAAACAATGATTTCGCGCACAAATATACGACTACTTCTTCTTATTCATCACCTAAACTAGTCCTTCACTTCCCAGCAAGGCGTACTGCGGATAATATAATCTTGGTTGGGGTCAACCCCTCCCACAAATTCAATCAAGCATGTACATAGAAATAGGCAAATAGATTATTGTGATTTTATTTCTCCGCATTCACAATTCAAAAGGCAGGTATGACGTGAAATAGAGAATCGCATGCCGAAATTAGCCCTTAACAAAATGATGTTCATAATCAAGACCCAACAAGGGAAGGACGTAATAAATTTCCGAACTCCGTAAGCGATAAAATTAACAGTTTTTATTTATAGCGTACAAATTTAGTCTGGTTTCCGAATTTAAGCGGATTAAGGCTATCGAAACAGTCTCACGATCCGATAAAAACTTAAGGGAACCGATAACGGAGCCAAAATGAAAAGATTGCATAGAAGACGTTTTTATCTCCGTTGTTGCACATTAAAAACGGGATAACTACATAACCTTTCAAAACGGATTTGAGGCAAGGGGGTGTAACAATACATGATGGCTCGTGCAAACTGAAATAATTGTTTGACAAAACTGATTAATATAATAATTTCGCCAAAAAATTTAAGAAACTTATAGTAAAAGTTTATGAGAGTGATACGCAGGAAATGCGTGGACCGTCAAAATGAAACTTTAGAAAAGCAAGATAGAGAGTTGAACCAGAGAAATGATAAGAAAGAAACATAAAATGAAATACGTAAAGTCAGGACAGCAGACGATTCAATAAGATTCCGTATTCGTGCTGTTTTCCAGCCAGCTATAATGTGATTGGAATCTTCGAAGACGGATACAGAGGAATCGACAAGTTGACAAGGCGAAAAAGGCGCAATTATTACGATAAATACGGCTCTCGATAGCTTCCATGAATCTACCATTTAAAAATGTCTAAAATGGCCACGAAAATGACCTAGAATGCTTGAGAGCAATTAAGAAAACAGTGAAGGTTGACCATACCCCGATTCTAGTACCTATCATGTATCTAATTCAATTCTGTAAAAGCAAAACATAACCAAATTGAAATTCACAGTGGACTAAAGCAAAAATAATAGCAGTCAGTATTATTCATGGTATTCGATGGTTTCTGGTTCAACTTAGTGGAAGTTCATATTCATTAAATGAAGAACACAATGTATTTTTCCACTGTTCTTTATTTTGGTACTACTAGTTTACACGGTTAGGCGTTTGTATCTGATGATTACGCCTATGCGTTAAAACTAGGACTGCCAAAATAAAGAACAGTGGAAAAATAAATTTTGTTCTTCATTGAATGATTATTCATGGTACTTATATCATATCACTGATAAAGTTTAAGGTAGGATTATGATGGACACAAGCCTAACCACCGCTGCATTTCTAAGCTTCACCAATGCAAACAGCGTGAAAACCTATACTACTATGGCAAGCTTTAGTGATATAAAAATAGAAAGTCACATTCAAATCCCCAGTATCCAAGAAAATTTATTAGTATAAGACTAAAGGGCAATAATACAAAATAATGGATTTTTATATATTCATTCACACATAGAAATAGATATAAGGAAAGGGGATAGGAAAACACATAAAAGACGAACACAAGACAGGTGGAGAAGGCGGATTTGAGCAGATCACAAATGTAAAAATATTTCCTTAACCGGGACTTGAACACCGGACCTTCCACTTGCCGGGCGGATGCGCTACCAATTACGCCATTAAGGAAACCTAATTTACACTGAGATCTGCGAACTATCAATACCAATATATAATATAGATTATTCTGCGGAATATTTCTTGACCAGAGGAATATTAACGCATTTTTGGTTAATGGCTCTTTATTAGTTAATACTCAAATTCTATAGAGCCATACTACATGCTTAAACTCATGAAGATACCTGTTTACCTCTACCCTCTTTAATCCGATTGAAAAATGTGCAATTGATATAAAAATTCAGCTATCCCAATTACGTCTACTGCTGTTAGTACTTCCAGCATGATAAGAAATATTTTTCAAGTTAAATCAATGAAATATTTTTTTCGAAATGAAATACAAAATAACATGAATGGTCGAATTCTGCAGCAGAAAATCTCCCTGGTTTCACCATTCATCAGGAAACAGCGAGGTTCATTTACCCATCACGCACCATCTGATTCCTGAGCTCTGCGTACTTTAAGAATAAAACCCAACGAATGTATCCTTCGATATTCTGATCATGCACAAAGGGGTTGCACAAGAACAAATTTAGAGGAGGTGGCTATATCCGAAAGGATGAGGCCTTGTCGATAAAAATTTTCCCATACCATGTCGTTCGTGCATAGGACAATCGATATCGACTTTCATCGCCGGAATAGAGCGAGTGAGGGAGGAAGGGAGAGATATGAGGCCTTAAAGAGTGAACGGACGTGGGAGGAGGGGGGACGTGGAGTTCCTCCAACGGTCGTGGAGAGGGTGAGAAAGGGAGGAGAAGAAAGGGGTGGGGAAACATGAGGGTGGGAGGGGTCGCGGGGTGGTCGAGGGTGGCTTTCGGGGATCAAGGGGGGATTTAAAAGCTCCGTGAGTCCCGGCCAAGGTCATCCCCTATCATATCGCCCCGGAGTTGGCTCCGAGAAAGGGTTTCCCGTCTCCACATCCCTCTCTCTCTCTCCCTCCCTCCCTCTCGGGATAAGGGGCGATTGGGGGGAGGCCGCATCCGACGGTCGGTCGAGGTGAGAATACCGAAAGAGGGTTGGTTTTGTCAAGGGATTGAAAGTGGGGAATGTGGTCGATCGGAAAGTTATGGGAGTGGGCTTTTGGATCGTGTGGAGACCGGAGGAGGAAGAGGAAAAGATTAAGGAAGGTATGGGTTTGGGGGAGGGAGAGAATGAGGAAGGAGAAGGAAGTTTGGTTACTGTTAACATTCCTTGAGGAATAAGAAGGCTAATCGCGACCCCACCCATGACTAACTGCTCCACTGGCTGTTTTCCTTCCCTAGCTTCCCGCGAGTGTTTCGGTTTCCCAGCGTGGAAGCTTCACGCAACGCAATTCAGCTCGGAGAATTTCAGTAACCAGCATTAAAGAATCATGGCTTCCATAGATGGGTTGTGGGAAAATGAAACGTAAAAATAAGGAGAAATGTTATTTCCACTGGTTCAACTTCATTGGGAAATTGCCGCACGTATTTGGAAAGTAACGGAGAAAGCATTACTCGACGAGTTAAATAAACTCCAAAGAAGACCCGATAGACACGTGAATCATTGCTATCAAGAGAAAGCAAACTCGATGGGGTTACCGGAGGAACTGGGACGGCAGTCTCTCCGAACGTGAAGAGAGCACGAAAAACGAACCCATTTTAAAAGCTACTGAATTTTTAAGTTTCTCTGTCACACCAAGGAAGTGTATTTTTATTATTTGGCAGTTTCTTGCCTAAGGAATGTTTACGATGGTCGTAGACTGAACACCACCATATTTTTTAGCCTTGCCCTAACACAAGATGGCACCTTAATCTACAAAATACCCTTAAATTCCACATACTATATACTACCTCCTTAATACAACCTGGTATGGCTATTCAGCATAAGGAATTGAAATTGTATTGGAAATTTCACCGACTCTGGTTAAAATAAAGGAAATATATTCCAACTTGAACGAATCAAATTAGTCATTCATTTTTCTTACAGTTCGTGATCAAAACAAAAACAAAGTACCACAGCACATTTGACCAAGAAAGGTATTCAGCAATTTTCCGTCCGTCCGTCCGTCCCGTCACTTCACGTCAACTCGGAACCGGAATATAACCTTGGATTCTGACATCCCGTCACATCATTCCATCAATGTATTTAGAGCGTGGAAATAGACGGAAATAAAATCTTTCATATGAAATGAAACGCGGAAAACCATCACAAAGCACGAAGACGAGCGAAAACAGAAAACTTGGGTTTGCTAGAGGAGATTTTCCTTAAATGCTTTCATCAAAGACCATATTCTAAAGAAATTATGAGAAAGAGCCAAGATTTTTTCACCACTACTAGCGTCAGTGATCGGATAAGAGGAAGCTAAAATGATTTACCGGTAATCACCAGTACTGTCCGAAAGAAGTGAAAAGAACCGAGATACGAATGACTAGTAATTAATATGATAATAATCATAGACGACAAACATTCAGCACTTGTCCAAAGTTAAATTTCTTCTTCTAATCTTTAAAGGGTTGAAATATTTTTAAGCTAGCATTAAGTATCAAATTTATATATACTCACGCAAGATTTTCACACAAGATACATTGAAATACGAAAATATTAATGTTAGAAAATTCTACTTATTTCTGAAGAATTTATCTTGACTAACGAATGGAAAAAATTGCTGATTCAATTGATAAATTACACTTACGAATATTATAAATTATTACGTTAAACTCCTTGCACGCCTTTATTTACACCATCATTAGGGAAAATTCTAGAAAGAAACCAGGCCCATAGCAACTTAACTAATCGCAGAATTTAAGTGAATCCTAAATGAACAGAGGTTTAAGCCGAAATCCACTCAATAAGAAGCCCGCTCAATTAATAATACGCAATAAGAGAAGCGTAATTAAGAGCGCCGCAGAAATTTAATATCCTCGCACGCCCAGCCAGATTTCCTCTATTTACCAACCCATCTATTAGTTCAGTCTTCGCAAGACAAACACTAAGGAAATTCTCGGAATAATTAATTCTGACCCCTAGCGAGGAAAATTATATGGCCTCGAGATGAAACACCTGTACTAAAGTTAACCAAGTGAAACAAATACGATACCAAGCGTACACGGGTTATACTGAAAGCCTTCTATTTTGTAGAACATTCCATAGTCGAAGACACCGAAAGGAAGCTAAGTACTAAAATAATCGAAAATTCAATTTTCAATCCAAGACGCAATTTCCCTCTTGCCTTGAATATTCGCCAGGAAGGGGAAAAAAGGAGACCGCAGGCCGTTTCAGACGTTCGCGCGAAAGAGAAAAATGTTGGACGCATACTACTCTCGCGCTCCTTAGCTCTGATACCCCACCTCGCCCCAGACTCTCCCTCAACCCTTCCATTGGCCCGACACAGAGCGTCCTTGGATTTAGGAGTTGAGCGCAATGGATTGTCGAAAAGAATACGTAGAAGCAGTGGCGGTGAAGGTGAAAGAAAGGGCACGTGGAAGGGGTTCAGGAAGGAGTGGGGAAGGATTTTAGGGAAAGGGGAAGTACAGAGAGGCGATAACTGGCTAGGAAGTGCTGGTGACGGTGTAAGAGGAGAGGGGGGGATTTGTGGAGGACATGGGGGGGGCGCCGAGAACAAAAAGATAAAAGTGGGTAATGGAGCATCCGCAAATGACGCAGAGCTATTTTTATTGTTATTATTTCATTTTTTTTCTTATTCCGAACCACCCTTCGTATTTCCCTCACCTCGTAATACGCCAAAAATTTTCGCACCCCGTAAAATGACGTCATGTGGACTAAATCCCCCCCCCCTGGTTGCCACCCTACAGGGAGCATTTACGACGCACCGCGCGACGTCGTCGAGGGTGATGGCATACGTTCGCTTGCTCGACTTGGAAAGAAAAAAAATCAGTATCCTTTCGCATTTAGTTTCCTTAAGGTGGAACATGGTAAAGCTCCAGTTAATCACTTTAGACAAGACCGTAAAAAAACCATTTGTTAACGCCAGATCTCGGGAAAAGAGATTCTCTAATTTACAGCGTTATTATAATGAAAAAGAAAGCTGGCTTGCCTAAGGATCTTCACCTCTAATATAAATTGACTGCAATGGAAGGATAAATATCATTAGTAAAATTGTTTAAATGGTTTTAAGGAAACTAGACCGTGATATATTAGTATTTAAAGACCTATGAATTCATACGCATGCGTTTATTTTATCAATTATTATGAGGGTAAAAAATAGGAGAAACTTGACTCTTCCACTCATTTTTATTTTTTACCCTCATCATGAAGGAATTCCACAAAGTTAAGCCTGAAACGTTAACTTTATCAATAATTGTTCATCACAAGCCCCACAAAACTCTACTTTAAATCTCTCCCGTAATGTTTTGCAATATTTATTCTTATAATAATGAACATTCGAGAGGGGCTACATTTTTTACTTGAAAAATTAATTGGAACGATATAAAAATCAGTAATAAATATTTAGGCACATTAATATCAAAATATTACAAGTTTTAATTGGGGGGAATATCTTATTTCCTTTCGGTTAAAAAACACGAAACCCCTACCGCCAATCTCCTGGATATTTCAGAGAAAGTGATTCCCTTCCTACCCCTTCGTTATTTATTTAAAAATATTTCAGATTCAGCGAGGAGGCACTTACACGACATAAATTATGTAGCATCAATCAAACACGATGGCTATATTCACCAAATATTCAAAGATATCGATTAGCACAAAGATTGATTTTCATAAAAAAGTCCACTGGTTGTCTTTGGCTTTCTCGAAGTGTACCTAGAGTTCAGTCACCAGTAGAGGCCCCAGAAGTACCAATGTTGTTGCAGTCATAGCGCGATGCCACCCCTGCTACCTTATGGCTATGCAAAAATTTACAGTATATAACTGTACATAACTTGTATGTAACCTGTATATAACTAGTTATTTCAATGTAAATGCTATATAGGTTACGTTTGATAATAAAACCAAGACCCTAAAAATTTCCTTGCCCTTGTAACTCTGCTTTCTCCAATGGAAACGTACTGCTGAAAAAGAATGCAACTATTTAAATTAGGAATGTTTTTTGGACTTTATTCACCTCATACACTTTCCATATAACCCGCAACCACCGCTTTACGTTATGAAAGTGATTGGAATATAAATCGAAATTTTCAGCAGCTCAGTAGGTTATTGTTGCCGTCAAGGTGGTGGTATATGAATAAAACTCATTTTATTAGGCAATATATTAGAATGAAGGGCCGCAAGGTCAACTGTAAATAAACATCCACCCCTTTGCCAACTGATGTGCAGTTTGACGTCAAGTTAAATGACCACACGTTAGAACATTTAAATGACTACCATTCAAGCGTGGTGATGGAAAAATCTCAACTCCAAGACAAATTTTTGAATTCTGAACTCCCAATTAATGCTCGGATGTGTTCAAAATTACATTAAAAATGGCTGTAAATTGAGCGATTTTGGTTCGAATCTTTGTCAAGTCAAATATTTTTTTTTGGTGGTATCACATCTCTCAGTCTGATCATTTAGATATTTTTTTTACTTATCGTGGAAAATTAAGAGCATTTTCCCGCTCAGAACACTGTTTCTGAAACCACTTTATTCCTCAATGCCACACTTCACTGTACTCTTGCCAAAATCCTTCGGATTTGACGCAATATGTGTACAGTCTGGAGAGTTTCGCGGAAGAGACGGAGGGGGGAAGAAGGATACGGTTATTCGCTGGGGCGTGCGAAACTGCGCGAACTGAGGGGCACGGAGAAACACTGAATGGGAAGTGTTATAAGTGCAGTCTGAAGTACTGAGAGAGCAGCAAGGAGGGGGAAGGAGTGAGGGAAGTAAGTCGCTGGGGGTGCGGGAAAATCGGGGGGACGAGGAGGACGGGAGGATGAGAGAGGGCCATTTTGAACAACACAGCAAGAAGGCGGGAGAGGATTATGAAGTGGGTATGGTTGTCGCGCGCAAATAGGTGGGAAGCACTGCGAAATCCCTCCACCCCACCCACCTTCCCAAAAACCCGGCGCAGCCCGCAACCTTTATGGACTCCCGCCACGACCCTTGTCTTCCCACCTCCCATTTTTTTCTGCACTCAAAAAAAGAGCGAAAACACTCCCCAAAACCCTCCTCCCGCAACTCCCTCACTAAGTTCCTCCTCACCCCCTTCAACCTCGCCGCATTTCTTCCCCCGGAACCGCCCTTTCATACACCCTATCCCCCCATCCTCTCTCTCTCTCTCTCCTCCGCACCCTTTACCCCTTTCTCCGAACCAATATCTCCGTGACTAAACGAGAGACCGGCGGAGGCGAGCTTTTTTGGTGCGGGGCTAAGATTTAATTCACCGTAATGCGGAATGACATTGGAGGGGCCTAAAAATAAATGAATAATTAGCAGCGAGCGTTTCGAGAGAGCAGACGTGTTATTACGCACACAAGATGGGTGAAAGGGTGGCGAAGGGTCTTCAGACCATTAAAAAGAGGCAATAGGGGAAGCGATGTCGGACTATAAGGCACGCATGTCCGCTGCCGCCGCTATAAAGTCAGTTGATACACTTCTCGGATTCGGTGAGGATAAATTATGTACAAACGAGAATTTTAATATGTTTAATCGAGAATATTCTGAATAATTGGAGAAAATTACTTTTGAATTTGAGTCCTAGTGAAGTGGAAAATGGCGAAACCTTCGTGGGGGTTAATTTGCACATTTTTTCCTGAACAAAAAATATAAATGACATCCTGTGGGTTTTGTAATAATATTCAAACCGTTTACACCCTTTGTCGACAATAAATGAATTCCTACTTTGCAAAATTCTATTTGGAGACCATATAACCGAACCTCAGTGCTGCACAACATTAGCTTACTCCACAGGCAAATTCAAGTGAGTGCTGTCAAATCACTGTTCATAAGCATGTTAATGCTTTCTTTTCGTGGAAACATTTTTGGTTTTCGTATTTCTGAGCTGTCCACAGCGTTGTTTCGTACATCTTACTTCAGTAAATTCTCCTTTCCACTTCCCGCTGGCGCCTTGCGGCCCCTAGTCCTCAGCTCAATAAGTGCTCAAATAATCAACAGCGTATGATATTTTTGGCTGTTTCTCGCTGCGGAGCGAAGTAAGATAAAGGTTGAGACATTTAGCATTTGGATGCTTTTAAGTTTTACTTCGACCCTTAAAGAGTAGACATAAACCCATCGTAAGAAAGAGCTCCAAATAACTCAGATGTTCAAATGACTATCTCTTAGCCCGCACCTGTCTCAGCCAAAGCAACCATGTCAACTGGGAAAATATTATAAGAGAATAAAAATTGCCAACATGCAGAGAGAAGCTTCAGCATTTAAGTTCGAGTTTTTAGTTTCCACTCACGCAAAAGATTACTCAAATCTCTTCGAAGGAAACGAAAATTCTTAATGATTGGAAACTCAACACCTACTATGATATACGAAATCCTTTTCTCTTTTGAAAATGAACATTCTCATTTTCTTCTTTTTTGTCCACTTACAGCTTCAGTTTTCTTTCAAAATGTTTTAGATAAGCTAAAGAGACATTGTAGAAATAAAAAAAATTAACAAAACAGCATTTTGGGGGATTTCAATGTCAAGCAGATAGAAGTCATTGCGTCTAAGAGAGAAGGACTTTACAAGCTTTTTGGAAAAGGAATTGTGACAGTGCAATGCGCGTTAACCTCTAGGAAAGCATGGCATAGATAAGAAGCAGAGAATGTATTACAAAAACGTTGAATTTCTTCAACTTTCTCGAAAATAATCGAAAATATGGAGTGTGGGGGGATTAGAGCACACGTGAAATGGACGCATTCGAGGCGTTGGCATGGAAGACGCTGGAGATACAGATGTGGGCGGAGAAGAAAACATATTAAGATGCGCCCAGTTTAGTGGAAGAGAAATCGGAGGAGAGAGGAAGAATGTAGACAAAGTGGGTGGGGAAGATTAAAAGAGGGGAGGATGTGTCGAAAGATGGGACGACAAGAAAAATTTTAAATATAAGACGAAAAGAGAGGTAAAAGATGGACATTTTAGATGTCAGAACGACGCCAGAAATGTAAGACCTACGTGTTTGAAGAGAACAGCAGTGGAGCATACAAAACCTTTCCTAGGAAGATTAATGTCATCCGACAGATTTTACATTTTTTCTTGAGCTCGTGGAAAAGGTATTGGATCAAAAGAAAAAAAGAATTTGTGGTATGCAAGGAATAACTGTGCAGAAATGTCGCGGGTACAATTTCTAAATGGAGGTAATGTGTGTTCTATTCAAATTGCCTATGGCAAATACATTGTTAAACAAAACCATTTTAGGGTTTTCCGAATCGTTAACGACGTATGTCTATTTTCCACGGACTGCCATTTGCAATCCTAGGCCAAAGATAGCATTGGTCATCATTCATGGCATGAAATCGACTGATGCTAACTGGAAATACTGAAAACGGCATGTGACTAGATCCATTTTCTACTATATTTCGGAAAACCTTCAAGAAACGTAAAAAGAACTTGGACCGGCTAGCCAAGGGCTCCCTTGAGACGGCAACCGTCGTTTCTTCGCCTATGAAAGCAGCCAAGAAATTCGATCGCGAATCGACGCCGACGGACTCCTTTCCGCGCGGCCCTTCCTTTTCCAGCCTCACCCTCATTCGCCCTCTCCCATGCCCTCCTTTATCCCCTCTCCCGTCCGCTTCATACCACTCTTCTTCAGTTATTTACCATTTCCTGTCAGTTTTCCTTCTCCATTACGCGGCGAGGGACCCTTCCGATGGGATTTATATATTAGATGCCAAAGTGAGCTCGGCTTGTTCAAATACACACCGCCTAGCGGAGGGGAGGGGAAGGTGATGAGGGGAGCCGAGTGCGGAGTGTGCTCGATGAGATGGCTGGATCGGAGCGGGTGGGCGCAGGGGGAATCGCCTTAATGTGCCCCTGCCATCCATCACCGCCTCCTCGTGAAAGAGCGTTAATTTTTTTAATGCCTCTGCGAACGGGGTTCGGGAAAAAATTCGGACGACAACGAAGGGCCTGGGGTTGGTTTGGCTTTCTTGACAAGCTTGTTGGCAGCACGTGCTTACCTCATCCCCCCCCCCCGGCTGGCCCTGTTGCCACGCTAGTGTTTATAAGGATCGTGGCGGGGCGTGTGCATGGTAACCCACGTATTTATTTTAACCGAATCGAAACCCCTTTAAGAGATTGCGGAACCTTTCCGCCGGGGATAACACGCGAAACTGAATTCCTCGAACTTTCACACGTCAACCGCTTAGGTTAATATTTTCCAATCCTATTACGTGCTAAAAGGCAAATTAGTAGCTTAGTGGAGAGAGAGTTGAGCTACCGATCACGTCTTCAAATCCGTGTGATAAGTTTGGGCATGACAAAAGTTTTGACTTCCTGGGAACCATACAATTCCGCAAAAGGAACGGCAACGTTACTCACGAGGGCACGAGTTTCACTCGGAACTGCTTAGAAAGAAGACTACCTTCACCTGCCACTCGAGTTGGAAATTGGTTTTGCTGTACAAACTGTATGAGCTCACGTTTCTCTCCTCTTTCGCGATAGGAGAAGATTGTTTGCCTTCGCTTTCAGCGGCATATTGAATTTTCCCTACGACATGATCACAACAGGAACATCACAATGATAAAACTAATCGAAAACCATCCTAGTAAAACATTTTATCAAACTTAAGTTTCTTCCCTTAGCCTACCACTTTTTTCTATCCAATAATCTATTGCTTCAAATTAAATTGCTGCTAAGATACAAAGCGCAAATGTCGGAGATGGAATAAGAAAATCGCTGGCCAAGAACCGATTTCTTTATGAAAGTGGTTTTTATGCTTATTTTTTGATCTTTGGCGAACAAAATTTTTCGATAAATTCGAAAAAATATAGCAACCTTGAGAATTTGTCAATTAATTTATTTTTAAACGCAGCCATTATTTTAGAAAGCAATAATATGGCCAAACAAAATTTAACCACATGTGGAACGGAATCCTCAGCTTTCGGAACGGCTGGGCTTCGCGAAATCCCTGTGGCTTTCTAGCTACGATTTAAAATGCCTTCAAACATCATATACCCATTAGTTTTAAGACTGTGGTTATAAACTCGGCACTACTGGTGCCAACTTCATGAAATTTTGTCAACTGGTTACTATAAAATTTCTCTCCCCACACAAAGTTCCAAATCCATCGGATTACATGCAGCTTTTCAGTAGTAGTCCGCGTGACAGTATCAAAGTGGTCGCCGTCATAATTTCACGATGAATGAAAATAACGAACCACGAGTTCTGATTAAATTTTGCTTCAATGCAGGTAAAGGTGCCACGGAAACGGTCGAAATGTTAAAATTGGCTTATGGTTGATCTGTTATGTCTCGTGCTACTGTTTTAAGGTGGTATAACCTTTTTGCGGAGGGTGGAGAGTCCTTTGAAGACGACGAAAGAGCAGACGGCCATGCTTAACGAAGAGTAACGAAAACATGACTATAGTTGCAGCTGTGTTAAAGGACCACCGTTACGCACGCTGTACGTTGATAGAAGAACTAACTGGACAACCAATAGCCATCTTACTTCCCTTTATTACGTACTATTTGAAGAAAAGGAAATTGCGCGCGCGTACCGCGGCAATTAATACTCAATTTTTGGGCAAAATAATAGTTCCTGTGCTCAGCCACCCGCCGTATTCGTCTGATTTGAGACCTCCTGACTACTTTCTGTATCCCAAATTAAGATATGGACTTGAAAGGAAACCATTTTGCATCGATAGATGAGGTACAATAAGCCATGACAATACGACTCGTAAAGTAAAACAGTATTTCAAAAGAGGAGTTTTTTAAAGGCATTTAAAGGCTGAAAGATCGTCCCAACATGTGGGTTACTTCTAATGGAGACTATGTTGAATAAAACTTTTGTTGAAAACATTTTTGTGATATTTTTGCGTATTTTATAGTATCAGTCTTAAAACTTTTGGGACACACTGTGTATACTACGAAAAACTTTCCAAATTTCATAATATAGAATGTAGACTACTGAGAAGCGTCTTTATCTTCGGTTCTTTATCTTATAAAGTTATTTACAAAAACCTTAAAATTGACCTGTATCTTTGAGAACCAAGCTCCTGATGCATGAAAGAGATAAACAAGTACTTAAAGATACTCGGGTCGATTGGGTAAAACTGCTACGAAGGAGAATCGAAAAATATACATCGGGGCACAAAATTCCCGAGTGAAAATTTTACGCGGAAATAAATATTATTTCACATTTTTTCCCCTCAAGCAGCACCAACATTCCCTCATTAATGCCCGGCACGTTTCAAATCACCACGCAACCCCGGAGAATCCTAACCATCTACCGCCAAGTGAATCCGGTTAGCGTCGTAGAACTCGCTTGCACCGAACCCAAAAGCAAACACAAGCGGGAGCGAAAATATTCTCCCCGCAGAGCCCTCACTACCTCGAGCCTGGCGGCGCGGTATGAGAATCGCTATGAATTTCTCCCGCGCTACGGCAAGCTTCCGTCACTCCCTCCCATCCCTACGCCTCTCTCAACCCGCGCTACTCCCCATTCCTCTCGCGTAATGGCGCAATTAGTCGCTTTCGCCTGATGCTAGGAGGGTGTGGTGATGCGGGAGGGCATCATAAGGGGGGGAGGGGGTTGATTGAATGCGGTGCGGAGAGGGTGAGGAGCGGCAGTGGAGACAGAATCTTCCACCGACCGGAAGACGACGACCGCGGCGGCGAGTTAATTAACGACAGAGCGCGGAGGAGGGAGGGACGAATAGCCGCCGCTCGTCGCACTCGGGAGCTCGGTGATGCGAGTTGCTTTCATCACCCCAACCAACACTACGATTCCCCACGACTCCTCCCCCCTCTTTCTCTCCACCCGCCCTTCCCCGCCTCCCTCCATGGGAACCCTCGCGGCCCTGACACTTAAAAAACCGGGCACGGTACGGTCCTCGGTCCGGATTCCGACCTTGACCCCATCAGAGATGAGCAGGGATGATTGCGACAAGCCATGCATCGCCGCAGCAGCCTCCTCCATTTCTTTCTTTTTTTTCTTATTTCCTCCCAGCGCTGATTTCGCAAGTTGGTGAAAAACGTCCTCATTAAGACTTCTCTGGGGAAGGGCGGGACAATGTTTCAGATCGCGCCTCACCTCGGGGGTATATTTATGAGCCTTTTTTTTCTATTACTGTTCTCAATTAATAATCAGCGTACAGTTTGCTAATCCACGATTTTCATCGCCCTTTGAGGGAAGAACTGGTGCTCGCTTAATTCCCCGGAGTGAGCATGTGATGTAAATATCAACATTTCCATGAATGAAGGGACAACCAACCGCTTAACTAGGTTACAACAGTTGTTTTTATTTCTGAAATCTTCAAAATTGAGGTGAAAATCTTAAATTTTAAATTCATGGTTACACAAATATCGAGCGGCTGAGTTTTTGATCAATTGTTACGGGGGTTGTAGCATTTTGTAAAGACTATCATAAACCTTAAAATATTATCAATACAAATCGACGCAAACAAGGAAGGAATTCTAATTCCTGAGTTTGTTGGTGAAAATAATTAGTAACCAATGCATTTTAGAGTGAATGATTGTGCATTCTCGTAGTGACTTTGGTTGATGAGTAACATGCTTATGCTAAATTTAAGCTGTGCCTTAATGCAAGAAAATCAATGTCCTATTATAATAAAAACAATAAATGTTAATAAAGAAAACGACCAATGTGTACTTTTTTAAGATTTTAAAATACGATTCGTTTTACTAATACGATATCTATGTACATTTTACGTACGAGTATCATACCATCCCTAGTGGCGGTGCCGCTCTGGTCGTGAAGAATCAAGGCTGGACAATAGCAAAATGCAAAGACAATATAAGCAACTTTAAAGATACCTTTTCCCTTTATATGTATACATATATGCGATATATAATTATTGATTTCCCACTACCCATCACAGTAATCAAGATGTGGACGTTGTTATAGGTAAAGGTAGAGGTCACTGCCACTAAGCCTAACAAGGCACGTGAAGTTCACGCACTAAGAGTAGGTACATGCATGAGAGCTCCCTTTTTTGTGTCACCTACAGTTTCCCGCGAAGTTATGGTAACCGCATATCTTGGATTTGGTTGGGGTATCCAATATATCCAAGGTATTCCAAAGGTATCAGCTGGGATTTGAACATGAGATCCTCTGGTCAAAGGACAAACCCCTGAGCCACAACGCCACTGCGCCATTGAAAACCACGGTAATCCACCCGGAGGGCTGGTCTGAAATTTGAGGGCAAACCCACAACGAAATAAGCCCAAAGGCGTGTGAAATTCGCACACCTGAGCAGGGGGGGGGGGTGCAGTCCTTTTCCCGTGCCACCTATCTTTTCTCGAGGGGATCTGGTCCCCAAAAAAGCATGTTGCGCCGACGAAGCTGACTGAAACAGTATTCGGATGCATGACTTGGATTTAAACCCATGCCCCCCCGTTCAGTAGCCGAATACTCCACCCACTGGGCTAGGCAAGGATGTCTCTAATTAATTACATTAAACCATCAACAAATGCCAATAACAATCGAGTGACTGGAGACCTACGGGGAAAGAGACCTGTATAAAACGAAATGCGAGGCATTCAGAATATTTAATAATATGGCAAGGACCGACTTCAACCGGTACAATTATATCATTTCCCCGGATTACTTACCGACTAGATTATTGTTTACCTTTTATCAACGAAATTCAACGGAGGTAGAGGGTAAATTGTTTCCCTTAATGGACAACAAAAGAATGCTAATGGACCAGAGAAGATGAGTGTTGATTATGAGGAAATTAATTATTATTTAAATAATTTTAGTTAAGAAATCTAAGGTCTACGAAAATGTTGATGCAGAACATTTTGATTGGCGATGGAATGTTGAAGACTGCGATCGAGGGGAGAACATTAGGGGGAGGCGTTAGACGGTTGAAAATAAGGTAGATGGAATGCAGAATTGAAGAACAGTTTATTTCAGTGCGGGGAGTCAGGGAGCCTTGTCAGACGAATCTAAGATATTTACCGATTTTTATAATGTTCATCCAAAAACTACCTTAAACGGTAAATAATAATTATAATGCAAAGTAATGACAAGGAATATTTCATTCGATTGCCAAAAAATACAGGTTCCTTGCAATAGAGATTATTGCAAAAAAAATGTTTTTGTGTTTATTATGTGGTTGGGAGACAAAAAAGAGGAGATGGACCTAAAAATGACTGGGGGTTCCAAAATCTTACCAACTGATGCTCTGTTAAGCATTAACATTTTATTCATCCATCATACGTACCATTTGAGAAAAGTAACTAAATATAAGAAAGAAAAAATAACAAAAAATGGAAGCTTTTAAAAAGAATATATTTTTCAAAAACCATTATAAATAAATAGCATGTGAGTGAACAAATAATAAAATCGCGATGCCTAAATGTGCATGTTAGTTATTTGAAAAATTTCTTCGTTTATTACACTACTTAATCTTGCGCCTAACTCCTTACGACTATGTAAACTGCGCACACATTTCGTGGGATAATGCTATTGCAGAGCACCGAAATTTCGTGGAAATAGATATGCCAATCTGCTACACGGCTATCGCTGCGTAAAACGTAGTAGTAAGAACAAAGGGTGAGGAAACACGATGAAAAGGTGTGGTGACGTGCACCGCATGACAAGTGCTGTGCGTGACTAATTAAAGAATGGGTTAAGTTACACCTGGAGGAAAGCTGTGACTGACGAGCGAAGAAGGCTCACCTCAAGGTCAAAGCAGAATCCGTTCATCCGAAACACATTGCTGTTTTTTATCCCTCCAATGACTACCACGATTGGTGGGGAAAATGTTTCAGTGCCGCATTATTAACTGCTATGGTTATTATGCAGTACTGCGTTATGCTTAGCAAATACGCGTAAGACAAATCTAACGCAAAAAGCATTAGATTTCCTAACATGGCATAAACAGTATTGAAACCATGAAAATGGTTTGGAGATGAAACTTGTTTGAGAGCAGGTAATCATTTCATTAAAAATTCACGTTTTTGATTGTATTTTTAACAATACACTTATTTCATAAATATGTTCAAATGCTCACATTAAACAAGCAAGTTTCATTTGAAGACTTTGATACGTCCGTCATTTAGCATTACCATAAACACAGTAATCAACCCGAAGGTCGGTTTAGTAGGTGATGGTAGAGCTCACCCATGTACCAAGCCCGACGGCGTGTGAATGTTCCACACATCAGGGTAGGGGTAGGGCAGTTCCTTTCCCTGTGCCGGTTATGGTTTTCCAGGAAGATCTGGTACCCGAAAAGTCAACTAGCTTGGGTGGAGCTGCATGTGCCCAGAGTGCCTTGCCCGGGAATCGAACCCGCGACCCTCCGGTCAGTAGTCCAACGCTCTACCCACTGGACCACCGCGACCCGCCATTTAGCATTATCTCTTAATTTACTGATGGTTCTGCTAAATTGAAACATGAGTTCAGTATCCTTAATGTCAATTCGAAAACCATGACAGACGTAAAAATTACATACATTACACGATTTTCAATAAGTACAAAGAGCACTTGATAGCTTCTCTGGGTACCTTACGTTTCTTAGAACACAGAAAAACAGCACATACCCATATCCAAGTATTAAGATGAGCATCGTGGCACACAATTCAGAAATCTGAGGTCAGTTACCGAACTAAGGCTTTAGTTTGCTATTTCTGGACACCTCCCGAAATTTTACGATGATAACTCTGTGGCGAAGAAAATAATCTTGGAATGATTTACGATAGGCGAAAAAAACACCACTTAGGCACAAATATTTCGAGAGACATTAGACAAAGTCTTAGCATGGACAAAGATTCGTATCTCTAAGAGTGCAGAAAATGATAAAGCAAGTCCAGACGAAAAAAATCGTGGGGGATGGGAAGAAAAAAAGAAGGCACTGAAGCACCAGAGAAGCTCGTAAATTCTAAAATTGTCCGTGCTTGAGAGCAGAGGATGAAGTCATGGGCACCGTAGTGCTGAACCAGGATGAACCAAAGGGTTAGGAGGGAAGGAGACAAAAACAAAACGAAGCCTAGAAGAATCCGGGAATGAGAATGCGTGCACGTTTTACGCGAGGTGCGTGCTTTTTCGAGGGATCATTAAAGTAAACCCCCTTTTACGACCAGGGCAGAGCAAAAGCAAGAGGAGAGGGCGAGACAAAGGGAAACGTAAAGTGATGGCTAGACGTTGGTGGCGGAGGCGAGAAGAGGAGAGGAAAGGCGCATACAAAAAAGCTGAAACGGGAGGACGGGGAAAGGCGGGGTGGACCCAGGAGGAGTGGCCGAAACCGCAGGAGGTAATAGGAACCAATCACGCGGGTCTGGCCCAAGTTAAGACCTCACTCCGGCTGGGACTATCTCCTTCAAATTCACCAACCGATGAAAAGAGAGAGAAACGTTTCCATTTGCGCTTCGCGCTCGTCTTGGCGTGGTTACGTCAAAAGTAACGCCTTGACAGCGGGGTGGACGGGAAAAATTAATTCATGCGATTTCCAAGGATCTGAACTCCTGGATTACTATACTCTCTTTTCGGGATGAAATTTTCGCATTTTATCTTAAAATATTTCACACTTGAGAATGTTTACTCACATAAAACGAAGGAGAACAGTATTAACATTTCCCTACCTTCTGTTAAAGCTCGCCGTGCAAACATTACCCTAGATTGACACCGGTATCATTATATTGCTTAAAAAAATATCGCCACAGTTAAAAAGGTACTGAACTCTACAGGCACACGGATCATTCAATTCACAGTGAAATTTAATCCCAGGCAGCTAAGAAAATAGGAAAAATCGATAACTTCCTATCTAATATGCGTATGACATTATTACTGTTTGTTAGTCTACCGTTTAAGGCAGGCTTTGGATGGACACAGACATAACAACACATACACTTCTTACCTATCCTCACGAGAGAGCGTGGTTTGGTACGGCGCGGAAACATGGTCATTGAAGCAAGATGATACGTATATTTTGGAGGGTTTTGAAATGTGATTGTGGAGAATGGAAGAGGTGAAGTGAACTGAAAGGCAAGCAAACGAGGAAGTGCTCGACGTGCAATCTTCTCTTCTCGAAAGAGAAGATAAGATTGCTGGGAGAGAAAGACGCACCCTGATACCCGAAGATACATTAAATTGTCCTTCAATTCCGCCTATATTCTACCTCGCTTAATCCCATCTAACATATCTATCCTACGCCATAATTAACTGCCTACAGTTCGCATATGTTTTGATGTGTTCGGCAAAACAATTTATGCATTTGAAAACTGGTCCTTTGCTACAAGCTTTAAGGTCACCCAATCATGTCGACCCTCTCTATTCTAAAATCCTCGTGGAAATCGTCCAAAAAGCATAGTAATTAATGAAGGAAGAGGAGGATTTAAACCGTCTGGGATAAGCCAATAGCTAATTGGCAACATAGTTTTCATTAAGTGCGAAGAAGAAAACGAATTAAAGAATTGAATTAGGAAACAGTGAACCGAAAAGAAGGGGAACATAATCATAGAGTAGCTCATTTAGCCTCAACAGTGTGTGGGAGAGGGCGACAAAGAGCTTCACAACCCATATAAATCATATTATTGGGGGCTCGAAAGCCCACAATATTACTTCCTGCGGGTGGAGCCGTATATTTCCCACCACGCCACTCGAAATGGAGGAATAGGAGGAGGGAGAGGATGAGGAATGGCTAAATCAGTGGCGGGGGGAAGAGAGTGGGAATGAGGAGCCGCAACGCGAACTCGGTAGCGCCGAAGGGAGATTTAACATTTTTCAAGTCAAGCTGGTGAACAAATGAACGCGGCTTTTGCATTTCGTAATTGTGAAACTATAAATGAAAGAAGAATAATGGCGTACCAAAAAAAACAAGAAGATGAAGATGTTCGCCAAAGGCTGTTTTTTCCTTTTACAACCCATTCAACAAATGGGCCATTAGCTCCTTTTAAGTGCTTTTAGTGGTTAAATATTTTAGTGCAAACGAAATAACTCCATTATATCTAGGTATTTTTAAAATATCTGGCTTTGTGGAGCACTTCGTACAAAATTGTAGATTCAGCGCCTTGCTTTTTCAGAGATACAGTTGAAATTCAAAATGCTGCTTCATTTTCGCTCCAAAATAGTGATTTTAATCAACTTCCTTATGCATATTTCTACCGCCTATTTTCATGAGATCTCTCTATTTCGTTTAGAAAAGATATATTTTTACTCGTACTCCTATTTTTCTCTTTCTTTTGTAAGAATTTACTCATTCTGTGAACGCCTCCCGGTAGTATAAATTATTTATTAAATTGAACCATACAATTTCTCACTCGTCTGAGCAAAATAGCACTGCATTAAATACTTTTTATGCGTCACACTAACGATCTCTCCTGAGTGAAACATATGCGGGGAATATGTGGACAAGCCACCCCCTCCACACACCCTTACGGCGGCTTGCAGACTGTATTGTGCAGACGAGACGGTTAAAGAAAGATGCTATCTAGGGTAGGTTAGGCATTGTTTTTAATATGCTGCTAGTGTACACGTACCCCCCACCACACGCCCCAGTGGCGACTTGAGGAGTATCGTGTAGATGTATTACTGCTTTCTACCAAAAGGCACAGGACACAGGTACTTAGAGGAGGCATTGCCAGTACAGGCATTCACGCTAGTGAAATGAAATCCTGGGAGGAAACTGGTTATTGAACAAGTATACAATTGGAGGGTGGTATCCTAACACCCATCACGTTATTGATTATAAAGGTTATAATACGGCGTTTTGGTCGGAAATGAAATGCTGCAGAATATGATAGACGATAGTGTCTTAGGTTAACGAGGCAAAGAGGAAAATAATAGGCGATCTGAACGGAATGAAGGTAATCACAATTGTAAAAGGGTTTAGCTTAGTGTAGGGTGTTGGGATGTGTCATGTGAGGTCTAAGAATGCAGCAGTAATTTTTCTGTTCCAAATCAAAACTAACCTTAATTGGTAAAATATGAAAACTAATAATTACGAGTATATTTTAATGGCATTTGATCTTGCATTTGACTTACATGGGAATACAGAATATTAAAATTTGACAAGTGCTAACTGAAAAGAAAAAAATATGTGGACCCACTCAAAAGAGGACATCACATAACATGGAAGAGAAAAGAGTTCACCGGTGAAGTTGTTAAGACGAAGGGAAAGGGAGAGAATTTGGTCGGGAGAGATGAGGGACGCAGTGATAGAAGATAGGGCAGACGAAGAATGGGGAGAGGAATAAACATGTAGAAGAACAGGAAGAAAGTATGCGGGAGGAATCTCGCAGGAACCACATACGCGCGGTTTACATAATGGGATCGGCGTAGGTTCGATTAATGGACCGTTAAAAGTCTCCCAAACATTTAACAGCGGCCGTCCGGTTCCGGTGTAAATGTGAATCCAGAAATAATTCTTAAACTAACGATAAATTGTTTACAGCTCCCTGCTCCATGAATAACCGTAGAGAAAAAAAAACTGTGCAAGGGCGCAGTGCATTTCATTACACTTTTTCAGGAGACAGTAACTTCTGGGAACCTGAGCTAGGTGAAGTATTCGTAGGGATGGCAGATGAGACTGCGTTTTCCTCATTGAAATTATCAAAAATGTCAGTAACGTACGACCTGCCTTTTCATATGTTCCTTAGCTGTCAGTAGAATGAACGTGTTTATAATCATTTGATTTTACCTTCGACGAAGGACTTGTTTCTTGAAATCATTAGGTTACTTTAAATTGGAACTAGTTTAAAATTTTCAATTTCTTCCATTGAACAGTCATGTGAAAGTGCTGCGCCACTTATAAAACAGATGCTAACTTTACTAGTTGACGTTGTTCATTTTCTTCAACTGACCAATCTTGGCAAAGTACACCGCTGGTTCGAAAATAGATATCAACTTTTCTATCCGAAAGAAGGATAGGAAGCATTTACCATAGTGCTATTCTGGAAAAAAAACTCTCTTCCCCCTCTGTTATCCGAAATGGAACGCTAAGATATCGGAGAACTGAGAACATCTGTCTCTTCCCACTAAAATCCCGATCGAAGAAGGGGTTGATCCGCTGTTACGTCTCCTTCCCTTAACGATCGCAATCTTTTTCACTTCTTGCCTATTACGCCACACACAATCCTATTCTTTCAACTCCTTATCACTTTTCAAGATTTTTTTGCTGCTCCTTAAATTAACGCCTTCATTCGATCAAGACTAGCGCCTCGGAAACATGAGCCGAAGACAACAGAGCCACCACGAAATCCTTATTTTCCCTCGGACCTCGCCCTATCTTAAACCCCTTACCCTCTTTGTCCGATACCAAAAGCCAAAGCGGCTCGACTTCTGCTGGGAAAACCCTTCAAATGATCGATAAACACACCCATACTGACGCACTACGCTTATACGCTCATGTATAGTCTAATATTTCACATCCACAACGCGTAAGTACAAGGACAAGGAGGTATCTCTCTCCAACATGCTCGAAGGTGAAAATTCGCCGGGTCTTATACTCCTTATTCCAAAAGAAAATCTTCTGTTTTAACGCCCCACACGTCTATCCCCTTATCTCCGAAAAAGATGCGTTCTACCCTCGTCATAAGTTTGGGTTTTTTGTTCAAGTCCCAAAGCGCCAATACACTCAGAATAAGAGGTCCTGACGGGATCTTAAGACTGTTGGGAGCTCCTTCATCGACCGCTACAGATTTTCCACTGAGGCGTGAAAACCTTAGATCAAGGGATTGAACTAGCCTTGAAGGTCTAATAAATTTTAGGCGCTCATTGCCTTTCTGATGAAATTCGTTGTTAAAAGATTATTAAAAAAACAATCACCGAAAGATTATCTTAGCGTAACTAATGGGGTAGGGGAACGACATTGATTACAGTGGTGGTTTTTCAGAAATGTAGCATCTCCCCACCACTGCAATCAACTCCGATTAACATTAGGGAGCAGCAGTATACTCAACGCTATCCATGAACACTATACAAAACACTACAGAGCAAAAGAATTACTTAACTAGGGTCATTAAAAGAATGTATCAATATTCAAATTCATTGCATATAATAGTCATTAAATATATTAAATTTAGAATTCGTAATTCAATTGAAATCCAAGACTTCCTCATGCCACATGAGACAAATATATATCTGCTTCAACAAATTGCGTCTTATGCTTGTTGTGGAAACCCACCAAAGCATTGAAAATGAGTTCAGTTTGCTAATAATAATAGCGCCGGTAAGTTACGTTGACAATCACTCCAGACCATGAATGCAGAGCCTTAATTATAAGCTTAAGGGTAAACACACATGACGGCGAAATACAACTATATTTTTGTTCCAATTCTAACTAAAGACCCCCAGAATGTCCATGAAACACGAATATAATGTACACGCAAATTTTTCAAACTTAAAATTGAATGTGGAAGTTGCGAATAAACTTCTCATTTAAATATTTATTTCCTGGATGAAGCAAGCGGAGAGTATTAGCGACGCTGTTAAAACAGAAATCCTAGATAAGCATCACTCGTCGATCGTGAAATATTTCATTTCGACTTAGTCTTCAATAAGATAACCCTATTGATACGTTTCAAATGTCTTTCACGGTTCATAGATGAACCTCTTCTCATTAAATCTGTCTTTTTTCCAGGTAACACTAGATGGCTGCAACATTTTGTTGCGGTACAGATAAATCAAGAGTTGTCTAGGTATTCATTGCCTTTATGCTGGTGAAAATCAATGGGATTTTTTAAGGCATAAAACCACTCAGGGATCCTTAACAATGAACGAGCTCAATCACCGAAAAATTATCAAGCTATGCAATTTCCTAGCACTCGTTTTCAAACCAGTTTACTTATCATTCATTCAGTAAGCTCACCCACGGAAAGTCTCCTTGCCGATAAACATTTACCCTTTTAAGCCTTGTCGTGTTTAGATATGAGCATGTACAGCCTACTGAATTTGCAAAATATTTTTTGGGATAACAAAGTTCTCAAAACCCAAGCAAGACGATACACCGATAACGTTCAGCTCACAAAATTGTTTTTACTTGGAAGGAATCGAATGTGCGCAATTTAGGTAAGTCCCATCTTTTCATTGATTTAAAGTAAAGTGTATTTGACGAAAATCAACATGATAAACTGGCATCTCTGGTATTTTTAAATTTACTAATTTTTCCAGAAAATAATGCTAACCTTGAGGAAATACGGAAATACTGTAAAAGAGAAGAGAAAAAAAATATCATCTACCCTGTTTTGTTAAGCTGGCATCGTAAGGTATCTCTCAAAACCCATTTATTACACCTAATAGCTTGGAATAACGTTCACGACAATGGAGAAGGATGAAAACATTTAAAAATTCTCAAATAATATAAAAAGGCCGTAGCTACAATCTTTATTAAACTGACTCACATTTTCATCCATGGTATTTTGGGTTTGTTCTACATGAACTAAATAGAACATCCAGAAAAATCCATTCTAAACAAGGGAATGTCTTATCAAAGTTTAAGATTTTGAATCAATTTAGGTTACTATTTGCAAAATAACTTCTATCATGGGAATCAGGATGGCTAGGAATGGGTGAAGCAGGACAGGGAATGGAAGAGTACAGACAAAAGCAGGTACTTTTAGGAAAAATATTTCGGCTGTTGGCAGTAGAAGTCTGGCGTAATATAAACGCATCATTGAGCGTCCAAAGTGGAAATGTGCATGGAATGCACTTCTATGTTAACTTAGCAAACACAAGTAGAAGCAGATAAGATTGGAAGCAATGAAATGCGCTAAAATGGGTTTGGAGAAAACCGAAGAATACGTAATGGAAAACTAATCGATGAAGTAGAGCAACGCAAGACAGTATAAGAAGTTTGTCTGAAAATAACAAGAAGACGAAGAAATATTATTGCACTAATATTCTTAAACATTGTTGAGTGAATTGGGGGTTCAGTGCGATAAATATGGGATGAGAATCAATATTAATAAAACAAAGGTTATGCGATTTTCCAGAAAGAAAAAGGCTAAGCTAAATATTAAAATAGGCGGGGAAAAATAGGGCAGGCAGAGCAGTTTACATATCTCGGCAGTGTTTTGGACCAATACGATCAAAGTGGTAGGGACGTAAGGAGAAGAATTGCGCTAGGCAAGGAGGCTTTCTCAAGGAGGAGAGAGTTGATGACGGGGACGTTGAGTAGGGATGTTAAGACAAGACTCGTAAAAACTCTGATATGGAGCGTAGCTATGTACGGCGCGTAAACGTGGTCACTGGAGCAGGAGGATAGACGTAGATTGGAGGCTTTTGAAATGTGGGTGTGGAGAAGAATGGAGAAGGTGAAATGGACCGAAAGGAAAACAAATGAGGAAGTACTGGAGATGGTGGGAAACTCGCTTCAGAACTTACGTAGTGTGCCAAATCATGGAGTTTGTAGGTGTGTGCTAAAACATTTGGGGTCCCCGGAAGAGAAATACTCCCTAACGTATGCAGCAATCCCCGAAAGAGGAAGCCACTACCGAATACGCTCGAATCTCTGTAATTTCATTTCCATAGCCATAAATGCCGAGGGATGAAATTTTGATGACTAAGAATCAAAATTCACGTTTCCGATCCGCGCGACCCCGTCACTTAAATATTAAAGCATCGAGAATTTTTAAAGCGAACTCCTTTCTCCACTCCCCCACCTCATCGCGTAACACTATTTTATACATTTCTACACATACTATACACATAATACGGATTTTTAATATATTTTAATTAATGTGTAAACAAGGATTTTTTACTGATTTTTAATATGTTTTAATTTATATACACAAGGTCTTCTTCAGCTGACGAAGAATCCGCCTCCTGACCTCGAATCACTGCCTGAGAGTGCCACGAGTCATTCTTCTCTATTAGTTATTATTTTAATTATTTAAATACACACATGCACACACAAAAACAAACACGAGATACTTCATCCGACTGATTTGGCCAATCCTCGAAAAGTTTATGAAAAAAATTAGAGGAATTCAGGTATATTTATTGATATTGCCTTACCCTAGAATTATACTCTTCTAGGACAAAGTTATGAGATGACATGAAACTTTGATCTCATCCATCCAGCGAAGAAATGAAGAGAGAGAGAGGCGCTCATTTAAGCGTACTTAGCGCGGCCCGCAAGTAGTAGTAAACGGGGTGAACATAAATACCGCACACTCACACCGAGACGCCGCCGCACACCACTGCACGCCAAAGGGAAGGGCGGAAGGAAGGAGTTCCGTGAGAAGCAATTAATAAGTCCTTGATCCGGGAGCGTAAATCAAGAAAAATAGCCAATTTCGCGCGGGATCCGCCTTCGCAAGAGCACTCCCCACTCCCTCAAGATACTGCGGCAATTAAACGAGATCAGACGACGCGGAAGGAGAATGTCTGCGAGCTCCGTGGTGAGGCGCGGTTATTTAAGACCCGTAAGCCGCACGAAGTCATCCCGGGCGAGCCCGCCTCGCATATTCCCCACGTCATCCCAGGCAATTGAGGGGACGCCATAAAGTGTGTTGCTTAGCAACACCTTAAACGGTTAGTTGAAATGACATTGCGCGTGAGATTCCGACCACGAGCACCACATTTTTTCCCAAACGTTTTCTCGTGTTAAAAGTACGAATCCCCCGAATAAACGCCGATGTACGACTATAATTATTGACACCGAAACGATTTCATTTATCGTAGGGACAGTTGCACTGATGCAATACCTGGTATGGATTTCTCTAGAGTAAATTCATCAACTCTTGGTAATTCATTTTATTGTGAATGGCCATTCGTCCTCTTAATATTAGATGATACATGAGTTTATTTTCGATGAAGGAGAGTGCGCAAATTCGTAAAATATGAAGATAAATTGCATACAAGTGAATACACGAGAAATGGACGTTGGGCAAACGAGGTAAGGAAGAAGAAAAGAATAAGCACGGAATGAAGAGATATAGTATAGAATGTATGCGGAATTGAACAATGGTTTATTGAAATGATGAGTGGAAAATGGTGTTTTATTAAGTGGGATTAAAAATTGTAGGGTGGTCAAGTCTGTCTATCAAAATCCTACCTTACACCGTAGACTACCAAATAAAAATAATAATACCTCTTCAAACTTAAGCTTAAATTTTCTCGCATCTCTAAAATAACGTTGGTGTCATCGAGAATTCTCAATTCTCAAATCATATTTTCCATATTTGTATGCCAAACTCCCTACTTTTTCTTTTAATTCGTCTATTACCCACAATTTTTATAAAATTCTGGAAGTATTTGAGTAGCCCCCAACTTTTTCCCGATCATCACGATTGAGTGGCCACCCTGTATTTGGATAAAATGAATCATACCGAATGGATACATCTCGAGTATTACTGTATTAGTTTGGAAAAAGTTTGAAGTTCTCACGAGGGAAACTGGGAAAATATCTCCAAGCCAAAAATAAAGGGGATGAGAAAAAAAATGGATGTCACAAATTAAACAATCTTCGATCTAGAAGGCCATTGAATGAAAAAATGGCAAAATTCACACGGAAGGGATAATTCATTCGTTCGCAAAGAGAAAATTGATAGATTATTTATGAATATCCAATGACAATTTCAGTTTTTATATCCCTCTCTGCCAACGAGAGCCACGCTGCAAAGCTTTTTTGTCAATTCGGGCTGAACAAGGTACGCGTTCACAGTTAAATTCGGCATGTTTACACCTTTTTTGAGGGGTATAACGCAAAAATAAACCCGGTTGGAACGAAAATATATGACTGAACCTTATGAACAAACTGGAGGTAAGGCGAAAATTTTCCAAAAACCAGAGCTTGTTTGTATTCACGGAAAGTTGCTATATATCGTATTATATTAGTCCACTTTCGTTAAAGCAAACAGATATTACGACTGCACGCTTTATTGACGGGCGAAAAGCCTTCTAGTTTCAATCTTGTCCAATAAAAATAAATATGTTGTCAATGGAAAACGAGTTTTCAGTTGGATTAATTTGATAATAGAGTATATATGCTCGACAATTCATAGATTTATTGGGGAATCATGAGCTAATCTAGACATTTTCGAATCCGATGAGGAGCGATTACGAACTGTTTACTCGCGTTGGAGGGGAAAACTTCAAATAGAATTTGCACTTTATTATCTTCCCTTTTGATTTTGAAGATTATTGGGGAATAAATTGTTTTGTCTTTCATTAAATTTCATGCACAAACATTTGAGCCTAATGCAATGAGTTCGTTCAATCAAGACGAATAAAATTTTATAAAACTTTAATAAAATAAAATAATTAATAAGCTTTTATGAACAAAGAATTGAATCCGTTACTGAGGGTGTTAAAGATAAACACACACAAAAAATCATTTCATACCTTTTTGATAAGTGCATCGATGCCATTATAAAATGTAATTTTCTTACACCTGAAAGGTATTAATAGAATAAAAAACTGTTTACGCAATCCTCATAAAATTTTTTATCCTTGCTAATTCACGGAGGATAAAGATATTTTTGGATATTTTCGAATGCAATGGAAGGCGCTAACATACACATAAGAAAAAAGGGAAAAAAGAGGGTACAGGGGTACTATCCTAATTCATGGGTGATTAGAAACCCTGGTCAACTACCCGTCTCTTACTGCAGAGTAATCATGTCCTCGGAACAATTACCCGTCCGTCCTCCAACCAATTTCCTCCACCACCCGACGAATACCCGAACGCTATCTCATGAAACCTACTAAGCAAGGGGAGTGAGTCCCGTTCTTAGAAACAGTTTTTCGCGACGCGGGTTGTTTCTACTGCATTAACATATGCACAATACCTAGAGCCTCCGTCGTCATTTCGGATACTTACATAATTTCCAACTCGCTTCGCGTCAATACCAAATGGCTCAATTACTTAAACACACCGACCTGACAAAGTACACGTGGCCAAACAAAGTACACTTGAACATAACGCTTCAACAAAAAGACTCTTGTATTTGGAAACTAGGAAGGCAAATCACAAAACAAACGAGGACAAAGAAACCTTTTCCCCCAAAACAACACCCCGGAGCTACACTCGGCAACTGCGAACACACACGCGCGCGCGCGCAGGCTAGCAAACAAAAGACTCGCTCCGAGCGACTAATAAGATGATAAGGGGAAATGAGTCGCTCACAAACCGTCCTCTTTTCGGCAGCGTGAAAATAATTGAAAGACACGAAGTAAAGGGGAAAAGTTGGGTAAGAGCTGAGACCAAAGGCAACATTGGAAAGAATTAGGAGGCGGGTGTATAACAGGAACACGAAAAAACTTCACGGGGGAGGAGGAGGGTTATGACTGCACTGGAAGTCATGTGGGAGGCCGCGTATGTTGGGAGATTGAGGGAGGGAGGAACCAGCTTGCTTGTGGTGGAAGAGACGGAGGAGGGACTGCAGGACGAAATGTTGGAGGGAAACGGGCCGAGAAAGGATAAACCACGTATTCATGGCAACCGATGACAATGTACAGGGGTTGTGAAAAACCTGTAACACCACCACTGGAAATCCAGAAGAACACATTTATTTTATGACCTTTTTAAAATCAATTAACTTGAAATTATGCGTCCACAATTTGGGGACCATGCCAGTCATTACGATCTAATAGTAAGAAGCTACTTATTACAACCGCCTATGCAATTCTTTGAAGAGTTTAATGTGAATACCTCTTTTAAAAATAAAATTTCCTTTTTATTTTCTTCATGAAACGAATAGAATAAAGTACTCTGGTGTACTGTATTGTTCAGTACAATGCGAAAAAAATGAAGACTTTAACTTAAATGTACGAAAATGTATTCCCACGATTCGCCATTCAGCTTGTAATACAACTGTGTGAAGTACTGAGGTGACGGAAGTGACTGAGATTTTGTAAGCACGATAATAAAAAACATTATAACCCAGGAAACATTCATATTAGCAGTCGAAGAAAAAATTGAATTTCGACGAAAATAGAAAGTGACACTTAATCTCAATGTAATGTAATTTAGTCATGTAAATATCATTGATTTTTTCGATTAACACTGATAGATTAGACATGATATGAATTTTATAAACTGCAGGTGCATACTCTCTACTGTGTCTCACATTTTTACAAAAAATGAATCGTATAGGAAATATTACATTTCATTTGACATTTCGTTTGGAGTCTCCTTCAGCGTCACACTGCGTGATGCTTGTGGCTAACAGATTTATATAAATACGTAATTTCTTATTGTTGATACTTCAAAAATATTTCATTTCAACTTTAACTCAAAGCTATTTCAATTCACTTTCAATGGCCGCTTGTATAAAACTAGTTACCTGTAACATAAGTGGCCCGCGGCAACTTAATTTTTTTTAATTTAGCAGAAATAACGGCAATCGGATGGCACCATAACATCCGGCAGCATAGGAAATGCATTTCACAAGCGGAAATACATCTTTCAAGACTAAGTGAAAGGAAGAGCAATTTTTATTCATAAAATGAAACGGAAGCAAGGATATTCCTTCATTTTTTCCCGGACATGACTAAAGTGGAAAATTTGTTCTGAAGTATCATTCAAATTAGAAATGGAGAATAGATTAAATAAAAAATTACTAGTTATTCTTATGGCATTGACATTGCGTAGAAATTAGGGAACAATATTACGAATGTATTCTCCGAGGTAATATACTAATGCATATATTCAATTACGTCGGTCGTGTATCATACAGCTTAAAACTATTTTGCAACGGTTACCAGAGTTGTGCAGAATTTAATGTGCTGGCTGCATTTTTGAGTATATAAAATAAATGGCGAATAACAGGTGACACAAGCGGGACTAAACTTTCACTAGGGAAAACAAATTATATCATTCCACATTTCTCTCCAATAAATCTTCAAGATTATGTTAACGTGATTGGAAAAGTTGCATGGTAATTTTGAAGATAGAATCATTCGGATTCGTATACATTCTCAAAATAATATTTAGAGGTAATTTCTTCACCTTTCAATTACTTTTTTTCGTAATGGACAGTTTTGCGGCAGGATATGCCAACAAAAGTGATGCCAGAAAGACAGGTTCACTTCATGCACGTTCAACAAACCCAAGAGATATGATCTACCTCATTATTTTCCATTCAAGTGTACGACGGTCACGAAATGAAAACGATAATCTCAAACAATAACAACACTCCATGGGCAAACAAATTATCATTCTTCGGACATGCGACTAAATGTGCGTTCCCAAAGGTAAGGGATTCAAAATGTTGCTGTCTCCGATTAAGGTTCTGATGTTTGTCGTGAACTTCAAGAATACATTAAACGCGATTTCCTACCGATAAAATTGATATTTAACATCAGATTGTACCATTCAATTCTATTTGAAATGTCACCAAGTTCCGTCGAAGAAAAAGATCTCTCGTCATAGAGGGACTAAAATTTAATACGCAAACACATGTGCAAGTTTTTTTAATGAACATTCGTGATTTACGTAGTCGCCGAACATTATTTTTTCCGTATTATTATTATTATGAAAAACTCTTTTTGAAATAACTAAAGTTGAACAAATATTTGTATTATTATGTGTACTAGTTATATTAATAAAAGTTGTAATTGCTCGTACTTTTCTGCCGAAAGACTTCGTTAATACCCGTACCCAAAAGGTATGAAATCTGCAATAGCAACACGGTACAAATACACAAAATACTCATTCTATTTCTAGCGTAATTTGTTTTTCTACTTGATTTCAGTCAATGCAATATTTACACTATTCATATTTACTGGTAGTCAAGAGAAAGTTTTAACCCAGGCTTTTTCTTGTTACCAGAACAAAGAAACATAATCCACTACCCACTCACACATTTATCACATCTGAAAGGCTTAAGCCATATATAATTTTTCTTGCAGCATCCTTTAACAATCCAGAGGATTCAGAGGGGACGAAGGGAGAGAAAGAGGATGAGGGTATTAGCTTGCAAGAAGCGTCAAGGGGTCAACGCGGTACTAAAGCCAGTTCCCAAGGACGAAATGTAAAGACTTCCCGGAGAGTCCCACTAAGGCCACGACGCGCCACGGAACTGGGTTAGGGATGAATGGGGGTGTAGGAGGAGAAGAGCTCGCGCTGGTTTTGCAAAAAGAATGCGAAGGGGACTAGGGAGAAGGAGTAGGGGGCACATGGGGGCTTGGCGGGCCTTTCGCGGCGAGAAGGGGGCGGGAGGGATCACGCGAGAGCGGCCGTTTGCGTCTCCGGCGTGTTTTTTCCCCCTCCTCCCGATCCCCTTTATGCTGCCCTCCCGCGCTCCCGAGATACACAGCGACCCACGTCGCCCTCACATTCGAGGAAGGCGGGGGAAGTAAGCAGGCGGTGCCGGGGGTGCAATGAAAAACGTGAGCTCCTTCCGAGATGACGCCTTTTACTCCTTTGTGCAGTTTTGTTTGAAGAGGGGGGTCCTTCGGAATGAAACCACCACCACCACCACCCCCCCACGCCCACCCCGAAACCTCCCCCTCCTCCGCATTCCTCTATATCAACCATCAACGTCATCGCCCTCGTTTCACCCTGCCCCACACAGCCACCCACGCCATCCGCCAATATTCTCTCACTCGCCTCTCACTTCCCTATTCTACTTTACTCTTCACCCTTATTCCTCAAAAATTGATCCATTCCGCTGGCGAGAAAAACGGCTTATATTTTTTCCCCATTGGTAAACAGGCGGCGGAAAGGAGGCAATTAAAAAAACCCTATAGAAGAGGGAACCTACGTCATCCCAGTTTATGTTTGAGGTATGGTGAGGTAGAGGAATTTATATTCCTGTCGACGAACCGAGAGCTGGTGAGCACGAAATATACTCTTGAAAAATTCGATGCAATCCTTCAACTCCGAGTAACTATGTACACCAATCCAGTTTATCGGTTCTTACTTTTCTCTTCGTAGAACCGACTAAAATTAAATAATGAATGATTTCCACTACCGCAAAATATTATAAGTACTCTTCGAACAAATATAATGTTATTCTACAAACTGTACCAACATCGAAAATTAGCAAAAGAGTTAAAATAAATTCAACTTGGTCGCGTGAATTTAAATTTTGAATCTAACCAGCTAAGTATTGGTTGAAAAGTTTTAATCAAACGTAAATCTTTTATTGGTATAGTTGTTTCAGCGTTAAGAGTGGGAGTTTAGTACATTTAGAGTTAAAATGACAAAACGCATATATTGTGAGATTTATTATTTCTAAATGATCTTAAATTAATCATTTTATAAAAATATACAATAACGCATTTAGGCACGCAGCCCGCATCATACACTTCATTCAAATTCACTATCGGCGGTCCATATTATTCGTAGTATGAATCCTTTTATTATTTTTCTACGTGATATCATCGTATTTGATTTAACATATTTTTCGTTTTCATAATTCAATTTTAATAGTTTATAAATTTACACAGGACAACGTGGCTATATTTCGGAATTTTTTTCGGAATTGGAATTACGTTGCTTTTTCGAAAAAAAACATCTCCAATTTAAAGTTTTGTCAAATAAATATTTCAACCGGATATATTATTTGCGCAGCGATTGATCCTGCCCGTGTTTTCAAAAAGAAAGCACTTGAACGAACACCCTGTGAGACTAAAAGAACATCACATGACGAGAACAAAGCCTTTCAACCAAAAAGCACCGCAAATTTCCCTGCCAGAGAAATGAATAATCTGCAGACAGCAGTTCATATTTTTTTCGCCGCGTTGTCGGCAAATATGGATGAATTTTTGAACGAGTAATTTCCGCAGGATTCAAAAACGATACATGAAATCGGAAAAGATGCATGTTCCATTGACGACATTTCAGAGTACAAAGTTGGGCGTCCTGCAGACAATTAGGCTCTTATATTTTCCAGCCTGAATGAATGGTTCTGTGGTACCGTAACTCCACCAAGTCCATTATGGTTGCATAGTCTTACGAACTTTGTAATTTTCTGGGAAAAAAGTATTGATTTCCAACTGTCATTGTAATAAAAAAACGCTACGGCTATTCACTAATTCATTAGTGTCGACGCGGTGTCAGCGACCGGTTTCGCGTTGCCTTCAGAGGTGAAACTGAGACGACGTCTATTCTTCGTTAGTCAGGAAGTTCTAAAAGAGGATGGAAAATTTGACTTTCATGTTACCATGAAATAATTAATACACGAAAGACTTGCAAACAATATTAACAAGAGAATACGAATTATTTTCTCTTGTAAAACATTAAATCCGCCGAGAAATTTTTATAAAAACCTTAAGCAACATTAATTCTCAAAGCAAACTCTCAAAATATTAATATTTACGAACATTAACAACAACAACTATTATTTGACATTCAAACAATACAACCAAATTCTTGCATGCTACTAGATGAATAACCTTCATATCCTAAGTGGCTCACTAGTGTTAACTCATATCTATTTGATATTATTAATCAATAAAAAACCACCAATAAAAGGTTTCCTTATCCAAGTTCATAAATTGCACCAGAATAATTATGAATTGCTTCAAATCCATTCCAAAACCTTCCCCAATTCTTTAAAAATACGTGATGTTGGCATGACTTTGCCTACTTTTTTCCTTAGCGAGCAGGTTAAAAACAAATACTTTTCGGGTAACATGAAAACAAGGCATTTATTGGAAGCGATATCAATTTCACTCAGGATCCTCTCCACGCCCTGTCGCACTTTGTCTTCCTTGACTGCCCCATTCCCCAAACATTCATGACGCAACTTACCGACAACCTTGTTTCTCCTGGTCGCGCGAGTGATAGTAAGATGCCCTCTGACAGCCGCAGTCTGGGATACATTAAGCACAGAAGCCCCTGGTTCCGTTTATTCCCATCCCCAATCCTCGCAGAAATCGTGATACCGTATTTTACCCAAAGGCAAACCGAACGCGTAGGACGACTCCATCGGTGAAGTCGGAGAGAGTCAACGCGAGATCAAAATGACGTCCGAGGCTCCCTCGCCAACACACGCAAGCCTCGCAAGCCGTACCCTCATACGCCCCCTAACGCTAACACAACCCTCCCGATCCACCCACTACAACACACACACACACCCCAGCCGGGCCTTGCCCCAGATTCATCCGACGAACGCAAATATACCCTCTCCCGCCCACCTTATCGGGCCCGTACAGAGGATGGCAGTCACTGCAACGGCGTCGATACCAATGGCCAAGCACCACCCAGTGAAACGACCGAGAGAGGGGTGAACGAAAAGATATTTTTAGGCGGCGGTCATTAAACGCGTCAGGCCTTGAAACGATAATGATAATCCAGTTACCGAATTGCGTTGCTATTCTAACTTGTTCGCCGTTATCTAAAAACTGTTAAATGGATCGATGCCTCCGGTCGCCAGGAAATGTTCTCAAGGGGTATCAGACGTATCTAAATATTTAAGTGTTCTTCGACCGAACCGGGGTAAATGATGGCTTTATGGCAATCGGGACGTCTTTTTTTATTGAAAGGCCCCAGTCAGTCTTCCCAGAACGAGAATCCTGGCACTAGATTTTTATTTCCGCAATTCTCGTAAACGTTCGCAGGAAGTACGCTTCGCGAATGGTGCACAACACTTTTTTGGGTTGAACGGCTGAGAAAGCTATCATCTGCACAGTAATAATTAGGCCTACGCATAATATCGTAACGTTGGATCGCCCGGATAAACAAGATACAACCCAGAAAGATTCAAACACCTTTTTTTCCTAAAATAATTCGGGATTAAACAAACCGAGGTTAACTGCTTCAGTAGCTGTGATATAAAAATCTGAGATCCTATGAGATCTCTATTATGATCAAAGTGCCGTAAACCGTGATTCATAGCAAAGGCTAGATTCTATCACCCCCAGCCAAACTTCCCCGTAGGGATTCTCAAGCTATAGCTTAGATGCAGATATAGGTCCCCACACGCCAAAAGTATGAATTTCTCGCTCCTAAGGGCTTAATTGGAGATGAGTACTACTTTCACTCATCCAAAATCAAAATCCGGAGTCACTACTGTGACGACGGCGGATTGTTCATAAACGAATCTTGAAAGAAAAGAATATTGATGTAAATTAATACGCTAGTTTACACATGAATAAGAATTCACCTAGGATAATTCAGATTAGTATGGTAATCTACATAATTCCCACTGTTGAGTTTGCCCTCGGTGAAACAGCGTGGATCGGACCAGAGAGAAGGCAAGGGGCGTCATTCTGCTCACCCTCGGCTTGTTTCCTGGAGGTTCCGGGACCCTTCCGTTCTATTCCGGTCCCTGCTGATGTGTGTCACCGCGTGAGTGTTTCGAGTGCACTGTACCAGCATTTCCGTGGGAATTCAACCTTTGGCCTCTCTCTGACATCCATCGTAAACAGTCGGCTAATGGCGACGCCGAGTGCCCCTACCATTCATTCCTCCTCCCATCTGATTCCTAAGTTGCCGAAATGGAACACATACTAAATGGTGCCAAATGGAACAGCAGTCAACGTGCTTCTCACAGTCCTATAAACTAAGACGACTGAAAATACAGCTGACTTTTTTAGCAGAGGTGGTCAGAGTAAGTATTATAAGAATTTTTTATGTACGAGAACAGAAAATGTAGAAGCTGCTAGAGAGATATTAAAGACATTTAATTAACAAGTCAGGGAAAGATTAAACGTTGCGTAGATGCATGTGTGTGTTAGTTGATAGTATGTACCTACATGTGTGTTAAGTGTATAGGTTTTTGCATGAATGTACACGATTTTTTGTGTGTAGGTTTGGCATGCATTCGTGGATTTTGCATGCGATTTTATTCTTAATTACGGGTGGTGACCTGCAACCTCCTCCACGCGCTCTTGTTACGGCATGCGGGGTAGTATGTGGACAAAGAAAATGATTAACTGCACGCTGATTGCAGGTGTTTTGAGTAACTTAGCGCTCATAGAAACTCCATTATAAAAGTCATTTTCGTTGCACTGATTCATTCTTTAAATCAACATGGGCACTTCTAGCCCTCTTCATGTCGTCCAAAAATGCCCATTCTTTTCCTCTCTCAATATCGCCTGCTCAAGATTCTACCCTCTGCTCATGTGTCTTCAACATCAAATCTCAATATCTTCAGCATCAACTTTAACCTTGAATTCCTTCCAGCAACATTCTCTCTTCCACTAATATGCCTAGCACGTATTCGCCTGTTATACTTTCCCGTTTATCTCATTCTCCGGATTCTTTTTCGTACCTGCATTTAAAAAAAAGAACTAAACTTCGGAACCATACAACGCCACTTTTCCTATCTAAATTCTCATTTAATCTTCTCTTACGTCTTTCCTCAAGGTCCCAGTTATCGCATGCTCCCTGTATGTAAACGCTTCAACTTTCAATGCAATTAGTTTTCCCGCTCCCCGACTAATTTGCAAATTTCCCAGTAAAATACTCCCCAAATAAGGGCGAAGTTAATATGTCCTGATATGGGCTCCCATACTCTGGAGTTTAACTTAAGATTTATTATTTCTTGATAGCCTCATTACTCTCGTTTTACTTGTGATTTATGACTAGCTTGCAGAAAAACGTTTAACGGCCGGTTTTAATACTAAACGACGAGACGTGTGCTTTTTATTAACCCAAACATTACTGACGAAGACTCTCCACTCCGTCATCCAGGTAGGCCTTACCTCTATGAGGTGAAATGCATGCAACACGGTGGGCTGGTCGATAAATACATATATTGCCCCCTTTACCTGCGACCACCTACACGGCCATCCTTAAAACCACTACCTAGCCGCCGGCCGCGCTCGGAATACCAAATCCGTTCCACCCTACCCGTCACCCACCCCGTGGAACTCTCTCTCTCGTTTTCCGCGCTGTTTACGTAACCCTTGCCCCGATCCACTGACTCCATATAGATCGCAGAAACCCATGCATCAAAAAGCGTGGCCCCGCGGTGTTTTGTTTCGCCAGATTTGTTTTTCCTTCCTCTCAATGGAATAGCTCAACTCGCTCTCCTCCGCCGGCGTCTATTCGTGGCGTCTCTACTGTTTGCCCTCCCACGTCCTCACCCGCCGGAGGATTTTATCCCGAATTTCGGATGCTCATATAATGGAACTTGGGTATGCGCACGTACGTAAATAGACGAATGTGGCCCGCGCACATTATTTACTCTTTTCTGGTGGGAGGGGGAAAAAAACTTGATCAAACTGTGTACAGTTTCGCACTTACTGTTGAAGCTAACGTGTCAGGGGGTGATCGAATAGGACGAACGCCCGGGCGGGCATCAATTGAAGCCGTTCGTGACATGCGTGCGCGCAAACGTTTCCAAACAATGGAGCTCGCAAATCATTTTCTGGATGGTGGGAATACGTCATCAATTTTGGATGCTGGCTCCATATCGGTTAAACGGGCGAAATATGACTGAGCCCTACGACAGCGCCCGCGGACTGGAAGTGACGCGAATGAATTTGCGAGAGCATACTTAAGCCTGTTTCCGAAGCCAAAAAGGAACCCGCTAAAACCAAACACGTAAAAATCGCAACGTGTTCCTAAAGATAAAATTCAGCTTGACGTTTTACCATAAACTCAATGATTTTAGCACAACTAGACTTCATGGTGAAATAAATTCTATAATTGACTTGTTGTTATCCGTTATTCTTCAGAAGAATTAAAAAAAACTCCTGACAAGAGCGTCAGCGGCCGAACTGCTTAAGTTTCATCCAATGAAAAAGAACCACCTAAACGTTTGATACAATAAAAAATGAAAAAGAGAATTCCATTTATCAATAGATATTACCCACCACCAAGGTAAAAAGACGTCCACTTCCTTAGATCACCATTAAGTGGATAAAAATATAATAAAGTGACTTCAAATATACCACCTAATTAGGATGAGAAGCTAATTTATTTTTTACGCCTCGTTAAGCAGAACTGATAATTATCACGATCAATACGAAACATTTTCCAAAGATTTCACGTAATAAGTGATGCCAAAATTATGTATATGTGATACTAACCGGACAACATTGAGAGTATTTTCGAATGAGGTGGTACCCTCAGGAAAAAAATGAAATTATCGTTGTTATATTGCTAAACTCCTTAGAATATTTTAATTAATTTTTAAGAAATTTAAAAAAATGCATGAATAAAAAGTAATTTTACGAATAATGCCTGTAGAAAGAGTTATCAACTTTAGCGGAGGAGAGAGAGCACATTATGAGGGGACAAAACTAAGATTCTCAACTTTTAGTCCATATTTTTAAAAATATACGTCCATACGCGTATTGGAAAAGCCAACCCAAGTAAGAAGGGAAGGAGACCGGTCGAAAGCGAGCGACCAGCCAAAGGCACTGGAGATGATAGTTCGCGAGTTCGGCCGCTATCCAATGAAAAGTTTCCCTAGAAATTGTTAGGAGTTCCCGCAAACTTATGCACTAGGCATTAATTATTCCGTCGCCGACGTGACAAGGCCCTAAGGATTTCAAGTTCTACCATAACGAGGGATTCAGGTGTACCTACTAGACTCGGGGGAGGACTGAAATTCATGTAAACTATGAAATATGGGTGAATGAACGATATTCTCTCAATATCCTCGCGGAGGAGGAACACGTTACTTGCCTCGTTAATTTTCTGAAGAAGCTCGGGAAATAATGGAATGGTATATGAATGGATAGTGAAGGAATCGGAACATTAAAGCACATGAGAATCTATTCTGATATTAGTTACTCTTTTCTGGTTAGTATAGATTGAGAAATAAGTTAACTAACATGTAAGATTTGATGTTTCCCGGTATACAAATGCTGTGAAGTGTTAGAGGATTTTCCACAAGGTCACGGTTTCAGGTGCCTGGCTAACATGTCTAACATTAAATGATACCTACTAAGTATTATTAGCAGTAATCAACCCGTTTAGGGTTGGTTTTCAGGGAGACCGGGCACTATACACCAATGTAATTACTTCTGTGCCCTAAAAAAACGAAACAAAATACCATTAAACCCCATACCCGTATATATTTAAATGATTCGTTTTGTGGCTTCATAACTCCCATCTAAAATGTCCACAAAGTTCCTACCTCTATCTTAATCTCCTAACATCTTCCTCTACATCACAGACTTCAGCATCCCATTACCTCTCAAGTATCTCCTTTATCCACTTGTCCCGCTATTCAATTATTCCGACAACCTTCTCTCTTCCCCTACCTTGGCTAGAACTCCCTAGTTTGTTTTCCTTAATGTACCATTTATTTTAACTTCGATTTTAACTCACTTTAGGCTAAAAAATGTGACTACCATATTTTTATTAAGATATTAATGTGAAGATTATTCAATAATGTTTTTACTTTTAGACATGAAGGATATTTGTATGCAGAAAGTAATAGCATGTAATATAACAAGGGAAATTATGCTTGTATTCAACACATGATGAGGGACAGTTAATTCTCTATTTCCATAAGTACCAAAACTTGTCAACATTAGAAGAGAGACTGAATTGAGGAAAAGATACGGAAAACGCTTAGGGAAATACGAATTACGCAGATAAGAATTTAAAGTTTCAAACATTTTTTACTAAATTAGGATAAAAACGTTAATCTCCACATTGAAATCTATGGATAATTCTGTCGCGTGACACGAATGCCAGTCTGTTATATTTTCAAGTGGAAATAAGACTTTTCCACTCATTTGGACAGTAGAACAAACTCAATTTTGACAAGCATTAATCTGTTTGATACATGGTAGCGATAGTGTCATATTCTATTGATAGGTCCGGTAAGTTTTCTTATTTTAGACATTCGACAATTTCGATCATTTCGTGGATTAGCTTCTCCGTTCATGCCACTCAATGTCATTTTCTACACGTCAAATTTTAACGGTATTCGAACCGCAGTCCCCTGAATGAGCCATCGGGTATATAAATAACCTGTTTTTACAGGTCTACCAGTTTCATATCTACTTAATTATACTGCTTTCCACAATGACCGCAGAGACCGGGCATGGCCGGATGGGCCGTGAGCCATCACCCACTCGGGAGTCTTTCACTTAGCGCGCCGTCCCGGTTAGTCTGGTGAACAGCGTGCTATTAGCCAATCGCGGGTTCGAATCTCTCCTCGGACGCGTTTGCTGAGCGTTAATGTAACGACGTGCACCTCGAAATGGAATGTGACATACCCTCATTTATTTTACCTAAGTGCGATCGGGACCTAAGGGACCGGGAAATGGGTTGGAAAGTGCTGCGAAGATTTAAAAATTGTATCTGAAAGCGCGATGCAATCTCCCGGAACTCCGTATACATAGCGAGGGGATTACGTATGACGCGGTTTCCTTACCAACAGCCAAAGACTCCTGAACATTGAATAAACAAATAATATTAATACACTGCAAGCCACCGCTAGGGTGTATGTCAGGGGGTGTTAAAAAACCAGACTAATTTGGATCTGGATATATATACCCCTACCGCGGTCCCGCAATGTTATTCTGATACCTTATCGTTCGTTGAAAAAATGAACTCTTAAAACTACCCGTTCTAAACTTAATCTCTCTTTCTTTATTGACATATCTTGCCTACCGTAGTACGGTGGGGATAACAATACATTTTCAACATCATTGCTTAAGAGACATCCATCCAATTTATGCAAGAGACTCAACCAGTAGGTGGGACAAGGTTATTCTGATCCCTTCTTGTACGTGGAAAAATATACATCTTAAATCTACCTGTTCTCCATTTAATCTCTTTAATTTTATTAAATGATCTCGCCTACAGTAGTACGATCGGGGTAATAATACATTTTCAATATCACTGCTGAAGAGACATCCTTCCAATTAATGTAAGGGAATTAATCTCTAAATTAACCTTCGCTCCGTGAGTGATTCCCAGCCTAGCTCCTCTAATATTTTGGATATGCTACCAAGTTTATCATAACCACGTTTTACAAACCTAGCTCTTCTACGCTGCACGCGATCCAATTCGTCAATCAATCTAACTTCATAAGGATCCCATATACTAGAGGCATATTCTAAATGAGGGTAACGAGCCAAAGATAACATTTCTCTATAACCTTTTCATCATATTTACCCAGTACTCTTCTGATAAATCTTATTTTTTTGTTATCTTGTCCACACATTCCCCCTGTATGTTTCACCCAGGAGAGGTCATGAGTGAGGATAACGCCTAAGTATTTAATCGAGTCCAAATATTTCATTTCGGTGTTACCGATGCAGAATGCGTTCGGGAATTGCTCTTATGTTACATTTGAAATGCTGAGGCGTGATGTTTAGGACTGAAGCAGGACAAGAGTTCACTTTGTGAGGTTTTTTCTTATTTTACATTATCGCCAGAAAAGAAAGAATATAAATATCGTTTGAAAACATATCGAGTTTGTCTATCAGAACCCCTTGCCCTACAACGTCGGCCTGCATACACGACAGACATTCAGCCATGGAAAAGAAACAGAAAAATGAAAATATTCGGAAAGCATTTCTGCTTATGGCATCTCACTCTGGACTGGGGGCGGGTGGATCGAGGGCCGGCAATGGTCCTCGTAGGTACCGATGGCATGGATTTCCATCAAACACGTTAGCGGACCGGAATGAATCGGAGCGCCTAATAAAAAGCAATTACTACTTCCGCTGCTTCTGTTACCCCTCCCGCCAGAGTGCTATTCACCCACCAGACCTCCGTCAGCCACAGAAGGGCAGGGGTGGCACACTGCAGTCTTTCTACTCCCATTCCCTCCCTCTTCCCTCAAAATTTCGGCCACCACACCCTCAATACCATATCGCTTTCCATTAGCCGACTGGAGTGCCATCTGGGAAAAGGATTCCAGACTACGCACGCGAACACGGGAACGGAATAAGAGAGGCTATTCATCAGTACGCGGAAGCCGGGAGAGAGAGGGAAGAAGAAAAGAAGAGGGGAGTCTTTCTCTCGCCAAAACCCGACCCATCCTCTGTCCCGACCATCTCCCCAAGCACCCCATTCCCACCATCATCATCTTTTTTAACGTCTCCTGGACGACGGACGCTTTCTGCCCTTTCGTCCCGAAGGGAGCTCGAGTGGGTATGCGCGCGTGTTATCTTTGACCTTCGATGCCAACCGCGCCACGGGCACCTTTTGCACGAGCAGAAAAGACTCCGTTGATAACGAGAGTGGCAAAATGCAGCGGCAACAACCCTCCAAAAAGGTTTGGAGACGTCTACAGATTTCAGCGCAAGATTGCTTGCTGTCTGTATTGCGGAAATGTTTCGACTGGTTCGGAACTATGAATGGTCGTTTAAATGGAATCATATGGTCGAAAACCCGTCATATCATTTTTTTAATGTCCGTAATGCAGATAATGGCAATGAAAAATTATTACCCTAGGAACTAAGTATGCTGGTTGCTTTCAAGTCAAGGAAATGGAAGAGAAGGGCAGAGGGAATGGAATACTTTAGGAAAGACCTCAGCCATCGTAAAGAGATTACTGATAACGTCGAGCACCAGATTAGCCTTCTCAAGTGGAACATATAAACCTTTTCCAATGATAGAAATAAAAACTCATAGTTAAAGTTACACATATTGAACGCTTGATAATTAATGGTGGCAAATAAATGAAAGTACAATTTATGAATAGGATATTAATTTTAACAAAGAGTTGCCAACTATCTCGTGTAGTCATGAATGTGGTTTTCGATATTTAGAATAGTTAACTTTGAGCACGAAATCTATCGTGAATTTCGGCAATAAGGAATCCAATTCTTTCTGCAGATATAAACAATTGATCAAAATCAACCTATTTATCTTTGATAATGCTTTAAAGAGGTAAAATTGGCTTGATTATCAAATTGTTCACTAGTTATTTCGTGGCTACGAAATATTTAATGAAATACAAAGGATATATATATGCATACACACACACACATACATATATATATATATATATATATATATATATATATATATATATATATATATATATATAAACCATAAACACAGTAATCTACCCGAAGGTCGGTTTGGTAGGTGATTGTAGAGTTCACCCATGTACGAAGCCCGACGGCGTGTGAATAATCACACATCAGGGTAGGGGGGCCAGTTCCTTTCCCTGTGAAGGTTATGGTTTCCCAGGAAGATCTGGTACCCGAAAAATCAACTAGCTTGGGTGGAGCAGCAGGTGCCCAGAGTGCCTCGCCCGGGAATCGAACCCGGGACCCTCCGGTCAGTAGTCCAACGCTCTACCCACTGAATCACCGCGACCCACTCTCTATAAATATAAATAAAAATATGTATATATATAATATATATTGGGAGTGCTATGTAGAGGGAAAGCAGAAATAGAGATTCTTGGTAGTTCTAAAATATACCTGTAATGTTTTAATCTGCATGCCCAAGAATTATAGCCTAAAGCTTTAATATGCTACGTTTTTCCCTTTTATTTAACTATCGGTTAAGGTAAAATGTTCAGTTGAATGAACGCAGTGGAATTTATTTCTACCGATAAAATAACAAATTCTCCCTAGTTGGTCCTATAAGGAACACAAGGCTCGGCGTTCACTCACCCATGAAAATTTCTCCATCGATGCAGCCGAACTTGCTGATAACAAGGAAAATTCCTTCCAGCGGAAAATTTGTCGAGTTTCTTCACACGGAAATGTTATGTTTACGGGCTACGCTATGGAGGAGCGATTCAATAGGCATCCTGGAAGGGTCAGGAATCTGTTTTCCAAATAGTCTGTTTCAAAATAGCCAAAGGCATTTTGAATTTTAGCAAAGGCACACGATAGAGGACCATATAACAATAATAGGCAACATTTTCAGTCTAAATACTTTTGAAAAACATTAACATATATTGTTTCAGTGTAACAGGCACGCATATTTCTTGGTACCGATTTACATTACATTACCGTTGTGATATTTGGTTCTCTTTACTATCTTTGGAAGGCTACTAAAACCCTTACAACAGAATTATCAATATTAATATAGCTTTTCAATCAATTTTATCCTCACGAAGTTCGTTTGAATGCCGAATTGGATCGCGTGCAGAGTAGAAACGCTGTCATAGTAAACCTTGTGGCGTATCTAAAACATTAGAGGAGCTAGGCTGGGAATCACTCACGGAGAGAAGGATAACTTGCGGATTAAATCTCTTGCATGAATTGGAAAGGATATCTTTTTAGCAATGATGGTGAAAATGTATTATTACCCCATCGTACTACGGTAGAAGATATTAAATCAATAAAATTAGAAAGGTTAAGGGTAGAATAGATAGATTTGAGATCTCATTTTTGAAACCTCAGAGACACGAACGAAAAGGGATCAGAATAACATTCCCCGTCCACGGTAGGGGTAAAAATATTCATATCAAAATTAGTCTGGGGTTTTAATACCCCCTGCCACACACCTTGTCGGTGGTTTGCAGGGTATTAATATATACATATGTATATACATTTTGAGCGGTAGTGGAATGTTGAAGAAGGTGATAGAGGGGAGAATGTTGGGCAAGCGAGGTAAGGGCAGGAATAGGATAAGGATGTTGGACGGGATGAAGGGAGAAAAGAAGTACACAGAGATGAAGAGGGACCTGATATAGATTAGGTTGCTGTAGGAGTTACAAAATGTTAATTTGATAGTTGTGTCCATCCAAAAACCTACCTTAACTGGTAGATTACCAATAATAAATAATATACATATGTATGTATATTATTTATTATGTATATGTCTGACCTGAAGAAGGCCTCGGAGTAGGCCGAAAGTTCAAATAATATTCAATGTGAGTGTTCTTTTACGTGTTATGTGCTTTATTCTGTGTTCTATTGTGCCGTCCAAAAGTTTCTATATACATAAAATATAGAAATATATATATACATGTTATTATATATATATATATATATATATATTTCTATGTATATATATATATATATATATATATATATATATACATTTGGGATTAATAGTTGACCATTAACGCTTAAACGTGTCTTACAATTAGTAATAAACACTATTAGGTGTACATTTTAACGTATCATCTGATGAATTTTCGATGAATGCTACCTCGTAACGATAAATACGTATGCGTATAGGAAAACCTGAATATAGGAAAACCTTTCTCAAAGCGAAAGTATATACATCAAGACCACAATGCAGGTACACAGAATGCAATACAATGTAAATTTCTCACGGAATATCTCCGATATCTCACTTAATCCTCTAACCGATTTGCAAAATTGAATTTTTAGTAGCCGAATAAAACGACAGCTGAAAACCATTACGTTAAACCATATAAACCCTCTGGACCCAATAAAATGCCTGTTCTAATACATAAGGAATTAGCAATGGTATTTATCCTCTAGTTGGACATTGTGTTTAATAAGTCTCTAATTGCTCACACAGTATCCATACATGCAGACCAAAAAATACCTAATCATACACTTTTTTCAAATCGGCGGTAGGGAGCAATTAAAACTCTATCTCCATCAAATTTAAGGTAATTAAATTAATGATTACTAATCAATTATAAGGAATCTTAATACCAAGGTTTATTGATAAATAATTATTAAAGTTTCCGCAAGAATAGATCCTGTGAAATCCAGCTTATAATTCTGTTCATGTTGGGCTTTATTTTTGGTTCGGGAAAAATAATGTTCCAGTGGACGCGGTTATTCTAGACATTATAACCTTTCGACTGTGTCTCATAGAGAGCGACTGACAAAGTTGGCAGTTTATGCAATAGATATATGTGCCACATTGCTGGATTAAAAACCTTTTTTACGATCGCCTTCAAAACGTCATCACATGGATAGTATTGGTTCTAATGAAGCCTACGTCTCTAGACACTTGTGAGACAAGCAGGAAAAATACTACCAAGTTTGATTTATCGTAATTCCTTCATTCTACAAGGTCACCACATCAAATATAAATCCATTTGAGATTTATTTTCCATATTCTTAGATATACGTACACACAAGGCAACTTAAGTTCATGAACAATTGTGCCAGCCCCATTCTTATGTTCTGCAAACTCTACTGTGGCATTAGTAAGTCATACTAATGACTGATATCCAAAAACTAATAGGAGGATTAAAACTACCCAGTCGACAAATTGGTCACTATGAATGACCATCAACTGTGGGAGAGGGGGCAATGTGTTAGAAGGCTTGATTCAGGAAGAGATTAATGTACGAGCGCTGTCCAGTGTGTGTCCAGTGTGCTTAGTAGTGCAATTGCCAACAAAATCAAGCCATCGCTTCATCAGAGGGAACCGGAGATGAGACCGAGGAATTGGATTAGGAGTGGGGACCTTAAATAGTCGCTATCATCCATCGTTCGCGGAGAGAAGAGTTCCTAAATCAACCGCCTCTCGCATGTTCCCAATATTGAATTCGTGATCCGATTGGCCACAAAACTGGGACCACCGACATTGCAAGAGAGGGAAAAACAATGAAGTGAGCCACTTCGAACGCCAAATCAGTGTGCGAACATACGCCATTGCGTCTCGCTACACCACGGCCGACCGACCGCCAGACCGGTTGCTTAGCAGCGGAGAACGAGCGAGAACCACCAAGGACGCGTGGGTTTCCTCAGACGACCTCCGCTGGCGTCCCGTTGCCCCCCAGGAATGCGGCGACGCCGCTTTTTATATGGGTCACCACCGTGTGTATTCAAAGGTCGAGCATCGGCTCTTGTGAGTACACGCTGGCGAGATGTATCACTTCGCCGCCACGCTTCCCCCCGTGCTCTCCCATTCGCACCCCCCCTCAATCGGAGCCGCCCTATCCGCCTCCGCCACACCGGGCACGCTGAAAATGCATCCCCCCCTCCAATGGCGAGGCGTAGCAACAGCGACCGTAATTACGGGCGCAGTGCGCGTCGAGGTCGGAGACAAGGGTAGGGGAATCGGCGACATGCCCTCATCGGGTCTTCCTACCGAATCAACGCGACCAGTCCAAAGGCTCCGTCGCAGCTAGTGACCCTGCAGCGGGAGACCCGCCGCGCAGATGCACCCGACGTGGGGTTTGATTAAAACACCGGACGATACCCGGGGAGGGGGCGTCGTTGTTTTGGCCTATGATATAGATGCCTACAAAATTTTGTCGAGGCGTTCCGAAGGCAGTGATGGCTATTCGCAAATTGGCTTTACGATCGCCCGTATTGTAGACCATCGTAACTTCTCGCGGTTACTTCAATTCACAAAGAAATCACAGTTTTAACGAGAAAAGAGTAAGAAATTTAGGAACTAGGTTTCCTTTGACTTGAAAACCTGATGAATACAACGAAATAATAAGAGTGACAATGAATTATACTTCAATACGGGAGAGGTCTCCGAATGCGGATATAATCACATCCCTAATTTTTCATTCTCCATTATTATATTTTTTAATTTTTCACGAAACAGTCTTCCAGCATCCTTATTATTATTGCCACTTTCCCAATAAAATTCAAAATAAACATTCTATATTTTATTATTTAAAGCTTATTTATTAAACCGTGCATTTTAATAAACTTAATTCCTAATTAATAATTTTACCACAGCAATATCGATTCCCTAGGGTATTTCTTTTCAAAAATATCTTTCCTTAAAGAATTAGGTCATTATCACCTTAGCCGTACTTTCTATTCCGATTCCTTGAGATGATTCCATAATAAAGCAAGATAATACAAAAAGAGTCAATTGCCAAATTGAGTCCCCTAATACTGCTATAGCGGACATTTTCGCGCCTGCCAAACAAGGGAGATAATCTAGAGCGCTATAATAACGTTATTATCCTCATCGCATTTGCCATTCAAACTGGGATTTGCCATGGCCTGCAGCGAAAGCATTATCACCGGCAGGCCTTCAATCCAAATTTCAAGTCAAAAAGAGCCTCATTGAGATTAAGAGCAGTTATCGATAACGTGATAAAGCGATGCCCTGAAAACGAAGAGCTTAAGCTTGATGAGCTATCTAAGCACTTGGACAAAAGAGGTGAAGCCTCGATATGCTTCACGGCCAACCGTAGTATATCTGCAACAATAACGGAGATTTATAGCCTGAAGGCAGTCCATGATATATTAAGCGAAAATAATATTCAGACTTTGCATACCTGCGTATCAAACAACAACGATCAAATATGAAATAATGAATGTTTTCGATGTGTTTGTACAGATTTTTCTGATATTTTTGTACTTAACGATGACGAAAAAATACCAATTTCAGTGAATGGAGTATCCAATTGTTTTTCTACACATTCGGTGATTTTATGTATTTGAAAGGTTGTTTTTCGACGTTTAAATAAAGTTGTTTGCTTAGGGTTGGCCTGAGACAGCTCTGTACTAGACAGGAAAGCTATATCAACTTGGCAAGCCAATAGATCGCAATGATAAAAAATAATTTCCCCCATTACAAAAAAGATGAAAAATAATGATAAACTGCGAGAGCTTCGCCTAATTCTGTTCATTAACGTTAACTTTAATATGATGGTTTCCGAAGATTTTGGGGCATCACAATAAAGAAAGAGTTTATGAAAGCTTTGCGGTCAAACTACGAAACATTTTCAAGAGCTTATTGGGAGGGAAGGGGGAGGAGGGAAGTGGCTCAAGCCGGGCCCAAATGGCAAACACAGCACTCCGGTCCTATTCAATTATCCGCCACCGTTTGGAGACGTGGAATTTTGGGGCATAAAATGGAGAACGCCGACACCTTCGACGTTCAACACACGGGGAATGGATGGAAGTGCTCGGGGGTAGGGAAAAAGGAGCGAGCTGAACAAGCGACGAAATCGAATAGGCTGCAGCTACCAGGTTGTATTGTTCGGAGGGGCGTATTTAATCTATTGCCCTCACCCTCCCATTCCCCACGGTGGCAACAATGAGAGGAAGTGGGACTCGTGATCGAAGTAGCGGACCTTCACCTTCCCAGAGAATCGATGGCCGACTCAAATGCAAAGCACCCGTCGGGAGACAAAACTACCAGTTTTCCCCCCAGGTGTGTTTCCTTGCGCGATTTCTCTTAAAAAGTTGACGGAATGAGATTAAAACAACTATTTCCTTGATAGAGAGTAGACAAAAAGTTGACCTGTATCCATTTAACATGGTAAGCGTTCGTAAATCGATTCCTAGCCTTTCTTAATTAGATGAGAGAAATGGGCACGCTAAGAATGAGCCCATGAAGGAGGATACCTTAGGTCTATGCTAACACGGGATGACATGACAAAATGCAAAACATAAATTAATTTGGAGTCGTACGATTTAGGCATAATAAATGTGTACCAGGCAAACAAATTATGAAGTTGTAGGCATCGTAGTGGAAGGAAGACGAAATTTGGGAGAAATTCGAAGAAGGCAGGACAAGTGGATGCAAAAGATAACGGAGAGGGAATGGGATGCTGAAGACGATAATAAATGGCAGAATCCTGGGAGGGAGGAAAAGAATAGGATTTTTGGATGATTTTAACGGGGGTAGAATACGATACAGAGCGAAAGACTTCAGTTACTGTAATATGCAGCAAGGTTGGAGGGATGTGTTTCAAGTTTTATTTTTCCGCGTAATCCATCACGATATAATAAAAAAACTTGGATAAATTCTCCTCATTCACTATTATTAAGTGTATTCAACTACGCTTTTTTCGTTATCTTCGAGATGGAATATGGAATTAAAGCATTTTATTAAAGCATTACGTTAGGGTTTATGAGTAGAATAGTATGTAACACCAGAACCGATCAAAAAACCAACCATAACCCGGTCGACTACTACCAATAAATTAATGAATTTGTAATTTACATGCTGGATTATTGAGTCCATATTTTAGAAAATCAAATTTAATATAAAATCAATCCAGGATGCATAACATGTCACATAATTGTTGCTCAAATCATGTGATCTCATACCTTATCAACATATCCATGGAATACACCATGAATGCCGCCAAAACAAGGAATAAAAAATTTCCCCTATTCTCAAATTATGATCAATTTAAACTTATTTCCACATCCACAATATTCAAGGATATTTTTTACTCTGCAGACACCAGCCTATGGTCCTTCAGCCACTGCGATCTGATTAATCACTCCTCATCAGACTCCCTGGAAGCCGAGCCACCCGAAATGACACAACATCCATTCCCCTGAAGTGGTACTCGAAGTCTAGAACTAAAAGCTTAGAACATGACCGCGTTGCCCCCTGGAGTAACCGATAATTAGTTACATTACAGAGTAGAATTTATTAGAAAGATTACACCTGCCCGTATATTTCCGTTCTCCAACGTTGATTATACACGGTAAAGACATTTTCATAATTAATGACAATTCATTTCAACGGTGATTTCTCGATTACCTGATGCCAAAATTGAAATGAAATTCACTTATTCTTGCCGCTCGGAAACATTTTATTATTTTTAAGGAGACAAAGTACATCCCGAGCATTCGCAGTTTTCATATTACTAAGATAAACAGCTCCTCCGGTGCCATATCTAATTAATTGCTTATCGCTCCCGTATAATGAGGATGTATTCGTTTCCGCTGAACAATTTAAGCTCCGCCGAAACTTCTTTCTGATTAACGCCGCTAAGGAAGCAACTAACCACCCGCAACACAACTTCTACCTTCCTTTTCCCCTCATTAAGTCAAATCCTCTTGCCTTCAAGAGTAATCAACGAAGTTGAGCCTGAATATTCTGTTTTGTCTAGTCATTCCACTCGTCTCTTCCACTGTCTAGTTGCCTTACTCTTGCACCGAGTAGCGCACGTCATTCCCAGGAAGATCTCCCGCTCGAGGCTTACGACTCCCAACGAAACTTTCCAATAAGTATAAACCAAACTTCAATCAGCAACAGACAAAATATATATCCTTACTCAATTACTCAGGGAACCTGAGGAATTTCAATCCAATTAACTAAAATAAAGGTAAGGTAAAGGGAGAAGTTGTCTCAAAAGGAAAGAATAGACCAAATTAACCTGCCGCCTTGGTCTTAGGTGTATTCCCCATTATGCCATAGAGAGCAGTATGTGGTTTAATCCAACCTTTGGTATGGTGCCAAGTGGGTCTGGAGTTGGTGGACACAACTTTTATTTAGGACTGAAACTCATAACCTATCTGGCCGATAACACATTTCTTACATACCGTTAATAGCATATTATTAAAGTTTACCAAATATATATATATATATGCGGATGCTCTAACCGCCTGAGCTATCGAGAAAATGTACTTACTGTATATATATATATATATATACAGTAAGTACATTTTCTCGATAGCTCAGGCGGTTAGAGCATCCGCCCGGCAAGTGGAGAGAGCCGGTGTTCAAGTCCCGGTCGAGGAAAATATTTTTACATTACCGATCTGCTCACATCCGCCATCCTCACCTCTCTTGTGTTCGTCCTTTATGTGTGTTCCTTTCCCATTTCCTTTAAGGAAGACAAATGAGGAAGTGCTGGAAATGGTGGGTGAGGAGAGGGGTTTGTTGAGAGAAATCCTATGGAGGCAGGAAAAATGGATGAAAGGTGTATTGAGCGGCAGTGGAATGTTGAAGAGGGTAATAGAGGGGATAATGTTGGACAAGCGAGGAAAGGGCAGGAACAGGATAGGGATGTTGGACGGGATGAAGGGAGGAAAGAAGTACACAGAGATGAAGAGGGACCTGGTGTAGATTAGGTTGCTGGATTGGGTTTTGTCTGGAGTTACAAAATGTTTATTTGATAGTTGTGTCCATCCAAAAACCTACCTTAACCGGTAGATTACCTAATAATAATATATATTACATGTACATATGTGTAATAATATATATATGTGCTATATACATATTTTTATATATATTCATTCACATGGGAATACATATAAAGAAAAAAGAATAGGTACACGCATAAAGGATGAACACAGGAGAGATGGGGAAGACGGAAGATCGAGCAGATCAAGCGTAAAAATATTTCCTTGACCGAGACATGAACACCGGATCTTTCCTCTTGCCGGGCGGATGCTCTAATCACTTGAGCTATCGAGGAAACTTACTTTACACTGAAATCTGCGGCCTAATATGTAGCTAAGTGCCCCGATTCTTTGGTCAAGAGCGCTGTTTTCGTATTAATATGAAATAAATAAATGCAGAGCGGATACTGAAAGATCAATATGAGTAACGTGATAGAAAACCAATTTTTAATGCGTATCTTCCGAATAATTACATCTTAAGAGCATAGGGAAAGATAATTTATTAAATATACATGCGTAAATTCCCAATCTGATGGATTAAAATTTCTTTTTCTTGGCATCTGACTTCACCTTCTTGGTGGGAATTTCGCTAGCTGCGATAAAACAACGCCAAGGAGACAAAGAGAGTGGTTCGAGGAGTTAGACGGGTGAGTGAGTGAGAGAGAGGGAATGGAAAGCAGCCTTCACGATTAAAAGGAGGATGGGATGAACGAGAAAGCAGCATGGAAAACAAAAGTCCACGTCGAAGGAAAGCAGAAAGACAGGGTCGTGGGGACGGCAAATAAAGAAAGGAAGAAAAAAACCAAGGGAGGCAGAGAATGCTCTAAGAGGGATTAGTCCCGTTTAGTTCGCGAGGCAGCGCGGAGTAGGGAAAGGACGCTGGAGAGGATCACCATAACGAGGAGACAAAGCGAATCCGTAAGAGGAGGTGAAAGCAAAAACAAGTGAACGCCGTTACGCGAGGAAGGCGCATGGGAACGAACGTGGGGGGTCACGGACTGCGCGTGGAGGAGGCGGCGGAAGGATTCCGTCGCGAAAGGGCCTTGCGGGACGGTTGCCAACGAGCAGCGCGGCACGCTGTATAAATATATGGCAGTGACTGTAGCAGGACTGCATGGGGTAAGGGAGGAGGAAAAGCATTAAGGGTAGGGGAGTTTATGTAGCAGGGTTTGGAAGAGGTAATTGGGGAGCGGCGAAGAGTTGTGGGGGGACCGTGAGGCACTGAGGGAGAACGGAGCGTAGGAACTGGAAAGGGGGCGGGAAGCAAGCGGGGTGTGATGGGATGAGACTATCGGAGGAAACAAGAGATGCGAGGGAACTCGATTTTATTCATTCGAACGTGCAAGCTGTCTCCATTTGGACATTTATAGGACGCGCCAATGTCGCACAAAACAGAAATTTTCAGCACAGTGCTGCGGGCTCTCTTCCTCGAAATGAAAATATGAGAACCAATGGAAAACTCGTATGATTTTATCATATCATGTTATCTTTTACGTGACAAACCAAGAGTGTTCCAGTAATGCTACACAATGATTTTCGTTTTGCATACTAATAGGTACGTATTTCAAAGTACTCTTTCCTTCTCTGCTTTGGGTAAAAATGATATTTAATTACAAAAGGAATTTTATGACGAGATATATTGCAGCTCGCGATGTTAGTTCTATTGCGTTCCTTCAAAGAGGAAAATTATCACACCAAGAAAAATAATCACCACCTGGAATTTATCTGGCCTTTTAAAAATTGAATCATTATTATTTATGACATGTTATCTGCCATCAACTGTTCCCTTCTTCCCTTTTTAATGGCAGGATGATTTCTTTTTCATTGTGAATATTTTTCATTATTAGTTCTACTGATTACGGTATGTTTGGGACGGGCACACAGATTAATCACCGCAACATTTCGAGGCCTAACCCAACATGACACAACGTGACATTCTCTACAGCAACATGAATAAGAAACAATTTTGAAGTGAACTTTGAAATTATTGCATCGTAATGCGCATTAGCGAAGAACTCCGTTAAAAGTTACTGTTGCAGTATCCCCCGCAGTTTTTTTGAAATTACCCTAAAATGCAATTAAACATTCTTCAAATCCTCATACTTACTTCCACCCTGTAGTAACATACATATTCTTTTACTACCCATACCACGCCAAATATTTTATGGCTGCCACATAATTGACTAATACTTCTGAAAAAACATAGCAATCCGATAAATACGAATCAGAAAAGAAAATTACGCGGACAAACAGTAAGATGAAGAAAACAAAAGAGAGAAGAGTTGGCTGGCACCCAAACCTATTGGCAAGTAACTTCACAATCACGGCTAACTTTCCAGCTTAATTCCTCGTTATCATTCTGAACAGACGAAGTAATAATTCAGATGATCTGGGGTGGGTGTGGAAGGACCAGAGCTAATAAAGGCAGATGATGGGTGTAAATGAGATGAGGATGCAGACAAGGGAGCAAATTTATGCGAAATTCCCGCAGTCTTTGGCTTTCGACAGAGCAAATGATGATCAACTGCTTCCCTCGGATGCTGCTGCATTCCTCGTTATGAAATAATTCAACGGGCATTGATAATGCATATTGGCCCCAAAGGACTGCGACCAGCATATTGGCAGAGAGTAGCTGATTGATCGTCATCATTCAAAACAGAACAAAGACAGGTTAAAACAAAGAAAAAACGTAACTGAGCAAGATTGTCTCCCTTTACGCCAACAATGCCTACTCTATAAGCTGACCTACTCAAATAACTCGTGAAGATAATTCTCGCAAAGAAAGAGAATTAATACCTCAATTGTTAAACAACTTTCTGTGAACTTTAAAACAGAATGAATGCCGAAAATAGTAGGTAGGAAGGATTATAAAATTAATTTCTTTGCGATGGTAAAATACGCACGGAGCCAATAACGCTTAAGGTTTATTTAATTATGTTGGGAGTTCTACCGATAACTTTTGATACGGATTCTCTTTTGCATTGTTTAATAGAGACAATATGTCTAACGTGATATACCGGGAAGAGAATGATTTATGTTCACTTCGGAAAAGCAATAATTGAAATTTCCGGAAATGCCCTCTCGTATGCTTACAGATTAACTAAATGCCACTGAAATCAACATAAGGGGAATTGTGATGTTAATTGAAACGACATTTTAAAATGGCATCCCTCGAAAAATGTGGAATATTTCATTTTACATATGCCTGCCTTTCGGTTCTCACTTTGGCTATGAAGTAGACCGTCGAATTACGCAACGTGACAAAACAAACTCACGGAGATTAACACGTTCAAAAGATAATTTATTCTAAAATAAGAGCTACCTCTTTAATTCTCCCCCTTTACCACTTATTAGAAGAATATTAACTCCCTTAAGTTTTGAATTCCTCAAGTTTTAAAGTCCCCCCGGACGCACTGGGTCTGCAGAAATACATCAACGTAAAGGAGACTACGTTCCGTATTCCAAAAAGAAATATTTATGAAAGATTTTTTTAAAAGGAAATCGTTCGAAAATTTGGAGACCTCCTGCATAAACTTTGATATTTATTCACTTTTAAAAGTCTCCTATAATCTGATCCTATTATTTCAAAGTATATACAATTATAGTCTTTGGCATCAAATGAATTTTGGAAAGAAAGTGATGGGGGGATTAGATGAAGTTTCTGGGGAAAATTTTGAGGAATAGAAAAAGTTAATAAAGAAATTATTCCACGGTGACAAGAATTTGAAAGCTGCTGTAGATGAGGGAGTGTTAGGAAATATAAAGAGAGAGAAGAATATAATGGACATTTTATGAAGAAAAGGAAGAGAAAATAGGATAAGATGAAGAAACCAATACGGTTGAAAGCAACACAGTTGTTAAAGCGGATTGTCCAGAAATGAATAAAAATCCCAAAAGGATTAATTACTATTAGTTTTCAATTACCGTCCAAAACCCACTTTGAAATAGTCGATTATCTACAAATTACAATAATAAGTAACTAATTTAGCAGTATCTTGCCGCCTCGAAACAGGGATGGAGTAGTAAAATTAATTACAAGCGTTTTCACGGCGAAGAGACACTGAAATACGCCGACAGGTGTGTTTTTAGAGCAGAAACAAAAAAGTTTGGCCACCTAATTGTTTTTCGCGGCGCGGGGGAGGAAGACAAAGAGTGGGGAAGACAAGGCGGGCATTGGCGTGAGAGAAGGGAGGGAGGGGAACGGGATGCAGAGCGAGGCGGCTGAACAAATGACTATCAAAGGAATCCTTTCTCCCCTTACTTGGGATCAACCATAGGGAGGCGACAGTCCGCGGTCCCATCCTGCGTGGGAAAAGTGGTGAATAAGAAGAGGGAGGAAAGGATGGGGAGAGGGATTAAAAGTAGACAGGGTAAGTTTGTGCGCAGGGAGAAAGGAACGGAAGAGCATCTCATAGGCCGCAGGATCCCGGCATCAAAGGGCTGCGGGCCCACGGGAAGGGGGAGAGAGAGAAGGGCAGGGAGACGGAGAAGGAGAAAACGGGGATGGGAGGGCGTTTGAGCATGTGCTGGATTGAGATCGGAAGGAAACTCACTTCGGGGAAGGGAGGAAGCCTCAGAAAACAACGTGACAAAAGCGTTAGTTTGTTTTGCGCGGACACAATCATGCGACTTAACCGCGGTCGTCCATCTCACTCGTCGCCTTTTCCGGCCCCGCTGTCTTTTTTGTGATGAAGGAGTTTTTCTAGCATGAGGAGGAAAATGATATCTACAGAGATACGGCACGTTGCTGAGGCTTGCACGACAAAGGGATTCTATTCAACAATGAATTTTTCAACTCAAAAATTCTCCTTGACGCATAAAATCCAGACAATTTTAAGGCAGGGACTATGAAACGGTGTTCTCCAGGCATTATTGTGGACTAAACGAAAGTTAATACTGATTTCATTCTCACCTACTCCTTGGAAACTGTCCAACAGGAGCAAACCGAGCTACTGTAAGATAAAATAATGATAAGGGTACAGATGAGATCATGAAAACTATTCCAATATTTTTATTTCAGAACACCGAGAAAGGCGAGCAAAACACTTTGGCGGAAATTACAGAATACGAATAAGTGATGAAGTACCGTAAATATATTGGTACACATGACACCGGGCAGACGATAGGACGAAAACCACGGCAAGAGGAGCAAGGTGACCGATTCGTAAAATGAACACCGACGTCCCACCATATTCATAAAAAGTGGCGACAATAATTACAAAAGAAAAACGAAATTACGCAACGTGAAAAGGATTCCTACAGCGTGGTGGGCAAAAAATATTCATTTGTCACGTACTGCTGAGAAAATAAAACGACGACCACCCGAACTCTCATTCGCTTATGACGCGAATCGTTTGACTCACAACCAACATAAATCTCTCCTTCAAGTGACGAGGAGCATGGAAGAAGAATGTAAAAACAAGATGGAAAAGGAAAATATGAACGAAGACTTGGCAAAAATGAATGCGGGCGATAGGCAGGGAACAGGAATCGGATATTGGGTAGGCGAGAGGGGTCTTACGAAAAAGCAAAAGCTTCAATTGGAATCTAACCTTCTCGGTTCCCCTCCGGTCATACGAATAGAATAAGTGAATATACATTCAAGTGGAGGAATAGAGCATACACTGAGTAATCGTGAGTAGTAGATTGAGGCAGTTAAGTTTTGAAATCGGCCCTTTGAGACTGACTGACTACAGATGTCTACAACAACTAGGGACATACTGAATAGAAATCTTGTCATGGCCTTAGTGGACTTCCAGGGCCATGGGAAGATTTATCATGAAGACTTCACATCAATATGAAAATAAAATAATTAACTGTGCTTCACTCCTGCAAACCTATTCTAACATCATGGGTTCGAATAATTGGATATGTCGCCAAAAGAATGCTGTACATCTTTAAGAAAAATAGCCCTCTATTAACTTACATGATCTATATGGGGATAAATAAACACTGACGGCAATTCTGCAGTCATAAAGTAATGCACGAAATCAGAACATAAAAAAGGAATAGCCTAAGTGAAAATACACTACAGGCCATACGATGATAGAGAAAAAGATTTATTGATGCAGATATTCTCAGGAATATATAGTATACAGTATAGTATACCTGTATATAAATTGGGACAGTAAATAAAAAAAAATAAATAAATAAGCAACAAGAGGAAGAACTAGAACCGGTGTATGCAGAAGATTACCATGGGATGTGAATTAAAATTCTATCCTGGATTTCAGGTGAAGTAGAATATCAAGCAAAGATTCAATTAAGAACGCATGGATTGAAAAAAAACACTTAACTATCATGCATGCTAAGGAATTCGTATCTTGATATCCGCGGATTTTAAAACAAAATTATTATCTATTTTCAATTATCGAATGGACGCCCGAAGAGAAAACTTTCTGAGGAACTCCGCATAGGCATAAATATAAATCAAACCTGTTACTGATGATATATATTGAAAAAAATGAGAAGGATCACTATCCATGGCTGTAAAAAGAAAATAAAATGGCGTGATTCACAAAAGCCAATCCCGGGATTGATAACGGCTACCGGTGAAAGGTTTAGCGTAGAGCGGTGCACAGAAATATGGGTTGGAGAGGGAAAAGATAGGAGGAGGGAGGCCGGGTGAAAGTTTGGAGGAAAATACAAGGGGGGGAGGGAGGCGAGAAGACGAGGGGGAGGGAGGAGTAGGGAAAGGAAGAGGGCGTGGAGGCGAGGAGAGTGGGGGAGCGTTCTTGACACTCTCCCGTGCGTCAATTAATATAAAATGAGTCGAGAACTAAAAATGTGAGAATGGCGAGGAGGATGCCCTCGAGCGATGGAGTGGTCCCAGGGAAGGGATTTGCGAGGGGGGATGGAGAGAAATGGCGGAAAAGTGGGCGGATTGGGGGTGGGGGGGGTGAAAGAGAGGAAGGGACTTTTATGTATGGAGAGTTGTACCAGGGGATTCGGAACCGGGGTCGAGAGGGGACACTAGAAGGGGCGCGGGAGGGCATGGATGCAAGAGAGAGAGGGACTGAGATGGGAAAGGGATGTCAAGAGTGGAAGTGAAAGGAATTTGTGGACAACGAATGGATGTAGTATGGCGTCCCAGAATGGGAGCTTTTTTTCCCCGGCGCGATCGCCAAACCTGCGGAAGTCCCATCCCAGGAAATCCACCCGGTCGGATGAGTCGAAGGGTTTGGAGATTATGTCAAAAAAAGATAAAAAGTTTCCTCGAGTCCGGACTTGGGAGGTCGTGGTGGGAATTAAGGGACACGGGGCGGAAATCGAACGAAGCCATCCTTATAAATATAAATCTCACGAAACCATCCTCCATTTAGCCAATTGTATTTCGCGTATAAAATTAAACGAAGCTAGGAAAAAAATGGATTCAACATTTTATCATCCTCTACACACAAAAATGCATACCTAGCTTGAGATTGCGGGACAATATTAGCTGTTTATATGTTTATGGAACTAGGTCTCCAATGGCAGATGATACCATATTTCGACACAAATTACTGTAAGCTCCTCTCTTCCTAGAGAAAACATAAAATAGTGGTCAAAAGAATGACTTGAAGCACGAAGAATTAGGACCGTACGACTCTCCCTTCCATTTAACCATTCATTTAATGAACACTATAAACAGTAAAAATAATTAAAGCACCCAAACCTTCTGGGTGGAAAAATTAGGAGGAATAAACTCACTTAGACGGCCATCTAAACCGTAACGTATGGATGAAAAACCGTGATCCTTACCCGAGATCGGTCAGGATAGACAAACTAGTAGGTCAGTATTGTTTTGAATGTTAAGAACAGAATACTGTCATCACCTTCAAGTTAAGGGTGGGCTTAAGTCAAATAAATACATGTTCCGTCAAAGCTACCCGGAGATACCCGTCGAAGTTATTTTAAAGTAAAGTTAACGACTTTAACTAGGATTTAATATAAGGAAACTAAAGATCAAAGTAATGTTTTAGATGGACCATGAAAACTAATCCGCAATGCCGTGAGCTTAAAAGGATCTTAGTACTTCTAAGCATTGTTTAAAAATGCATAGGAATTGCAATAAATAAATATCCCTGAGCAGTAAATTCTACCCCTCTCTGTGCAATCTAAAGTCTATTCTTTTACTTCCTGCATTCGCCTATACGACATCACGTTTTCTTTCACCCAGTACATTCCATTACCTCTCAATTCTCCTCAATCCACTTTTCCGTCTTCCTATCTTTCCTAACTTCCTCTCCTATAATGCTTAGCACATCATTTTTGCCTTCGGTTACTTCCATTTCATTCTCTGCATTAGCTAAAAGTCTGGACACACATCATACTTAATAATATTCAAAATACCCACGGCCTGAGAAATGCTGATAACGGAAAATGGAAGGAAATCGAAAAAAAAGGGTGAATATGGACTAAACCTCGAGGACATCGCTGTCAACAGCTAAGCTGCAAATATTCCCCTGACAAGACCGTTGTGAGTTTTCGAACGGCACTATTTGACTTTCGCTCTCCAAAATCGAATTGATTACTACTTCACAACCCCTACAGTCACTTCTGGCTCGCTGGGATGGAGCAGCAAAGCCTCACCCTCCTACTTGCACAGCCCATGCGAAGTGTCGCTCCATCCCAATATCCCAACCGTACCTCTAAGCCGTACCCCTCTCAGCTGTATCTCTGCCCTCCCAGGCGCGTGAACACTCACGCCCTTGTTTTTCGGAACCCTTTAAACGGCTCTTCTCTTGGCAACTTGGCGTTATGAAAGTCGGGAGAAGAGACGAGTGGGAGTACTTTTATGCCTGTAAAATCCACTCACGTCTTATCCACTCATGCTACGTCTTCAAAATTCAACATCTTCTACTAGAGCTCGTTTCAACAGATTTTGACTGGAGATGACTTGATGTTTCGACATTCACGAAAAAAACTTTTTGACATAAACGCATGCAAATAAGTATATTATCAGAATACATACAGATGCACCTTAGAATGTACCTGCACTTGTGAATGTTGGTTTAGCATGCGGTTATATTTTTCTTTTACGGGTGGTGACCTAACACCCCCCCGCCAAATGCCCGCCCTTGCGACGGCTTGCGGGGTATTATGTAGAAATAGAGCCTCAATAAGTGAACAAAAGCATGTTTTCCTCAGTGAAGGATATGGGTTAAATCCTTTTACAACTTCTCGTTAAACACAGATATTGAGCATGCGAATTAACTTTCTATAAATGTGTACAATGGAAGACATGAAACACTGAATATTATTTCAAATTACTATGTACTTGAAAGTTGAATTACTCATCACTACATTATGCCTTGAAACACGGGGGTCACCAACCTACTAAACTTCAAAGCAAATTTATTAATTACGAACACAGTTTTAACACTTAGGTAAGCCTGAATGCTATTAGCATCCTATAAGGACATTTAGACTTTTTTCTCCAATAATTATTAAATCCACCGCTAATCTACTCGTATAAATGAATCACGCTTTAAGTTTAAAGTGGATGCAAGTTTTCATTACCAAAAATTACCTGGGACCATGTAAATAGGAAGTGAGAAGTCTAATGAAGAATTCAATTTTTTAAAGCAAATGTTGAAATCTTTCTCAATGCTGATCACACAATTACACCAGGAATTATTGCTGCTATTATTAACATGATGTGAAGACTATGCTTCAAAAAACCCATCAGCAACTTTAAATTTACGGAAGCTAAAAAAACATAAAAGTAAACTTTCACGCTTAATTGAAATGATTTACCACAGGAGAATGATGAACTGGACGGAGTTTTGCAAGAAGTTTTGCGAAGAGTCGAAGAAAAAATGTTGATATGGAACGATGTGGGGCAATTAATGCCAAAGAGATAAAATATGAATGCACATAATTTACCCTAAAATTTAGGGTGAACAACTAAGTCAAATCATTCATAGGAATAATGTCCATTGCTGGGGTAACTTTTCATATTTTTTCCTTTTATCAGAAGAAACACATGAACATAATCAGAAACTTAGTCTTAGCAGAGAGAGGACTTATGTAAAAGGGCGTTTCCGCGTGAAGTGCGTATAGGGATAAGTGGGGAAGATCAGACTAGAGAGGAAGGAAAATAACTAAGTGTTATCTACATCTACATAATACTCTGTACGCCGCTTCAAGGGCGCGTGACGGGGGGTGTTAGGTCACCACCCGTAAAAGGAAACAAAACAACATGCAAAATCAACACATCCATGTACATCTAAACCCACGGTGGCGTGAAAATTCATGCAAAAATCCTTTCAAATTAAACGCATGCAAATACAAATACTATCAACTAGCAAACAATCGCACCTTAGGATGCAGTAAAAAATGTGTCCAATAGATAGGTTATAAGGGTTTGAAGATAAGTAGTTGAGGCATAAAATTCGAGGAAGACGACAAATACAAGTAACGGAGATAATATGATGTGGGACGTTAACGAATCCTATAAAAAAATTGCATTTAGGTAAACGGTGAAGAGGAAGCATAAGCATTTTGGACTGTTCGCAGCGGATCAGAGATTACAAGAAACTCAACATGGTATTCGCGATCGACTAAAGGTTTTCGCCTTGTTTAGAAGGGTTTCAGGAGATCCCATGAATTAGTATAATGGTTCAAGGAAGGGCTGTAAAGTTACCAAACAGCACCTATACCGAAGGACAACTGAATCCATATATTTACATAGAGTAAGTACGAAAAGTAAAACAATTTTTACAAAGATAAAATTACACAGTCACTTAAAGGGACGTTTTGTAATGTTTACCCTAAATTTTCCTGCGTTTTGAGCTGATTTTTAGCCAAAAACACCTACACACTTTGATTGTATTTCACGAGGGACCTTGATCATCAGATCTCTGAGTTAACAACGGAAAAATAACAGGCATTATCTTACGTCGTTGTTTAAATAATAAGAAAATAACTCAATCTGACTTAAGCAATTCTCTAACAGTCTCCAATAAGCAAGAAAGAAATTCTTTTGGTCTTAGAAACTCATTCCAACCAATATTAATCTGTAGTGGACATTAAATTCGAGAAAAATGTTCAACGCGAGTTTCCACAATGAAGAAGGACAAAGCTTGCCTGATTAGCTCCTTGGTTACCCAATCGTATCTAAAAATTACTTCACAAGAGACTGGTCTCGAGATGCACTTCATGTGAGTCATTTTTTAGGTATTCGAAAAGAGCTAAGTGTACACATATGTTGCTTTTCTGTCCGATTGTGGGAATGAGGTAACGATCTTTATGGCGAGTATCATTTCTTCCCAGACTTTCTCGACCCGTCTTCACACTCATCCTTTTCCCATTTATGCCACGTCTAAAAACAAGGCAGTGTCCTCTTTTGAATATTGTCGATTTAATCCGTTCCTACATATATTCACACGTGATATTCATGTAAATATCACGTTTATAATGACACCATTAAATAAATATACTCAACAACGTTATCGACGTGGTTCGTAATGAGTTTACTAACTTTTATGCATGGCTAAACTTTTGATTTGCAAGAACTGACTACTCTAATGTGAGCTTGGTACAATATCGAATAAGACTCTTCTGAAACTAAACTTATACCTATAATTAATTTTCTTGACACTAATTTGAGATGATAAATCATTATTATTGTCTATTGTCATTATTATCCCTTTTTTCCACTCCAAGATTCACAAGTACGTTATACATGGCACAGAAAATAGAATAAAAAGAGGTGGATAGGGTAGAATAAGAATCTTCCCTAGGGTTCCTGCAGCAATACCGGCCCCAATGTGGAAGTGAAAATAACATCCAATGTGTAGCAGTACTTTGCAACGAATAGAGCTTACAACTGTGTAACACACGCACGCACACGCAGTGGTCCAAGAGATATGACCCACGTGTATCAAAACGTTACGTAATGGCTTCTCCGTTCAGGACATCGATGTTGAATATCCATCACCGTTCGACTTCGAATTTCTTCATAACCCTCATTTCTTTCTCGAATTGATTACTTCCAGATAGGTCATCCACAATAAAATCAACAAACAATGGGTCGGAATTGCTGACTGGCTTGACGAATATCGCTTCATTAGCTGATGCATCAAAATTATATCTTCCTCATTTTCGGTCGCACCGTTTCCTCTCTACTTCACTGGATTCCCTCGACTCCCTCCCCCAGCGTCCCATCAAGCCCTCCCGCTAAACAAGTTGACTCGGGAATACTAGCGAACTCCCTCGAGCCTTATCTTGTCTTGCCAGCGCAACTGAGAGAGCGGAGAGATAAAAGATTGTCTCCGGTGGCGAGTGGAAGCTGCAACACGCAGACTTGTAGGTCTGGGGGGCAGACGTGAGAAAGTCTGGATGACTGGTAGGACGGAAAGGCTTCGAGTTCGTAGTAAGTAGGGACGAGAATATATCTCAGGAAAAGCTTTTTTGAAACTAAAAATCAAAATATGTCTTAATACGTATTGCATGTAATGAACGTTTGAAAAAACAGAGATTCACGTACACCGGAAAAAAACTAGTGGTAATTTTCTCGATATTTATAAATAAATTGATATAAGTATCCTAGGCAAACGGCTAATAAATGCTGGCATTAAATCAGGGTACACATAGAATAAGAATGTGCCAGCGTTTGAGCGCCAAGAGGTTCGAACACCTTTTTCTGGTTTAGATTTGAATCAAGTAATGCACTTAGAACTTAAAGGAACCGATGTTTAAAAGATTATATTTGACCCAGGAAGGCGTCGTTAAGGTGCTACGGTATATAATTTTAAGTCGGCTATTTATGCCTGGCATAATGCGTAATACATTTTTTTAAACTAGTTCTTCGTATAGGTTTTTAAATTTTCACTTTCCTCGGGACTAAATAAATGTATTGAATTGACCTAGCAACAACAGTTGGAAACATGGCCATTAAATTAGTAAACCTGTTTAAAATTCTAAATAATGTATAGCTTTTCCAATAAATAAAATTCATTCAAACATTGTTCCGATAATCTGGAGGTTGGCCAAGAATTTTGAATTTCATTATATTTCGACTCTAATAACATGCTTCTATCCTTTGACAGCTGTGATATTTTGAGGAACGTTTTGCAAGGCTGTATTTGTAAATACCTATTGGCGTTTGTGATACAGTACTAGCGAACATTTTTAAGTAGGTAGAGAAATACCTGAACTCAGTTAAAATTATCCTGGTTCTTTGAGAAATCGCTTCATCTACTGGCTGAAATTACTCGATAAAATTCAAAACTATGTTTTTGTAAGCTTTGGAAATTCGTATCACGCTTCAAAATGAAATTTAGCTTCGATGTTAAAATTGAGTTTTTGCGAAGTGTACGTTCAAGAGAGCATCACACCAGCGTAAGACGTCAAAAGGCTAGCAATAATGAAATAAAAAATTAATCATCAGAGCCTAGAACTACGTGACGCATGGTAACCATTGTCAATAGTTTGAGGGCTGGGCAAAAGGAATGGCAAAATTAGTCCGACGAAACAAAGAAGAGTGGGTTATGAAAGTGGAAACGCTAGGGCGAGAACAAGATGCATCCGTTACCATTCAGGAATTTCAAGCATCAACTTCTTTTTATTCGAGCACCATGCAGAAATAAACAGAAAATAACGATGATAGGAGACCAAGATTGATCGTGGATGAGGGGCAAAAATCTCTTGACCTTGACACCCCCTCCCCCCACGACTTTCCCGTCTTTACTCATGCGTCTCCACAAAGAAAGAGAACCGTTTCCGAAAAAAAAGTGGAATTAATTGGGGGGATAAGATAAAGTTGAGTTCGATAGCTGCCGCAGGCGACGTTTCTCGACCAATATATTTTCGGCAGCAATTTGGGTACACAGGGAAACCACGAGTATCAATCAATTGCGCCCGACTGCCCCTGAAAAATATGCGCAGATGAGAACAAACAATGAAGGTGAAAAAATATGATATATATTTCGGATGAAAAAATCCTAAACTCAAGAAAAAACGAATTCCTGAAATTTAAATTATTCCCTGAAAGTTACTACTAGAGTTTATGGCAGGGTGGGATTTTACACGAGACATGCACAACCCATTGTATATTAAGTTTAGGAACTAACTTACCAGTGCCCTAACAAAAAAGTTGGGTGATAAAATATAGTGCCCTCAAGCCTCTACTATATTTCTAAAAATTATGTTCACATCGCGGAACGTATTTCACGGTATTTATATGGTGAACATTTTTAATAGGTGCATTTAGCTGGAAGTAAGACTTCAAAGAAATCTCAGATGAAAGAATTTAAAAAGTGGTTTGTTTGCCGCAGAATACTAAAGCCAACTCCGCCAGAAAACTAAAAAAAATGCAGCTGACACAAAATAGCAACAAAATGAACTTTTTTCCCTATGGAATTGTTCAAATTAATTCAAGCTGCCATAATTCTGTTTCGCAATTGTAAATCAGATCTAGTCAAACAAATAAGGTTTAAATAAATAAAAATTGATGAAACTTATGTTGAAAAAAGTGGAGAAGTTTCGAACGGTGAAACCTTCGCGAGTGAAGTTCTGAAGAGGAGATTGGATTTACAGGCGAAAATGGCAAGGAGGCAGAGAGGGTGAATGACGCACGCTTTCATCCGGGGGAAGATTAATGCTGGATGGCCTCCTCCTATTCACGAGAGCAGAGCGCCGAGGAAAGCAGGTAAAAGTTCGAAAACCCTTGTAGGAATACGTTCGACCTCATCTCTCACATTACCTACAGGGCGTGAGAGGGTATGGAAAAACTTGGCGTCGAATAATGGTCACGTTTGCGAGACGCCGTGCGCATAATTTGAAGCTGCTGCGAAAAATGATCCAGAGGACGAACAGCACGGGGAGGAGAGGTGACATGCGCAATAACTTGTGGTTTACACAAAAAGTACCTCCGCTGGAAGAAAATCCTCCATCTTGAGTACAATATCAGCATCTGCATGCACCGACTCATACGAAGGCGGGCTTCTTGGCGAGGCTTTTGCTCCCAACTTCGAAAGCACCGATTAGAGTGCTTCTAAAACTTTTCTCCTCTCTCCGTGATTCCATTTGCCTTAAAGTCATAAGCCCACATCCACTCCACTCCGAAGGAAATTCATCTTTCTTTGGACTTGACGTGAACGTGAAACATTTTTTAACAACTATTTTTAGGCCAAAAAAAATTCCGTTTCATATTCCCGTCCATGATCATACCGGCATCTCTGTGAATTGTCTCTCTGAGAACAATCCACGTGACACTTTCGCGTTGAGACGGAGGTTAGAATCTGTGATCCATTTACCAAACATGAATTACTTTACTACAATTGTTACTTTTTTATTATATTGTCAATCGGTTAATATATATCAACGCTACAACGAGTACCCGTAGTCGTATGAAACCGTTGGTAACAGCTTTTTTAAAAGTAATAATTAACGTTTCCTTTCACTTCATTGAAAATTCACAGTAAACTTTGGCTCACCCTTTATCGTACTCATGGACTAGAGCGTATAGGATGTTAGAATTATAATTTTACGGTCCGTCTCACTTGAAGTGCGACGCAAAACTTAAGAATACTTTCTTTTACTACCCAATTTTTTCCCTTCAACGGTGTATAGTGCATAGCTGACATCGCGAACTCCAAATGAGTAGATACGAGAGCAACACGAGGAACACAAAATATAAACTGAGTAGGAGAGTGAATAAAAATATCCAAGGTGATCAGCGAGAGCGAACTGAATTTTTTCTAGCCAAGATAATGGACCACTTTTACTGAGGTTGCTGTTGGTAATGATGACTGACTTGTCATGGAGACTTATGGCCACGTTTCTCAACATCACAGCCGGTGACAACAATGAAGTTCAAAGCAAGAGATCAAATAAATGTTGTACAAAAGCCAACAACAATATTTTAAACTAAAAGTGATGCAATAAAAGATGAGAAAAACAGCCTCAAGCTAATTTGACATTAAAGACATAGAATTGAATGATGCAACATATCATAGGAACTTTCCTGAAATTAAATATCAAACAAGAAAAAAATTTGTGAAACACAATTCGCAGCCTCGTACAATCATTATACGCTTGATTCTTAGTGTCACAAGAGTACATACTCAATAAAAACTTCAATAAAATCATCAAATTTCAACGCGCACTCGGCCAGAGTATAAATTAATAATCTTCCCAAAGAAGAATATAAAACATTGAAAGCAGAAAACACCGATCGAAAAAATTAGACAAAAATTCCAATGCAAACTCTTGAAAAAATATTTTGTTCCAAAAACTCTCTCGGGAAGTGACGCAGCGACATAACACTTGCCGCGGTTTCAACTTCATATTACTCGTATGTGCGCCTGCTTTATTCAAGCAACGTTTCTTTTAAATGAACGAAAATGAATTTAAAATCAATTTGCGCTTTCATTTGAGCATGAATAACATTTTTGCAAGGGTATTCTCGATAGAAAAATTCATAAAATTAATTAATTGAGAAAATCAGTGGACACAATTCCAATATAAATCAAGAAATTATTTCCAGTGTTATGGAAAACCTCAGAACTGATATTGTTTATATGGATCAGTTCAGACACAAGACTGTTGCAAGCAGAAGTGAATTCATTGAAGATATAACATTGTGTGTAACTTAGGAATTACACGAGGAAATACTGGGGGTATATCATCACTGATGGATACGTATATGATAAAAAGAATTACACTCATTCGAGCACACCGACAAGAATGTTTAAATCTACCATATTAATGTTTGGTAGTCCACCAATGCGAGCAAATACCACTATCTCAATCCACTGGTTAACACTGGTTAACGGAATATTTATACTGCTCTACAAAATACTTTAATCGGAATCTTAAAAATGAAAAAAGAAACAAGCACTGTGAATGCCTATTTGTACGATATTTCCAAAACAATGTACTCCACCTCTCAAAATAACAAATGCTAAGTCCTCCGCCACGAGAGAGATTACTGAAAACCTCCCTATCTTTGTAAATGTCAATAAGGAAAATCAACGGCAAACATCAAAACTGATTTCGAGGGCCGAGATGGATACAAACAAGGGTCATTAAATATATATTGCGCATCAACACTCTCCACATCAGAGCACTAGTGCTTTTATTAAATACGCGCGCATTTGTTCCACGAGCCATTGCTCTTTGGCAAGAATTAGAGGCTCGTTGCCGCGAAAAGTCACGTGGGGCTCCATTAAAATGTTTGCCACACGCCAGCCTGGCGAATTTCCCTCTCTGTTTGCATTAAAGAGTTCTAAAGCTCCCGAAAGTTAACTACCCACAAGGGCGGTAGACAATGGCGCAAGGGCACGAGAAAGGAAGGAAGAACGAAGGCTGTGGGTGGAGGCAGAGTTGAGATGAATTTTATTTCGCGGCGAAGGCATTACCCGGAGGGTTCCAAGTCTAGATAAAAGTGGGAAGGATGGGAAGGGAAGGTGGTTTTAATGGGAGAAGGGGCGCGGAAAGGTGGTGACCCGAACTAGAAGGGACGCGAAAGGTGGGAGAGGATGAAGAAGAGAAGTCAATATTTCCCATCGAGCCGAACAACCACCTCTGCTCGGGAAACCTTTTGCTCTATCTACCCCACACCCATCCACCAACTCCTCAACACCGCCCACCGCTGAACGCTGCTCATCTCGCCGACCCGAGCACAGCCACGCGCTCCTCGCCAACACTTATCCAACTTTCCTCTGGTTGACGCTAATTCCCAAGAAGTCTTCCAGAGGACCGGCGGAACGTGTCCTCTTTCAAGTTTTCTCATCAATTTAATATGCCGCGAAACTTAGCTAATCAGAATTTCAAAAGACTGCCAATGTTCCCTCAAAATTGATTGATTGTCTTCTCCGAATAAATTTAAAACACGGGTTGGCCTTGCCCCTCAAAAAAATAACTATACGAAATGCAGTTCAGCGATGACTTCTGGGAGGGGAGGTTAGTTCTTACGACCGAAATACGAGTACCAGAAGCGACGCCTTTTGAGTTAAACTGTCATCCTTCCAAGCTTTAATGAATCAGTAATACAGTCATAACATAATCAATATTAACATAAAGTAGAGATACACGAGTAGACACATTCAAAGGGAAATAACAGACTAAAGGATTTAGCTGTTCCGGGTAGTTTCAACAAAAAAATAAAAATATATTTTACAAGATAAAAATGCTTTCCAAACTTCAAACATTGTACTTAGCTTCCACAAACTACGTACTTGCACAAAGAAATCGTATTCAAGCATCATAGTCAACCGGCCACGGACTCCGAGGATGACGAAGCATTGATCGTTTCACCCATCCCATATCTTCGAAAATGGTCAAGAAATTGCATACTAAAGGTAATATATAAACAAAACAAAGTGAAAAAACATATGCAGAAAAAAATATATTTATTATGAAAATATTTGAAAAGTTTCGGATGCTTTTTAACTAGATGGTTACATTCAGGCAGAGTAAGTCCTCGATTAAAGTAGTCCGACAATAATCAGTTCATTTAGATCGACTTATGGCGCTGCGCTTACAATATATTTACCCAATATATTCTTAACGCACATGGCTATTGACGATTAATTTTCATGCACAGGACACGTTTTGAATTAATAATTGGTATCATAACAGAAATATGAAGGCAAATAAAAATTCTAGAACTTCTCTTGCTACCTACGCAATTTCTGAGCCTAACGCTTAACAAAAATGCTTTGTAAACCGATATCAAACCAAATAGGACGGCCTAAAATTACCTGCCGAATGTAATTTAATATGCCACCTCATGCTAACAGTTCCGTTTCTAAAACGCTCCAGGCTACTTGATACAAAAAAATTACAATGGAATCCCCAAAATATTTTGCAATTTAAAATAGCTAGCCATCAGGACGCAGTTCACAGAATAGAGTGAAATTAGCCATTTTAAACACGCCATTATCGAGTGTATGTGACACAAATGACACCCAATATCAATATCGGCTCGACCTCTGTAATTGAGAGATGAATAAATTCATCGATTAATGGAGGGTGAACTATTTTTAGAGACAATTTCGCACCTCGATGCGTTTTTGTATGAATATATTTCCGCGAGCCTTCAGTGTTAGTTGAAAACATTTTAGCATCCGGTGCCACTCCATTGTATGAGGGGCACCTAGAAAATTAATGCGCGTCATAAAATGCCCGGATCGACAGGAAACAACGGTCGGCCGGTCGCACGTATTCCACCGCATTTAGCTAAAACTCACCCATATTCGGGAAAGGTCAGCTATAATTCCCATGTTTATTAGCCCTCCTTCCCCGTATTGACTCACCTCGACAAAAAAGAACAATATTGGATGGACCACCGTTAGCGGAAAGCCCTTGCAATCCACACGATCATCATAAACTGCGAAAGCACCATCACTCACCTGGAATGTAAAAAAGAAAACTCTTTAGAACATGGTTTATTAAAAGAACTGAGGCCATAGTACTAACTTAACTTAAAGAGGAAGAAAGAAACTCTCTCCTCGGTAAATTCTAAAAGTTAAGAAGGATGCAGCGGGATGATAGCATTCGGGGCTGGACACGATAATATAAAAAAAGCAGGCATTCCTCGCATTTTTCCAGGGGCTCTTAAGGTGAAACGCGGAATATTCTCCATAGGAAAAGATTGATAGCGCCATTTTGGCCAAAAAAACAGAGGGCGAGATAGCGAAAGGGCATTCCGCAACCGAGAAAGCGAGTTTGGATTTGAGAGGGGGGGAGTGAGAGAGGGGGAGGGAGTGGAGAAATGGTGTAAATAGAGGAGGGGAAAGATAAGAAGCGAGGGGATAAGGGCGAGGCGTCATGTTTACGGTTCGATCGAGACGTTTTACAAGAGATACCGAAGCCGGTAACTTTGGAGGCGGTACACCAGGAGGGTGGAAGGGGAGGAGCTATATTTGTGACGCTCCTTCGTCACGTCCACTCACCTCGCCTCCCTACAATAACATCTCCGCGCGAGAGCTCTCCCAATAAAACTGCCAAGTGCTCCTACGTAGCCACGCCACATTTATTTAGAAATAACAACCTTCCGCAGTTTAATACGGTTCTCAATTGAATTCGAATTTTATAACGCTTATATGGTTTCTTTTTGGCGCCCGTCACGAAATTATCGCTGAAATTAGATAAAGTTACATTAGTACGTACTGGTATTATTTCCTACTTCCGCCAATATTGAGATGCTACTGGAAGTGAAAAATATACAAAAATACATCGCATTTGAAAAACGTATTGTATTTTTAATCGCAAAAATTTCATGGAAATATACTGAATCGAGTCCAATTTAAGTGGCCATAAAACTAAATGTGCACCATCTGAAACTTAAACGGCAATTCAAAACGTTTAAGGGATCATAATGTAAAACGTTTCAAGTATACAACTGATTATTAGAAAAATTAAAGGATTCCTGGAAACTAGGAGCACAGGGAGCAATAGAAAATCCTAACATTCTCCCTCGATGTACCTACGAATTCAGCAAATATCTAATTGGACGGATATAACTTCGCACACCCCATGCCTAGACTGCGATTCTTTCAGCTCTCCAAGATCTCATTTCTCCCGGGTAACCGGAAGGAGAAGTCTTTTCGGCTTCGCTCTTACACGAGCATTTTGGAGGGGTGGACGACAAAAGGGGGTTGGGCAGGAGGAGCGGCTGGAAGAGATTTTGTTTCCACGAGAAATGCTGCCGTGTGTGCGGGCCTGCGGGAACGTTGGCGCCATTCCTGCGAGCCCCGAGGGAAATGCCTATCATGAAAAGGGTTAACGAACATCAAAAGCGCTGCACGAAGGGTGGCGGCAATGGGACGGGGATGTGAGGGGGCAGGGCTGAGGGGTGGGGTCGGGTGTGCAAGGCGCCCAGATGTGCCCGCTCCCTTAAGCCGTTTCCAAGGAGGGAACCTGTCCTCGGTGGACTTAAAAGTTAGGCCATGCGGGGGAGGGGAGGCGCTAAGGGACAGAGGGGAATTCGGTCTTGTGTACGCTCAAGGGAACGGCTCGAGTTATGAAACAAGGGCGGCAAGGGGTCGACGACATCTGAGATAGGGAATAAAAGTGTAGCCAGGGATAGATAGATAGATAGATACGGCACAAATCTCGGGAGGGCCAACGCTTCCAAAAAGGTCACCTAAAGCCATTATTTGCCGTGATCAATTGGCCACACAATAGGAGTGGGAAGGTCACCTCCCGGCCCAAATAAATGGTCCCTTTCAGGGCCCAGACAACGGTAACAAAAAAATGACATTAGAAGTTTGAATCTTGTTCACTTTTAGTTGGGATTGGGATGAGAGTTGGCCTCAGAATAAGAGTGTAACTAACATTAGGTAGTCGAAAACCCGGCGTCGTACCGAAGGTTTTGGAATTTTACTAATCTCTTGCACATGTGGAGCACTCTCAAAAGACCATCTTTAAACACACCGTAGCCCATCTCCCATTAAAACTTACGAGCTGAACTTATCATTAAAAATCGGCGCACTACTTACCCACACACCTTTGTGATTATACCCCATTTCACCGCCGAGTAAAAATTTCTGGTTACATCACAGTTCCAACTTTTCTCCAATTTACTGCAGTCAACAATAAGAAACTATTCTCAGCACCAAGGAAAATTTCTTATTTCGTGCCGATATTTTTCAAGTGATATTGAGGAAGGATTCATACATACAGATTTCGTAGGGTGAGCTACAGATTTTCATCAAATTGGTTCAATTTTGAAGAACTAATTTTATGAACTTGCTTTTCGGGATATTGCCCATTGTACAACGGGCATTAGCAACGAGAAAGGTATTCAAACTACCTCTGATGATGGACAAGTTTCCATTACGCAAACTGATGTAATTGATGAAACTCTCCCAACTAGTTCACCTCAATAATATGAATAAGATTCACCATCATGTACCAAATCAAATCCGATTTGAATTGGAAAGAATAAATAGTTGGCGATTCACGATGCCAATAAAATTTATAAAATGCGTGCTTACAATATGGTCGGATGCATTAAAAATGTTCTTTTCGTCTTTGCATACAAGGCCGCATTGATTTGTCACAGAAACCTGAGGTTTAGAATATACACATACTCTGATATGTAGAAAATACATAAACTCTGAACACTTCGTTGGTAGACTGCCGCATAGAAGTAGGGTTCCCAGAGTGCATGAAAACCATTACATTGGTTACTATTCTAAATGAGATTTGGGCCGCGATATACGTCAAAATAGTATTAGGCACCATTCAGAAGATTATTGCGACGTGGTCGCAATATGCAATTCACAACGAGGAAAAAGCGATCGGAAGTCGAAATAACATTTTCCCGATCGCAACATACAATTATGAATGTCTTACTCCAACCGTTCGGGCCGCAATATTACTCCCAGATCTGAGATAGGCAATGATTACGATCCTATTTTCCCATATATATCACTTATGAGTGCCTATAGAGTCATGTTTTTCAATGCTTTCCATTCATTCTTTTGCTATAAATTTCAAAACGGATATATACGTTGGATATAGAATAAATGGAATGACAAAATAAAGTAATAAAGGTTGGAATAATAAAATGAAGTAGGACCACGGTGTAGGTCATTGTAATGTGTAGGATAAAAACCGTAAATGTTTTCCAAAATACGAGTGAAATATGAAGTGACATACTTAGTATTAAAATGCATTATTTTTACCCTAATATTCCGCAATTCTCTTCCTTTACCAAGAATATATTGTAGTATTTAGTTCTTATTCGCTGAGTAAAATATTTGCCTATTTTATAACAGCAGTCCTCGTGGATCAAATTACTACTCTGTATAAATATTCATATGTAAAGAATTCTATAATGATTTTAATTTCTTAGACTGTTAATATCCCCTTTATATATAATTTCGCCAAAAATAGTAGTCATTTATGAAATATTTTCAATTTGCATTACTGACAAAATTTTGTCTCTGGAAACACACACTCCAATTGCGTTTAAATGTTACGTGTCACTTAAAAATGATCACCACTGTAGTCATCCAGCATGTTGGTTTAGAAAAGTGAGGACAGAATTCGCCTTCAAATAATTTTAAGTCTTAAAGCATGTGAAGCTCAAAATAAATCAGGCTAGAATTCCCTTACCCTTGCCGGTTTTATTATTCGGTTTCCTGCAAATTGGTGGTAACCAGGAAATCGCACCGCTTGAGTTTTAAATTAGCTTGCCAGAAGGCATCATCAAAGATTTTGAACTCGGAACTCTGTGATTACTAGCTGAACGCTCAACCCACTGGATCACTAATGGTTGAAACAAGTAGTTTTTAAAATTAATAATTAAAACTATTTCTTTAGTTCGCCCCGCAAATTTCGCCCAAATTATAAATAAATATAATAAACTTTGCAATGTTTGCATATTAGTGCGTAATACATAAGTTAGGAACATATTTTAACATATAGATCTCAATTTGTCAATGATCTATGCATATCCCAAGCCTCGAATAATGGCAATGCCAATAAAAATCATCTAAGTGAATGTTTGAGTCGCGATAAAGTTGTACTATAACTGAATAAATCAGCTTTTCAAAGTTAATTATACATAAAAAAGTTTGCGCCGTCCATCTTGCTTGTTTACAAAGGACAAGGGGAAATATCCTCCAGCCTGTATTGAATCCTCATCGGCTTATGGAATATAAAAATACTGTTCCAAAAATTTTTCTTATCTGTCGGAACGGAAATGACTATTGCGACTTTTTCCCGGGCAATTTATGTTCACCTCCATTCAGAATCGCGATCGACGCAATAGTCGGCCGTGGAATAGTGCTAGCAATTTATTGCGGCCCCGATTCATAATAACAGCCTTTGACTGCAATCTTGACGTGGATGACGGTTTTGCGCGTCCCGTTGAACGCTGGAATTTTTTTTACGAGAGCAATGATGATTGCCCTCGGCAGAATTTCTCCAATAACGGACGAGTATCTCCAATGGATGAACAAGTTTAGGAGACAAGCGGAAAGTAGTCCGCGCAGCGAATTTACCTCATTGAAGCAAGTGCTTAGTACACGTTCGGCTCGAATGTGACGGCCATGCTAGCGATGTCATCACGCTGAAAACACTACAGAGGAAGGCAAGGCCAAAGTACCTGGAATGTCTCCCTAAGAAAATGTGAGCATAAAACATTTACATAAATCCATATTTAAGTAGAGAACATACTATGGGAGAAATTTAATTGAAGTTGGCTCATGATTTTCAATCATTTGTTTAAACGAACAGTACATTCCTCATAAGGTGGGGTAATTCCTCGAAGAGAGTTGACTCTCTAATTCCTTGCTTCTATACAATGGTACTTGAATCGGTGCATTGAGAGGATTAGTTCATGCTTGAATGGCGTAATTCTCAAATGGCAACTACCTTTTTTTATTCGAATTCGTCAAACACGCCGTGAATCGATTAGATAAAATTTTAACTCATTTTCCGAAAGTATATGTCAAATGACATATGCTTCACTCATGCATAACCAAGCAGTATTAAAAGAGCTTCATTACACAAGGATTGTTTAGCGTCAAAAAATGTTTTATTGTCTGGAGTTTTATTTATTTATTTTATTTAAAACATTATTCACAAACAGCAGTAGCGCCAATTTACAGTGAGCAATAAAACAAAAACATGAAAGAGGACAAAATACAAGGGCAAAACAATAAACAACGAGAGCAAAAACGTGAACTGGGGAAATGTTTTATTTGTTGACAGGTGGCATTAATCTTGTGTGGTGAAATTCTGACATGATAAATAAAAAGGATCGACAGTGTGAGGGAGTGAATTTAGAAGGGAGAGGCGAAATAATGGTGAGGGCTTATTGAGAGATCCTAGGAATAGGCAGATTAGGCAGATAGAGTAGGGAGTGGGTGTGGGTAGATCGACTTGGTATCCTGAAGTTGAAGAGAGAGCAGTTCAGGGCAATCAATAGTCGAGTTTAGGGTGTAGTGGGAGAGTTTTAAATCAGCTTTAAGTCTTTGGTTTTGGGGGTTATTAATGGATCAAGAAGACATAACAGCATTTGAGGACATATTACAGAAATGTGAGACTCGGTGTTTGACTATTTTGGCAAATATTTGAGAGACGCAATCGAGGGATTTTAGATTAAATGGGGCTGACATGGACCAAATTGAGGAGCGATATGATGTAATGGGAAAGGCAATTGTTGAGAAGAACGAATGGAATGCTATTGGGTCTTTAATTTCTGTGAAGCGGCAAAGAAGGCCTAATAAGGACACAATGCTTTATTTTTTAGTCCGAATGCGGTCGGAGTAATTTATTTTGTGGTCGGTTAAAACGCCTAGGTTTTTCATGGTTGTTGCTCTAAGGAAGTTGAGTTAATAGTGTAGATGAATGTCAGGGGTTGTGTTTCAAAAAAGTTAAGCCTCAACGACAGGCACAGCTGCGCTCTATCCACGAAAACGAATCGAAGGAGACCGAACCATTAAATTATGTTCCTACTTTATACCCTCTTCAGACTCCAATTTATACTTCGACCTCCAATTGTGCGTTTCCTCCTTTCCCTTGTCCCCCATGTGACACCGATTCCCGGTCGGCAAAGACGACGGCGAACGTCACGTGTCTCGATTCGGACGTGACTACTCTTCCGAGGGATCGACTCCCTCCCGTGTACACGCACGCACTCACCCCACAGCCTTCGTCTCAAGCGTCCACCCATTCCCGCACCCACTCTGCATCCCCCTGCCCGCCGCTCCTCCTCTCCTCTCGTTCCCTCACTCCAAACTCAGTGCCCTTGCCTCCTTCCGGTGCTGCCGACGTTAAGGACCTTAGACACGTTCGCGGGGACTTGCCGTTGAAAGCCTTACCCTCCCCCCACCTCTCCTCTTCACCCCGCTCATCTCCCCCCAACCCACGACTCCCCTGAACTCACATGCAACCCCTCCCCTCGCCGATCCCGGCCACCACCATCTTCACCCCTCCCAACGCCACCTCTCCTATTGTTGATATCGTTTTTTATCCTCCACCGAATTGAAACGTTGAAGCAAACGCTTGCCATTCACGCCATGTTTCGTGACACACTCTGTGGATGTCACACCCCTCCCCACTCTCACCCGCACCCTTCGTTTTTACCCTCCGCCCTGCCAACAAAAAAAATTAGCGAAAATCGAAACAAATCACAAGGCAAAGCCCGCTGCTCGGTAAATGCAAATTTAGGAGGAAAAATCATGTACCGCTCACTTCCACCGATTTAAGATGGTACAAAAGCCTAGGCATGAAAATTTGATAATCACCTCATTGTCCCAGTAGATAACCCATTATCCAAGAAAATGTTTTTGCGTAAAAATGACTCTTTATGATTACGGAATGTTATTCAAGTATAGTTTTTAATCACGTTCGTTTCTTGATGGCGATTTTGGATAAGGCGACTTAGTACGATAAAAGTATAAGAGATATGAGAACTTGAGTCTAGTTAAACTATTTTTATTTGGCATAATTTTACTATTGATTAGCTCATAAAACCGCCTGTCGTGAACAATTTCTTGGGACGAGTTCCACTGAATGTGGCCTCCATTAGTACC